>CM045496.1:68697319-69252319 GCA_024704745.1 Rosa lucieae | reverse complement strand
GTGCTGGTCCATAATCATATTAGGCCAAAAGAAATTAAATGTTCGAAAAGGTTGCATATTTCGACTGTAATCTAAAAAGCTTAAATCGACATGGAGGGGAACCAACTTGACTTTTTAGCAGTGAAACGCAAGAAAATTCATTATTACTTTACTTTTGCAGGTTAAACATAACTCGAAGCTGCTTGTGGAGAATGCTTCAGAGAGGATGAAGCTCTTTGTGAAGGCTTTTTGTGCAAAAGATAACGCATCCGCGCTTGCTTCAATTTCTCAAACAAAGTCCTTGGCTTCCACTGCAACCAAGCTTATCCAAACCATCAAATGCCACCAAGTGAGCAATTTAATTTCGTATATGTGCACTATTTATAGAATAAGTCTTCACATAGACTTGCAGTTGGAGTTTGTATAAGTACAGGGTAGTAAACTGTAATTTATTCGTTCTGCTCGTAGCACATTGTGTATCATATCACTAATATAGATAACGGCATATCTACACAAAAGCTCTCACCTTCGTGTACGTGATCGATATGGTACACAATTTATGCAGTATAAGAATGCGTGATGAACGTAGCCGCACTCAAGAGATATAATATTTTTGTAAACCAACCACTCATTTCAGACGCGCTGATCCCAAAATATGGTTTCCTTGTGTACAGGAAAGCATGCAATGGGAGAGATTTCCACTAAAAATTTTGAGCCAAGGCAATGTCAATCCAGGAGATAGATTGCAAGGTCTGGAGATTCCCCTAAAAGGGATGGAAATGGCATTGAGTAGTACTCCTTCATTCCCAGTTGGGGTAGTGGATGGAGAGCTCAAAAGTGGTCTACTTAAACTAGTAGAGGAGCAAATGAGCTTACATAGAAGCATTCCTTGTGAAGATGCAATAACTGCTGAATCAAAACCAGAAATTGATATTATGTGGCTCCAAACACTTCAAACCATCCCACAAAACCACCAGGATTTATCCCCATTTTTCTTCTTGTTTTTATAAGTCTCCTTCATGGAAATTTATTAGCCACATGTTCTGTCACTACCGCACAGGACAAGTTGGTAATTCCTCAAAAACAAGAAGCAATTACTTCATGTAAGCAAAGTGTGATATGGAGTAACTTCTCCATGAAGGTAAGTAGCAAAAGGGTTATGGCAGCTTTCAAGTGCTCACTTTCATTGGGTCTAGCTGTGTTCTTGGGCTTACTATTCAGCAAAGAAAATGGCCATTGGTCGGGGCTCTCAGTTGCTATCAGTTTAGCGGCAGCTAGAGAAGCAACATTTAAAGTTGCAAATGTCAAAGCACAAGGGACTGTTTTGGGCAGTGTATATGGTGTTATTGGTTGTTTTCTGTTCCAAAGGATCTTACTGGTTAGGCTTTTATCTCTAATTCCTTGGTTCATTTTCACCAGTTTTCTTCAGAGAAGCAAACTGTATGGCCAAGCTGGTGGTATTTCTGCAGTAATTGGTGCTGTACTAATTTTGGGCAGAATAAATTTTGGACCTCCAAGTGAATTCGCCATGGCAAGAATCACAGAAACCTTCATTGGGCTATCATCAACGATTATTGTTGAGCTTCTGTTGCAACCCACAAGAGCTTCCGCTCTTGCGAAAGTTCAACTCTCTAGGACTCTTGGGGCATTGCATGAGTGTATTAACTCAGTGAGTCTTCAAACTGGAAGAGCACAATTGGAAGATAACCAAAAGTGTCTCAAAATTCATGTTGAAGAATTGGGGAAGCTCATTGCAGAAGCCGATGTGGAGCCTAATTTCTGGTTCTTGCCTTTTCACAGCGCTTCTTATGGAAAGCTCATGAGTTCTATCTCCAAAATGATGGAACTCCTAGTTTTTAGTGGTCATGCAATTGGAGTTCTTGAACAAAATTCACAGGGACTTGATGGTTCTTGGAAAGGCATTGTGCATACAATGGAATGTGATCTTGAACTTTTCAAGAAGATGGTTGGCCCTTTGATAAGTTTCTTTAAGGAGATCGCCCTGATCAAGTCAGTAACAGTTCTTGAGAGGGAAGGGCTTGATGATCAAGAAAATGCCAAATCTTGTGATCTTGAGCTGGGAAAACCGCAAACCCTAAATGTTTATAGGGCATGTGGTTTAGAGGATGAAGAGATTGAAAAGATTGTAAGTTCTTATCTCCTACACTCAAAGGAAATTGTTGATAAAATTCCTTGTCAGCAAAGTGAGGAGCTCAAGGGCCAAATTGTTTTATGTTTGAGTGCTTTAGGATTCTGCATCAGTGGTTTGATAGGAGCAACAAGAGAGATAGAAGAGGGAATCAAACAACTTGTTCGATGGGAGAATCCTTCAAGCCATGTTAGTTTGTATGAAATCTCTTGTAAGATGCATGCTTTACAAAAATAATGTATCCATATGTATGCAAAATTGTTTGCACAAAGACTGGCACATATTATAATCCAATTAATTTGTGGCAATTTCGATTGAGCCAACGGAATGAATGAAATATTGGCAATGAAATGATTATGATCAACTTTTCAATTTGCTTCAAAATATGGCAAGGATTTAAAAATTTGTATCGATTTCAAGTTGGATTTCTAAGAAGTTCAATTATTAATGTCGTTAAATCAGTCCATCGTAACATTGTTGATTTATAATGATATTTCTTTTGTCAATGAATTAGCCAAGTGCAAATCCTTCCTACTTTAATACCAATCCAACCCATTTCCTCTCACCAACCAAATTGTTACCATCTTCTCTCACTTACTCAGTTACTCTGCGAGAGATGAACCCTAGATTTTGTGCGTTGGGCCAAAGAAAAACTATGTTTGAGTTGATAAGAAGGATTCAGGAATTGTCATTATTTTTTGGTGAACACTCCATTAGATCAAATGATAATTGTATACAGAATTTCTTGTTTACAAAGTGTTGATCTTTGATAACCAAGGTACTGTGCCAAAGTAAGAAAATCTTCCTTTGCATGTCAACAACAGATTCGTTATTTTATCACACAATGACGTAAATTATTAAATTTCCTCCTCCAAAGTCCAAAACTCTTTTTTCTTCTACAAAATAAATATAAAAAAAAAATAAGTTTCACCCCACCTGTGTACTTGTAGTCTTGTACTGTAAACGTGGCAGTAGCGCAGATGCGTAAGCCTATAAAGACAAACTCATGCGAAGAGCATCCTATTCCAGCCTTCAGAACAAAGCAAGGAACAACCTACTAACCAGTCAGGCAGAGACCACCACCAGTTGAACAGAACTGGTATGGTTGATTCTAGATACCAAAGCATCTGTCTTAGGATTTAGTACTTATCAGAACCCTAGGTACCTCTCTGTAATCACTCCACTTATTCATTTCAATTTCAAATCGTTTATCCAATCACCCTTTTTACTAGGCTTCCTAAACTAGTTAATCTCAGAAACCCAATTAATCCCACAGATTCTCTAGTTTCAGAAGGTAATTAATATAATTACTGCCTTTTTTCTGGTAGAAAGTAAATATTTACAGCTTGATTATCAAATTCAGTTTTCTTTGCTTGAGAAAATAACAAATATAATTGATATATAAGGGAATATTGTTTGGTGGTGATTTCAAATTTAATTATTGTTATCGAGGAGCTATCATAAAGGCTGAGCTTTCCGTGAATTTGAAGTCTCTCTTGATTTTCTTTATTTAATTTATTTAGCTTTCTATATTAAAATTCAATGTTTGGTAGAAGTTTCGGTTTTTGGGAATTCTTTTGGGACTATAAATATGGGTTCTGATCACTAGACTTTGTGGATCCAAAGGGTGTTCAGGGTTTTGGGTCATCTTCATCTGAGGCTAATTTGCAGTTACGGGTCTACTTCAAGCTCCAATCTTTTTCTAAAGCTTGGGAGTTGAAATTTACAAAGTTTTCATTTCAAAAGAAAAGAAAAAAAGTATCTTTCAGTCTCTGTGTGATTTTAAGGCACCTGTCAATTTGAGATTACAGTTCCAGTAGTGTATTTATGTTGTTTACCAGTTTGATTGTTGGGTGAATTGTTATAGGTATTTGGATTTTAGAGGGGATCTAAGAAAATGGCAACCAATTCTTCCAATGGGGATCACCAGACTACAACAAAGCCGCCTCCTTTGCCATCCCCTCTGCGTTTTTCCAAATTTTTTCAGGTTCTTTTGCTATTTATTCACTCATCTATCTTTTGGGTTATTATGAATTACTTTTTACAAGCTTGATTTGTAGATATCATTGTGTGGCTGTGAATTTGTGCTATTAAGTTGTTGCATTTCTCTGTCAGCATTTACTCACTGCAAACGCAAACTTAATTATTAGAACTGTGGCAATTGCATGATTTTGTTTTTTCTGCCTTTGCTACTATAAATTGCATTGCCCGTACAATTTGTTTGAGCTATTAGATCTTCAAAATTCAGCTGCCCCCCAAAAACCTTGGTTGTCTGTTAACTTTGATATCTTCTAGAATTCTTTGAGTAGTGTTGTATATTTTAGAACATCATCCAGATGGGTTTATAGAGGTTAGGTATTGATATCTTTCCTTGCAATTCTCTGTTTTACCCCCATTGCCCACAGTCAAACCTCTGCTTGTGTCCTCATGTCTGTAAGTATGTAGATCACAAAGAAATATTGCTCATCCTTATTGCAACTTGCAAGATCTAGCTCATTTGAAGTTTTGGTGAAATGCTCTGCTACCTTTGTTTGCTTGAGCAGAGATGTGTTCGTTAGAGTTTTGTATCAGTCATGCTACCATGTATTTCAATAAGTAGCTTTGTTTAATATTAGATGGCTGATAAGTATCATCATTACAATGGTATGGTCTTGTTTATCATAGGTTGATTCTAATGCTCTATTTTGTGTACTTTCATTGTTGATGATAGTCCAATATGAGAATCTTGGTTACTGGAGGAGCTGGATTCATTGGTTCTCACCTGGTTGACAGATTAATGGAAAATGAAAAGAATGAGGTCAGCATTTGTTTTTTTTTTCTTTCTTGTTTTTTTCTAGAATGCTTAGTATTAGTTTTCAGCTGATAGTGTTGAAGACCTTTTTGCAAATGTATATATATAGTAGGGCAACTTCTTATAACATTAAGTACATAGATAAATTAAAATGGCTAGACCCTCTAACAATCAAAAATAAACTGACACTTGGTATGAAGCATGCATGGGATAATTTTCTGAAGTCATGATATAACATTGTCTCCAATTTCTACTCAGGTTATTGTTGTTGATAACTACTTCACTGGCTCCAAGGACAATCTTAAAAAATGGATTGGTCATCCCAGATTTGAGCTTATTCGTCATGGTACATACACTTTGGTTTATTCATAATGTTCTTTCAAGTAGTTTTAGTTTACTTGTCAAGAGTCTTTGCAAAAGCATGTCTTTGATTGGAACCATGATGTTGAATGCTTATTTTCCTTGTTATAGATGTCACTGAAACATTGTTGGTTGAGGTTGATCGGATATACCATCTTGCATGCCCAGCTTCTCCAATTTTCTACAAATATAATCCTGTAAAGGTATGTACATAGATGATTTAGATCATTAAACATCATGATCTTACTTTTAAAATAGACCTTCCATGTATCATCTTCCTGTCAAAGGTGACTCATATTGCCTATACCAATTACAGTTTGTCGTTTTCATGAGTAAGATACATTTTTCCTTTAATCAGCGTAATATTCAATTAACCATGGCTTTTGTCAGTCATGTGATTGGAAATTTGCCATCCTTATCCCTGCAAAAGCTGTTAGATCATTTCACAATCTATTATATGGTTTTCATGTATAAATATGTCATTGTTACTTTCCTTTTTCTCTTTTTCCTGTGCAATCATGTAAGTTCTTTCTTTACCTCCAACATAAAACTATTTGAAAGTTTATGGTAAATCTCTAGACATCTAACATTTGCACTTATGATTTCCAACAGACAATAAAAACAAATGTGATTGGCACTCTAAACATGCTTGGACTTGCCAAGCGAGTTGGAGCGAGGTGGGTAATTAATTTTGCATTTGTATTATAGTTGAATACCACCAAATTGTCTTACTTAAGTATATACTTCTGGGCAGGATTTTACTGACATCAACTTCAGAGGTATATGGAGACCCCCTTGTGCACCCACAACCTGAAAGCTATTGGGGTAATGTTAACCCAATTGGTAAGTGCTCATCTCATTTTATTCCTCAACTTTGCTGTATTCTGACAGATCTAAGAAGATGATGTTGTGTACAATGTATAATTAATGGTGAGATACATATGGCAAGATGCAAAATGACCGTTACACTGTTTTCATTCTCTGTGAATAACTCTAAATTTTCTCAACTCATTTGAGGCGGACTTCCTTGGGGGAGATTCTGGAAATTCCAAGCTGTTCATGAGCTTTACATTTGGAAGTGCATAGGAAAATGTGATCTTTAGGGCCCTATAGTGTGTTGTTACAGCCCAACCTTCAGCATTTTGCTACCATATTGGGCATATGGTTATGGAGACTGAATTACCCAATCTGCTGACTTATAACAGGATTTTGTAAAACATTTGAAGGCAGAATGTTTTTTTTTTTTAAATGCTTTCCTAGTTTAAGAATCCATTCGAGTCCATGAGAACCTGATCTCAATGAGAACAATGCATCTTATGACAACAGGAGTGAGGAGCTGCTATGATGAGGGCAAGCGAGTTGCTGAGACCTTGATGTTTGACTATCATCGGCAACATGGGATAGGTATAATCTCATTTCTCTTTTCCTATTTCCTCTGACTTACTTTTGGTGTTTTTTTTTTCAATGGTGAAGTCGGTAAATGTTTTTCTCTTTATTGCTTGATGGATTTAATTGACTTTCTCTTTGACAGAAATACGCATTGCCAGAATCTTCAACACATATGGCCCTCGCATGAATATTGATGATGGGCGTGTAGTGAGCAACTTTATAGCTCAAGCACTTCGGTGAGTCCTTAGGATGTTTCGTGGTTCTAATGATGCAAAAAGAAAACAAAGACTTACTGGTTCAACCTATTTCTGTTAAAAAGATGCAAACCAGCATGTTCTGTGGCATTATTTCAAGCTAAGTGATGATCAAGCTTTTGGCAACACCAAATTTTACCTCATTATTTACCTTGTATCTTGAAAATGACTTCCCATACCTGGACCACTGGCCTCATAGTCAGACATGGTGTCGATGTGTTTGATGTTGAGGATTTAGCTACACCTAATGTTTGTCTAGTTGTTATTTTGTGCATAGAAATGAGATTTCCATCAGTGGATTACTGGATAAGCTTAATCCCTCTTATTTTCCATTAATTCCTACTTTTTGTTTCAACATTGTAGAGATGAACCATTGACGGTCCAAAACCCTGGAACTCAAACTCGCAGTTTCTGTTACGTCTCTGACATGGTATGTGAAACATAATTGACTTTACATTCTGCCATGTATCACAATGTATTGGGAATATAATTACTTGTTTGAAATGTCTTAGGTTGATGGCCTCATCCGTCTCATGGAAGGAGAGCACACTGGACCCATAAACATTGGAAACCCAGGTAAACTTAAGAAAATATGATATGGGATGTGCATTTGTTCTAGATAAATTATTAGTGCTAGTTGTATTCATATGGTTACTGACCTAGTCGCTCTTGTATACTAGGTGAATTTACGATGCTTGAACTCGCAGAGACAGTGAAGGAGGTAAGTTTTATTGTTTCTCTTCCCTTCATAGGCTGTTATAAGATAGTTCTTAAGTAACATGCTTACTGAATACAAAAATAATGTAAGCTGTTCTTTAGTTCTTAAAGATTCATTGAGCTGCTGAGTAACTTGTCTATATTAGCTAGATTTTAGATATGTGATCATGGTAAGTAAGTTTAGAAAATTCTTCAGGTATTAGTGCTTAGTTGAAATGAATATACCACCAATGAAATTTAATGTGGTTCAGATGCAAAAAGGAAAACTATCTAATGTGGTTTCTGAGGGAGGGATTTGGAATAAATTATTTTGCATATATTGATAAATACATCTTCACCTATGCATTTGACTTTGCAGCTCATCAACCCGCAAGTAGAGATTAAGAGGGTGGAGAACACTCCTGATGATCCAAGACAAAGGAAACCCGACATCACAAAGGCAAAAGAATTGCTGGGATGGGAGCCAAAAATAAAGTTGAGTGAAGGTCTGCCTCTAATGGAGGAGGATTTCCGTCTGAGGCTCGGGGCAGCCAAAAAGAACTGATTGTCTTTTACTGGGAATACAGATGATTGGGTTTTGGCCGTGGAATGGATGTTTGACGATTAGACTGCTGGAGTATGCTCGGCTCCAACAGCTCCCGATCACCAAATAGTGCTTATTTGTGTGTTTTCTTTCATCGTGCCGCAACAGAAAATAAGAATTAGTGTCTTGTAATCTTTTTTTTTTCTTTTGTTTCATGCTTCAAAATGTGGGATTCAGCACTGTTTTTAGTTTGAATTTTGAAAGTTGTTCTCAATCGAATCTGCTACTAGGAACCCCCAATTTTGTTGTTGCAATAATAAAAAATGAAATTATACTTTCTTGTCCGTTCAATACTTATTCCTATTGGTCTTCACAAAACCTACAATTCTATGTGCAAGAGAATGTTTTAACTGGTTTATCTCTTTTCCTGAAGCTCATCAATCTGATTTGAACTGTTCTCAGAAAAGACGCATAAAAAGCTGAGAACCGAGTAAAAAGCGCCTTAATCGATGCATTTTTTTGGAAGTAAGCAAAATCATTCTGGAGCACAATCTTTAACCCGCCATTCAATTAAATGGCGGAGCATGGATATAACTCAAAATTTCATCCACTCGAGACTGTAAAACCTGTGCCTTTCCACTCACTACAAAATTCTTTCAGATCTCCTAAACTGATTTAGCAATTATTTATATCAGATGAATGAAGATGCATGAAACTGGCTTCAGCAGGAAATCATGAAAGAACGCATAATGAGATCAGCTATAATAACATGAACATAGCACAATTTGTAGTTTCACTGAGAAAGATTGGTCTGCTCAAATACACGAAGTTCAAAACCAATGGATAGAAGTATTCCTTCTCATGTTATTCTAGCCATCATAAACAAGACAGAAAATTCAAAAACAGAGAATCCTGAACATCACTCTTTGTTATTATCTTCCCTTCACAACATGAGAAGAAAGGTAGTCGCAACGGCATCCAGAAATCACCTACAAAACAGAGAAAGAATTAAGGAACGAATTGCACTTACTGATTCAGAGAGACTCTAGTAATGCTATGACTTGTTATGGGTGAATACACAAACTTTATTCAAAATATATGGCCAAATTATAAAAAGCAAAGGAAAATAGCACTAATCAAAACTTAACATCCTAAGAACTTGGATATATCTATATTGCATCACTTGCATGTAAAAGTTGAAGTAGGCTATGAGAAGTTGAAACATTGAATCACTGACATTACATAATTGCAAAATATTTGAGCATTGGCAGTGACGTTATAAAAAAAGTGTCCTCTTAACATATATTCTTACATGCAAGTGGGAAACATATATTTTCATGTAGGTAATCACATTAATATTTTTAAAACTCATACCTTCTTAACTGCAAGTAGGGAAAGTAAATGTTCCTATATACACCATCACAGTATAATTTCCAAAACCTCTTTACCCAATACCATCTATATACTTCGTTATCTCAGGATTAACACTCGGAATAGTACGAACTTTTGTAACCACCAAATGCCCCTCTGATAGAGAACCGAGTGGGCACATGTATGTGGTAGTAGAATTGGTTTTCATAGTGGAAATGGAGAAAGTATTGGTTTAACAAAAGGCCAAAGAACAATACATGCATCAAGAACTTAAAAGAGATGATGTAAATGACCGGTCGAGATCTAAGATTAAGATCAACGATTAAAGACAACCCATTTAGGGGCAGGTTGTGATTCAAAATCTCAACTCCATCCTGTAGCAGCAAACCCCACGTACATCCAGACTTAACCATTGGGTCTTACTTGAAACAATATATGTAGAACTAGAAGTTTTCAGAAGGCAGAATTCACTTCCAGGCATTAAAATTGGCCATTTTGGCAGCAACCGAATTGTTAAACTTGTAACAACCGAATTTTGGCCAAGTCAAGTTAATCGCCAAAATTAACTGGACTTCTCAAATGCCTAGTCTCATATGGCAACGACAAACAAAAATTGTACGAAGCAGGATCTAGACTCTACACCCTCTCAAACAATTAATCATTGAGTCATAGAGCCCAATTCAAATAAGGTGCATTACTGTATTGCCCATACCAGAGAATCATTATATTGCAATCGAATAACAACAAGTGTATATTTGAGTTCTGAGATAAGAATGAAAAGGTACCTCTTGTGCCTCTGAACGAAGGGTGAGTTCTTGGCATCTTCCTCTGTAAACAAATCAAGCAAAAAAAAAAAAATTAGGGTTATGGTTTGGAGATTCGAAAAAGAAGAGATCGAAGAGAGAGAGAGAGGTTACCAGTGAGGCCGAGAGAGAACTTGGTGATGAGGGCTCCGGTTATGGCGAACCCGGCGAGGAAAGGCCAGTTCCGGTTCCATTCTCGCTTGAAGAAAATCGGCCATGGATCGAACTTCCTCATTTCTGCTTTCTCTTGCTCTTCTCTCTCTCTCTCAGACTGTTCTGTGTTTGCGTTTGTGGGTGGGTTGTGTGGCTCATTTGCTATTTGTAGCCACTTGAAACCTTTGGGTTGGGCTCTTTCATGCTCGTGTGTAGTTAAGCCCGCTTGATAATGCAGCCCATAAAGGCCCATTGGATATGATCTTCAGTTATGCATTTTAAGATTTTCAGGAAACTGATTTTGTCCAAACATGGGGATGGTCTAAAAGTTTTGATAGTTTAACCATTCCAACATTGGAAAAATGCACGAACAGTGTCTGGACACTTTAAAAACTTTCAAAATAATACTTGAACTTTAAAACTTATTAATGTGATACCTGGACTTATATTTTCTTGTCTACGTAGTACCTATGTCAACTTTCCATCAGAGTACCGTCAAGTTGACACGTGCGTCACACGTGTGTCAAATTACTTTTTTATGAATAAAATAATTAATTTAAATGAATTTCATAATTAATTCTTAAAAATGAATTTTATAATTAACAGAAAGAAAAAATGCACGAACAGGTCTACCGCCCACGCCTCTTCCTCCCTTGACCGAGACATCACCATGGAGTTAGCTACCGCCGCCGCGCCAGGTGGCAACACAAGCAGCTGCGGCGAGGACCATGAGGTCCGCGCCCCGAAGAAGCAAGCCGAGCATTGGATCCAGGAGGAGACCCACTACCTTATCAACTTCGGCCGCGAGGTCGATGGCCTCTTCAACACCTCCAAGTCCAACAAAGAAAGCACAAAGACTTGGATTGCAAAACAATCACAGATGTATCAGATCGAATTAACACAAAATTTCATTCCTCCTTTGAAATCGGCTCAACAACATCAATGCAGACATGTTGTGAAATGGGTAATGAAGAAGAAGAACCAAGAAGACCTTGCAGAAAGAATTTCATTTTCCATCACCACCCACACCCACAACTCCACCAAAACTCGAACTCAAACTCAAAATCCATTAATATCAAGTTATTAACTACAACAAAAACACCAGCAAGTAATGATATAGACGATCTCTCCGTCCTCTTCCTTCCTCGATCTCAAGTCCCACTTTGAGTACCGTCGAAGTTTACAAAGAACCCAATCCAAATCCAAATCTCAATTTCAATTTCAATTTCGTCCTCCAAAATGAAGGACAGAATCTTTTTGAAGCCTCGCTTGTTGAAGATCTGAAATCGGCGATGGAGTGAGCCACCTATCCTTTCGTTGAGGTCAACTGCTTCGGCGCCATGTGCCTGAAATCGAGGAGTACTGAGGGGTTGTTGCGGGACAAATCGGCAAGCGAAGTCATTTTTTTTTAGAGAGTGGTTGATTGAGGGGAGAGGAAGAAGACGAGAGGTGGAGGGGTAAAAAAAAATAATTAAAAAAATTTAAAGGTAAATAGATCATTTTTATTAAAAAATTTTAAAATGTTTTTACCAAAAAAAATAGTAATAAAATGTCAGTTATAGGCAAATTAGTCTTTTTACCATCATTTTGTACCTTACGTGCCTCACACTGACACTGGTAAATTTAACGGTGCTGTGACAGAAAGTTGACATAAGTACTATGTTGACAAGAAAATATAAGTCCAGGTATCACATTGATAAGTTTTAAAGTTCAGGTATCATTTTGACAATCCTCAAAGCGTCCAGACACTATCGGTGCATTTTTCTCTTCCAACATTTCAGGTGGTGTTGAGGAGATATGATAAAACCATATTCTTTTTTTTTTTATCAAGAAGAATTTTATTAATAATGAACTGCTTACAACGAGTTTTAGGCAACATCTCATACACAAAAATGACCACTAAACTTCACACTGGAACTCCATAATGACTGACTCAAGAGACTAAAAACCCCGACTCCAAACTTGCACTACAACTATATGGCAATGACATCTCACCTCTCGTCCAGCCAATACGAATCCTAAAACTAGACAACTCACTTGTGTCAAATTAACTCGCCACCCAAAGTCCACCTAACCAGCTTTTGATTGACCAAGCCTACACTCATTATGACCTAAACCCGACCAAAAGGATTGCCGGACATTCAGACTTGAGACTAAAGTAAACCCAACACCGTCACCACCCTATTGTCAACATCATCAATTCACAACTGCTCCAAATCACCATCGCCTTTGACCCAAAACCAGACAAGACCGACCCACTAGAAGACCAATAATGCTCATTTATGGCACAGCCAGACTTTTTCGCTGACCCAAAACCAGATAGGAACGCCCTACTAGAAGGCCAAACAGAAGATTGTCTCTGCCACATCTTGTAGTGTCTTATTACCAACAAAAACAAAAACATTAAAATAAAACCAAGTCCTAAATCACTAGTAACAGCAGCCCATCAACAAGGGCTCAACAACACAACCCAGCCCAACAAGCAGCAGAACAACGCCCAATCCACTTCCCAGATTTCCGGTGCTTCATCAGTTCATTGACACCGATCTCCGCCGGTTAGTATCACCCCATCGCTGCGCCTCACCTGCGTTCACCAAAGATCCGGGAGGGACCAATCGAGATCGATATGCCCACCCCGAAATCCAATAGCCATCCATCTTCCTTGTAATACACCTATGCCAGAAGGTCCCGCCGCCCCCTGCATAACGACGTCGCAGCCGCCGCCACCTCAATCATGCCACCTACATCGGCAAATCACCATCGAGTCAAGGTCTCGCTCGCGATCACACCACCCTAGCAACCAAATCGTACCAGATCTGGGTTGAACATCCCAAATCGCAACCCTCAGAGATCGTGATCGAAACAAAAGCACAAATCAATCCCATCACTGCCACTCAGGTTACCCGTCCCCTCTTCTACGATACACCATCAACTCAGCAACAGTCAACTGGTCTGGCTGGTCTCACCATCCTTTGACGAGGCCAGAAGCCTGCCTCGGCACGGTGAGCCGCCAGACGAGCAAAGAGGAGCACACGAAAATCTAGTGTTTTTAAGGGGCGCCTGGAGCGCGTTCTAATCCCGTAAGTTGATAAGTTAGAATCTTCTTCAAAGCTAACTTATGGTACTTTGTGAAATTTAAAGGAATGTTACTATTTAAACCAGATTCTTTTTTTCTTTTTCTTTTTTATATAGATCTTTTGCATGTGTATCACATTTGAGCACTGCATAAATTTTACTCATTTGGTTGAAAAAAGACATGTGGTCAAATAACTACAACCTTCATTCTCCTTGTGCTTTTGAACACTCCGTCTTGAGTGAGTTTTGTGTGCACATATATCACATAAATTATATCCGCTCTTCCTTTTTAAATCATATCGCTGTAGTTCTAATGAAAAACAAAAAATTGATAATAGATATATACCCGTACATGTATTAGTGAGATACTGGAGATAACTAAAAGAATATTAGAGAAAAAGTAAATGATAGAACACAAAAATAAACAATCTCATAGATAATTTATTTCGACGAAAGGTTAAGTGTTTCTAGGGACAGTCGAGAGATAGCGTTGATGGTGTCGCCACACTAATAATTAGGTTAAACCATCTAATAATTGTATATTTAAATTCTTCACCAAACATGTCACACATTTGGTATATGTTTTAGATAGAATATAAAATTATTGAACTTTTACGAAAAGACGGAGTTTTATTATTCAATAATATTATTGTGTATCTTCTTTAGGTAGAATGTAAAATGATTAAAAAATTTTGAAAGGAAAAATTATTAAACTTTTTAGAAAAGATAAAGTTGTATTCCTTAACCGTATTGTCTAATTTTGCACTCCTAAATGTATAAGTGGTATAGAAATTAAATTCAATTCTTTTGTTTAATTATTCAGCTTTAGCCAAACTAGTTGGAAAGGAGGTTCCTCTTTCAGTTGGGGTTGAGATTACCACAATTGAGGACACGTCATTTGCTTCTATTTCTGAATGAGTGGGGAAGATCAATAAGAAAATTTGTAAATTTGTTGTTAAAACTATCTCGTCTTCTGAGTACTAAATTTTCCTGTTTTTAGGCTTAAGTATTTTAAATTTGTTGAAGGAAAACCTAATTTGTGTTTAGCCCAAACTCTAGGTTACTTGACCTAGTGGTAATATGATTTAATTAGAATGATCTAGAATCCTAATCAATGTAGAATTCCTTTCCTTGTATGATTGAGATTCTATGCATTGTAATCCTCTATATAAAGAGGCCCCTATTATCAATGAGAATACACAGAAATTTTCTCTCAATTTCAGTTTCTCTACAACACGTTATCAGCACGAGCCCTAACCCTGAAACCCTATAATCGTAGCCTTCAAATCCCAGAAACCTCCGCAGCTACAGTAACGTGCTACAGTACTTCCGGGCTACAGTACTTCCGTCGACTTTTCTGGACGACTTCCGGCGACTTTTCGGGACAACTTTTTGGCCAGCTACAGTACTTCCCGCGCTACAGTACTTTCCGGCTGCTACAGTACCTCTGCTACAGTACTTCCGGCGACTTTTCTGGACAACTTTTCGGCCGACTTCCGACAACTTTCCGGCTGACTTTTCTGGACAACTTTTCGGTCAGCTACAGTAACTCCGGCAGCTACAGTACCTATGCTACAGTGCTTCGGCTGCTACAGTACTCCGGCTGCTACAGTATTTTTCTGTGACATTTTTCCCCGGCCATCTTTTAAGGTAAACTTTTCTAAAAGTTCCCGTTTTTGAAGTTTTTCCTTTAATTTCTTCTTCTTTTCTCGGGGACTTCCAAAATCCCTTCTTCTACCCCCCTTTTCTCTACATAGGGGAGACCAAAAGCCGAACTGTGGGGGTTCGCGCTCACTCCAAGCTTGGAGCTTGTAGAGTCCTCCAAACTTAGAGTTTGTTGAGAAGTTATGATCGACCACAAACACATCATTGTTTCGATCTAATCCAATATCTCTTGGAATCTAATTTCTTGGAAGCGACTACGCTCGGAAATTCCTAATTTCTTGGAAGCGATTACGCTCGGAAATTCCTAATTTCTTGGAAGCGATTACGCTAAGAAATTTCATATGTTTTCGTGGTAGCCTATTTCGCTCCGAAACTAACCCTAATTTCTTGTTCTCTTTCAGGATGAGTAACCTGAACAAATTGGACTTTGCTCCATTGGGAACAACTGGCTCTGGATATCACAGGTGGGTTCGTGATATCCGCCAGCATCTCAAGGCTGATAGAATCCTGGATATGATTCTCGAGCCTAGCCAGGACGTGCTAACTGTTGAGCAAGCTCAAGCTTTGGAAGCAAATAGAGCAGCCTTAGAGGCAAATAAGGCGAAAGCCATCATCCTAATGACTCGTCATATGGATGATTCGCTCCAGTACGAGTATATGAATGAAGAAGACCCCAGAAGGCTGTGGGTCTCACTCGAAGAAAGATTTGGCAACGTCCGTGACTCCTTGCTTCCTGACCTAGAAGTGAGATGGCATAGCCTCCGCTCTGTGATTTCAAGTCAGTTCTTGACTATAACTCGGAAGCACTTCGCATTAAATCCTTAATGGAATTCTGTGGTAAAGAGATCACAGATGCGATGTTGATTGAGAAGACTCTCTCTACCTTCCCCGTCTCTGCATTGATGGTTGCTAAGAACTATCGAATCGATGTAAATGCAAGACGGATCACAAGGTTTCATGAGCTCATTGGAGCTATAAATGTCGCTGAAAAGCATGACAATATCCTTGTGAAGAACTATAATTCGAGATCCGTGGAAACAGAGCATATTCCGGAATCCAATTATAGTCGCACCTCTAAGAGAGGGCGCCAAGAGCAAAACCCTAATCTTAGGTATACTTCTGGACATTCTGATCCATATAATTGCTCTACTTGGGAAGGTAACCGCCAAAATAGGCGAACACGGAACCGAAGAGGTAAACGTGGAAAGAGAGAGGGAGGCAATGCCTCTGGCCATGTTGGTGGCGCCACCAACACTAAGAGCCATCTAAATGACGCTTTCAAAGCGCCTCAATCAATGGAGTTCGAGCAAAGAGATGTATGTTCTCGATGTGGAGTGTCTGAGCATTGGGCACACATTTGTAGAGCTCGTGAAGAACTGGTCACAGCCTACAAAGCATATTGTGAAGCAAGAGAAGCTCACTATGTGGAACAAGAAGATCAAGAAGATGATCTAGAGTGAAGGGTTGAAGACTACAAATCTGGCTGGGATCAATAGATCGCCAATTCTGTTTAAGTCTTTATTTTCAAGAGATGTAGGCGATTGCCATATTCCTTTTTATTGGATTAGATTTTCTTTAATCATAAGAAACAATGATGTATTCCGTTGGCTTATGAATACAATTTCGAGTTCTTTTCATTATGACTCAATTTTGATTCTGAGCATATGACTTTGTGACTACGATGGCTAGACCATCAGTATTAATTTAAGGACATGGAATAGCCCAAGTTCCATTTGCCAAATGGCACCTTGATTACTGTTGTCACAGAAACTCTCTACGCTCTTAGGGTAAATAGTACCCTATGAATAGCCAACGAATTCCATGCGAAAATGCATGTAGAGAACGGAAATGAGTTCCTTTGCATTACCTCTAATGATTGCGAACAAAACGCATCTTAGAGAAGTTTATGTGTCTCTCTAGTGGATTTATGTCACTATTCGAGCTATTAAATCCAATAAAGTTTGAGAGAAGATCTCTTGGATTTAGACACATATTGGCTTTGTCACGACAGGATAGATCATCCTAGTCATGATATGATGATCCGTCTACAAAAGACTTCACATGGACATCATTTCTTTTGAGCAAAATGAAGCAAGATGCCGCCATAAAAGGCGCCAACCATGGGCATAACGCCATGGTTGTTCCTCCTTGTGGCCATGACGCCATACATGCTAATTTCCATGGCCCCACGCCATGATGGGAGATGTAGTCACATATTTTGCTTCTAATAGCGCTACAGACGCTTAGGCCTAACCAAACTCCTCATTGGTTGCTTTAAGGCCTCTCGCTCGTTTTACAAAGCCCATTCCTTAGGGAAATTAGGACTGAGACCGTCCTATGCAAAGGATATGACAATACTCATTCTGTTCTTACAAAGAATCCGTAGGGATTTGTGGATTGATTCAACCAACTTGCGGACGCTTAAATATTTCATGATGTTGGTTGACACGCAAACACGCCGGTCACGTGTTGTGCCATTGTCCACCTATAAATGCTACTTATGCTACACTCCTAGCACATATCATGTGACAACGGGCTCACTCCCCGAATCATCCTATTCAGTCAATTGGATTTGACTATGCTAGAGAGTTTACATCGAAGACTTTCGATGGATATTGCAATGGGTTTGATGTTGGACATCACATTCCCATGTACACACCCAATTGGTCTCGTGGAAACGACTACGATGGTAGTCCGAACATTGGTAATGCGCACCAATCTTCTTACATCCGCTTGGGGTGATGCGATATCGCATGCAGCCATGCTAATTCGTCTACGACCTACCGCCACTCAATGTACCTATGCGTTACAGCTAGTGACTGGGTACACGTATTTTGTACTTACGCACATTTGAGTGAGCCATTTATGTGCCAATTGCGCCGCCACAGCGCTCTATGATGGGTCCTTACAGACGAATGGGCAACTACGTTGGATTTGCGCTTCCAACAATCGTCCGCCACTTAAATGCCCTTGCTAGGCGATCTCCTTACCGCTAGATTTGCGGATGTCACTTTGATGAGACAGTCTTCCCGTCGTTAGGGGGAGATAAGAACAAGGATGTTCAACAGGAACGACAGGAATTGTCGTGGTCTGTCCCCACTATGTCTCATCTCGATCCCTGTTAAGGTGACGAGATCACACAATTATGCTGCAAACATGCCTGCAAGGAAGAACGTCCCTACGAGAGGACGTAGCGCCACCCTACACGGAGGTAGGCATGGCGCCAATGCCAAAGAGAGTGGCACTCTGGCGTTACAGGCCATGGCCCCAGCTAGGATGCGTGGGAGGCCCGTGGGTTCGAATGATACTTTGGCACATTCCAATCCTTTAATCATCATGACTCAAAATCCGTCTCATGAGTATCTTCCGGGTTATGGTTATCGTTGGGGGACGCCTCAACGTCAAACCCTATTCCTGAGAATATAGAGCTCTATGAAACTTACACTAGTGTACATGAGACGTGGGATAGAAACTCCATCATAATTGATGATGCAGTTACGCATTTTGTTGCGCATGAGTTTGCTGAGTCCGATGATGTCGAACCACGCTCCGTTGATGAATGAATGCCAACGTAGAGAGTTTTTGGCCTAAATGGAAAGATGCGATCCAGGTTAAGATGGATTCTCTAACGAAGAGGAAGGTTTTCGAGCTAGAGATGCCAACACCTCCTAACATAAAACCTGTTGACTAATGGGTCTTCGTTAGAAAGCGTGATGAGAAAAAGAGATGGTAATCTCGCCTTATGGCGCAAGGCTTCTCACAAAACGCCCTGGAATCGACTACGATGAGACATATTCTCTCGTAATGGATGTCATTGCACTCCACTACCCTGTCAGTTTGGTAGTTTCCGAATAACTGAACATGCAGTTTACAAATATGGTCACTACGTATCTCTATAGGGATCTAGATACGGAATATACATGAAGGTTCATGGCGAACTTCATTTACCCAAGTCAAGTAGCTCTAGACCATGGAGCGCATTTACAAAGAGGTTGAAACGCTCACTAAAGTGACTACTTGATTGGGAAGGGATATGCCCACGCGTTTATATGACAAGTTTCGGATTCCATCGCGGTTCATGTTGGACATGATCTTCATTAGAAGCCCTTAAAGAGTTAAGGGAAACCGCTGAACACTTGAAATCTGAGTTTGAGATGAAGGATTTTGGGAGAACACGATTATGTCTCGGTTTGGAACTTGAGCATCGTGTCGATAGATGCTTAGGCATTTTGACAAGGTCAAGCCTTCAAGCACCCCCATGATCGTCCGTAGTCTTGATCCTGAAAAGGATCCTCTTCGTCAAAGGATGATGACGAAGATGTGCTAGAGGCAAAAGTGCCTTACTTAGTACAATAGGCGCATTATTGTACTTATCTCAATGCACAAGACCGGACATCTCATATGTTGTAAACTTGTTAGCTAGATATAGCTCTGCGCCAACGCGACGCCATTGGATTGGTGTAAAAGATATCTTTCGATACTTGAGATGTATGAATGATATGGGCTTGTTCTATCCCTACAAAGAGATGATGGATTCGGACCCATCACACACCAGGTACGCCGCCAACGCTGGCCTGGGTTCTCTATCCCCATCCCAAAACAACATGTGTTTTGGAAGGTTTTGCTGATGTTGGGTATCTCTCTGACCCACGCAAAGGTCGCTCCCAAACTGGTTAAGTGTTCACCATGGGAAAAGACCGTGATATCTTAGAGGTCTACAGAACAGACCGTAGTCGCTATATCTTCGAACAATGCAGAGATCATTGCTCTTCACGAAGTGGTTCATGAATGTATATGGATTGGATCCATAATTACGCATGTTCGAACAATTGTGGTTTGAAGTCTACCACAGATGAGCCTACGAGCATTTAGGATAATGCTACTTGTTTTGAACAAATGAGGCAAGGCTACATCAAAAGCGACAACACCAAGCATAATCAGCAACAACAGACACTCCTCGAGATCAAAGTGAACTAGGTTCGATCTGAGGACAATGTGGCAGACTTGTTTACTAAGTCATTGCCCAAATCCACGTTCGAGAAACATGTGGCAAGAATTGACTTGCCAAAATTATCTGAACTCCCATGATCGTAGTCATCAGGGGGAGGTGCAGACATCAGGGGGAGATGTCTACATGTTCGTCTCGAATCGTGAAGGGTGTGTTGTGCTCTTTTTCCCTTCGACCGAGGTTATTTTTGTCCCACTGGGTTTTTGTTACTCGGCAAGGTTTTTAATGAGGCAACGAGAGAAGCACCGCGTTTGGGCAACACAAGGGGGAGTGTTGAAGGAAAACCTAATTTGTGTTTAGCCCAAACTCTAGGTTACTTGACCTAGTGGTAATAGGATTTAATTAGAAGGATCTAGAATCCTAATCAATGTAGAATTCCTTTCCTTGTATGATTGAGATTCTATGCATTGTAATCCTCTATATAAAGAGGCCCCTATTATCAATGAGAATACACAGAAATTTTCTCTCAATTTCAGTTTCTCTACAACAAAATTAAGGTTTTTGTCCATTTACCCCATTTTTAGAGATTTTTTTCCCACTTACCCCATTAAGTTTTTTTAATTCTCTCTTACCCAAAACACTCTAAGGAGGTCTACCCTAATACCCCATTAAGATTTTTTTTTTGTTTTTTAATTTTTTTTTAATACCATTTTACCCTCACCCTTTTGAAACTTAGAGAGAGAGAGAGAGAGAAACCATAGGAGACTTCGCCGGAGCCCGGTCACCGGCTGCCGGAATCAGGGCCAACTTTCGCAGGATTCCGGTCACCAGTCGGAATTTGCTAGAAATCTTAAAATCTCACTGTAAATATTTTTTTGCCCCAAATAGACATTTATTGCCCCCCAATAGACGTCTATTGCCCGATAGTCTATTGCCCCCCAATAAACGACTATCAGCCATGTATTTCCCCCCCCAATAGAAGACTATCAGCCGTGTATTGCCCCTCAATAGAGCCTATTGCCCCCTAATAGACGTCTATCAGCCATGTATTGCCTAGGGCTGGATTTGGCCCAAAACAGACCACAAATGAACCACTACCGAACCGAAGTGGGTCGGTAAGCCCAAACTGTAACCGAAACTGGGCCGAGCAAGGCCTAAACAGAATTTTCGGTATGCCGATTATTCTGTTGGTTTGATTCGGTAATGGGCTTCCACCGAACTATTGGGCAGTCTAAATTTTTTGGGTTTCAGAAGGCGCATTTCAATTTTCCAACTTTTTACTTTTAGCAGCCTAATTTTTCATACTTTTTTAGTAATCAGTTTTCCAGTTTTTGGGCTTTTACAGCACAGTTTTAGCCTATTTATGGTTTCCATATTTACTGCTGCTGCAGCCCACTACATCATATCATCCACACATTAATCATTCAGCTACAACTACAAGTTATAGAACCTAAAAGTGTAAAAGTACATCATACATCACATTGCACAAGTCCACAACAAAGTACAAAGCTGCAACTCATCCAAAAGTCCAAAAAAATAATAATAATAACACAGCAATTATAAAGAAATTACATGACCAACAATTAACTGAAAAATACGCAGTCCCATTACACATAAAACTGAAGAAGAAAAAAAACACAAGTTAGGTTGCTTTAATGTTCCAATCAGCCATCACCTCATCTTCTCCATTATGGGGATGCTGCTGCACAATTTTAGTTTTTCAATATTATAGACTAAAACAGAATGCAACAACTTGATGCAGCAGCCCATAATTGATGAACTTAAAGAAAACATGATGAAAATAAATTGAAGAGATAAGTGACAAGACTGATTGCATCCCAAAACCTTTGCACTTGCAGAAAACTGAACTGTGCATCTTCTTTATGTTGCAGTAGTGGTCGTAGAAGAGCTTGGTTCATCCAATCTAAGTCCAGCAGTTTCTACAAATTAAAACAGAAAATTGATAATGAGTAAAAGTTCAAGAAAATTGCGGAAATCGCATAAACAAGTAAATTCAATCAAATATTTGCAGAATTATACCTCTCAATTGCTTCTAGCTCGCGATACTGCTCCAGCTCAGCCACAGTTGGTTCCTTGTAGAAGTTAGGTGTTGTAACCCTCAACCAATCATTTGAGCAGACCAAACACTCCACCTAGTACTCATTAATCATTCCACCATACATCAAGCAATTCATAGTATTCATCATTCACATGCAGCTCAACTACTATTAGTTTATTACCTTTTAAATAAAAGCTCCAACGTATACTCCTAAACGTAAGCTCCAACCAGCTTTGTCCTTGCCTAGCAAAGAAATTAAGTAATGTTAGAAACCACAATTTCCACATCAAAAATCTGTTAATGAACAAAAATATAAAAGGGGGTAAAAAAAAAAAGTCAATAACCTTTCTGTTAATTGGCGAAGAACAACATCATCGAGTTGTTCCTTCTCTATTCCTGGCCCTCTGTGAAGTTTCTGCAATTGGAAATCACAATTCTTGGTAAGAGTTGAATTAGCCACCAAAAAAATAGACAAAAGCCTCAGTCTTTGGGGTCACAAACTATCAAATACATACAAGTTTATCTCAAACTATATAGTCCTCAACGCTACCACAAATCATATACCAGTTTATTCGAGTTATAGCTAACCTAAAGCTAAACAAGAAACAAAATATGAACTCAATTGAAGGAGAATAAGTGATTCTCACCTACAATAGTACTTTTTAGCTCCAAAAGTGTCTTCTCAGGTAAAGAAAACCAAATTAAAAATCAAGAGGAAGGCCAAAATCATCTTATGGGATTAAGGAATGAGGACCCAACTTAATATACCTAAACATTCAGGGTTTAATCTAGAAAAATGCTCTCCCTCTGCCTTCTCTTTGGCTCCTTCCTCAGCTTCTGCACTTTGCCGGAGTCGTCGACCTTGTAGAACTGGAGGACGGCGAGCTTGAACTTCTTGACCTTGGAGTTTCTTTTGATCAAAATCGAGTAATCGACAGTAAAAATTGAATAACAACATAGAATAGGTGTAGAGATTACCTTTCGGTGAAGGAATCAACACTTTTCCAGAATTAGGGTTTCGATGGTTAGGGGATTTTCAAACTACAAAGGTGAATCTGTCGAAATTGTGGAGAAATAAGGTTGGAGATTTGGGATATGACCTACTGCAAGAGATTTGTCCATGGTTTTGATGATTTTAGGGGCCGGAATATGGGATCAATGATTTTGGGGATAGAGGCGGGTTTAGGTCGAGCAAAACGAAGAACTGAATAAGTGAGAAATGAGGCTGAGGTCGAGTGAGTAAGTGATAGGGTATTAGGGTTTGTTGGTCTTTGTTTTAATTTTGACAGTAAGAACTAAGTGAGAAATAAATATAACATTTGTAGTATAATATATCGAGAGTAGCTTCTGCTCTAGTGGTTGGGAGCCGAGTCTTTGTGGAAGAGAATGTGGGTTCGAACCCTGCCTCTTTCACAATTTTATACATATATGTATATTTTTCGGTATGTATACATTATATTTGAGGATGTCGTATATCGTATGCCATACCGTAACCGAGCCGAATGGAGCCAAACGGTACTGCTCAGCCTAGCCGAAAGTTGGCAGGCCGAATTTTAGGCCCAAATTAGTTCGGGCTTGTTCAAATTTTGGCCCATTCGGTTGCTTCGGCCCAAATTGTCAACCCTAGTATTGCCCCCCAATAGAATTTTCGATCGCCGGAATGAAAACTAATTTTCCTAAAATTAGACAAATAAAACTTTGATTAAAGAAAAAACGAAGAGATTATATAAATTCAAAACGTCTATTGCCCTCCAATAGATGTCTATTTCCCCCCAATAGACATTCAAATTTGTTTTTTCTTTCCTTCTGTCCCATTACTTAAAAAAGAAAAAAAAAATTGATTTGGGCACCCACACATTTTCTCCGACTGTGAGACGTGAAGACCTGGCCCTTTCTCGCCGGCGAGTCAACTTGGGGCGGCTCCTCGACCCGGTCAGACGTTTTAAGGGCCCACCTATAAATGTTCGGCAAGAGCCCCGTTGTCAATTGCCCGCTCTGCAGTGGCAGCAAAAGCCCGAGCCAGGCGGTGTGTCGTTGAAGCAAAAACTGGACGACTTGAATTGATCAGACATTGGAACTTTCTCCGTCGCTAAAACCTTCTCTACCACCTCTGCCATGCGATGGATTAAAGTGAGCGTCAGAATTATGCCCGCCTCGGCCGCCGCGGTCCCATTACTTCACCGGAGAGAGAGAGAGAGAGAGAGAGAGAGAGAGATGGTGCATATCTGATAATGGAGGATGAGAGAGAGAGAGGTGCTGCAGATCTGGAAAAGAGGAGAGAGGCTCTGTTGTAATTAATTAATTAAGGAGAGGGCAAAACTGTCATTTTATTTTAAACAGGGTAAGTGGGAATAAAATTCTGTTGCTGGGGTAAATGAGATAGTTTTTGTTCATTTTGGTGCTTTGGGTCAAGGGTATCCTTTTGTAGTATACTTGTGGGAGGGGTATAGTAGATAAGTGTACGCTAAGTAATTATTTTTTCTGAAGACCCCTAAGGGCATATCATTATTGTACTGCTTGCTAAATTGCACAATACATTTTGTAAAATATATATATATATATATATAGTTTGAAAAAAAAAAAATGTCTTCTAAAAAAAAATAAAATATAGTTTGAAAAATGATTACTAAAACACATAAGTAGAATAGTATAGATCAAATTTTTCAATGGCCAATTTGCTACCTAAGATACTTAGAACAACTCCATCAATATTAACTACTGGACTAAACCCAATCTACTCCCTAAATTTTTATTGAAAAAAACACTTTAGTCCCTCGCCTTTTAATTTGATATGTTTACTCTTTCATCTCTCAAACTATTATGAACCAATAGGTCCTTTTGGTTACTCTCCATCCAAAAGCTCCGTTAAGTTGCTGACGTGACATCCTTTCGGCACCAAAATATCTATTATACCCTCACTTTTTTAAAAAAAAATTTAGTTTTTCTCTCTCTATATTTTTTAATTATTATTATTATTTTTCTCTCTTTTTTTATTTTTTGTTTACCACTTGTCCCCAAAACCCCCAAACTCTCCCAACCATCACCTATCATCCTCATCTTCAAATCTCAACCCACACTCTTATATCATTTGGTTCTTCAATTTTTGGACACACAGTCTCAACCCAACCACCACCTTCGCCACCTCCTCCTCAACTCAAGCCGTTCCGCTGTCAGCCAAATAGTCACCCTCAAGTATAAGAGGTTCAAGTAATAGTATAGAGATTTAAGAAAGGTTGTCAAGCCTACGAGGATTGGATTCCTTTCACTAGCTAGGGTATGAACCTAAGGAGAGCTAGAATATGCAAATATATAATCACAAACCTAAATTCACAATGAAACGTAGACTCATGGTAAGTATGTGAAAGATGGAGTAGTGATTTGATTTTGTTTTTGAATATAGTTTTGAACTCAAAACAACTAAATAGTCAAATGTAAACAAAATTACTTTAAACTAAACTAGTGAATTAGTAAATGAAAGTTAGGATTGGGATTGGCTACCATTGACATCCCTTGCAAGTATTGATTGATGCATGCATTTCAATATAATGATGCTAAATTAATCAACCAAATTCTCTCATTGCATTCCTCTCAGGTATGATAAAAGACATGCTCATTTTGTGATATCAAGCAACCCCTCACGGGTGTAGTACTTAACTACTTAAGTCATGCATTTCAATTCGGTTAGGTATCTAGTGCATTACCCTAAGGCCATGTTTGTTTCCCAGAATCTGGGCATTGGGAAAGGAAAGTGTTTCCTTTCCTGCGCTTGGGACAGCCAAGGAAAGGAAGTTGGTTCCCAAATGAAAGGAAAAAGTGGAGGAAATTGGTTCCTCCCCTCCCCCTCAGGATTCACTTTCCCAATGGAAAGGAAAATGATTCATTTCCTTTCCACCAACCAAACATGGCCTAAGTGCATAACATTTGGAAATGAAGAAATCATGCAAACCAACCAAACTTATCTCTAAGTGATTATAATTCACAACCACTACATGCACACCTAGTGTGCTTTCATACTTAAACATTCAAAAGTTATCAATCTCTAAACATTATATCATGACATGGCAAACACACATACTTAAAGTGGTAAAGTCTACGCATATGATAGATACTAATCATGTACATATTGATCATAAACCTAAGATATATAACATTTGTTGCATATTGATCATAGACACTTCAAACCCAAAACATTTTTAATAATCTACTTTAATTAGAAAGCTAACAAAAATACAATATTCAGTAATGGCATAATATTTGACGTACCATTTGGGGTAAAAAAAATTGATAAGTACAAAAAATATCTTTCACAATAATGAATAATTCAAATACCAATCGGAGTTTTTATCCTTGCTATAATGACTAACCTCGTTCTGCTGCTTAAGGCTTAAGCTTTTCAATTTATTATTATTATTTTATATATATTTTTTCCTCTTTTGAGGTTTTCAATTTAATCAATTAAATGTATGTTGCTCTATAAATTGGAAATACACTAATACAGGGGTGTTTCAGTAATTCTGATCGCACGTGTTGTGCACTTTTCCCCAACTCAAATTTGAACAAAAAAAATAAAAAATCGTGTCCTTTTGGCCTTTTTCCTTTGGCTCGCCTTCGAAACAGCGTAAAGCAGAGAGCTAAAAAGCACAATCCGTGCCCACACCAAACAGGCCAAAACAATACCTCTCAACCAATAAAAAGACATGGCGCGGATCGACTCTATAAACCGTCGAAAAGCACCCATATCCAACGATCAGTATCAACCAACAAAGACCCTCCACATTCCAGATCCCTAATTCCTTTCTCTATAAAAACCCACCCTTCCTCCCTCTCCTCCACATCAAACCATCTCAATTCTCTCAACTTCCATCAAATTCAGAGTTTCTCTCCTTCAAATTTTCCGGTGAAAATGTCAGGCCGCGGCAAGGGAGGCAAGGGGTTGGGCAAAGGAGGAGCCAAGCGTCACAGGAAGGTTCTGAGGGATAACATCCAGGGCATCACCAAGCCCGCCATTCGCCGTTTGGCTCGCAGAGGCGGCGTCAAGCGTATCTCCGGTCTCATCTACGAAGAGACCCGAGGTGTCCTCAAGATCTTCCTCGAGAACGTCATCCGTGACGCCGTCACCTACACTGAGCACGCCCGGAGGAAGACCGTCACCGCCATGGATGTCGTCTATGCTTTGAAGAGGCAAGGAAGGACCCTTTATGGATTTGGGGGTTAAATGGTTGGGTATTAGTGTAGGGTTGGTTCCAAAATTTGGATTTAGATCTGGTTGTAACGAATACTCTGTGGTTAAGTTTGCTGTTCATGTAATTTGGACGTATTTAGAAGTAATGGAACTTTGATTTCCCAATATGATTCACCGTTTTTTTATGCCTTGCATCTTTTTATGTGGGTTTGTAATTCTGTTTAATTGTGGTGAAATTGAATTCTGACTATGGTTTTGTTACTTGAGATTACAACAAATTCCAGAACTATGATTATTGCCGTTTTTTTATGCCTTGCATCTTTTTCTGTGGGTTTGTAATTCTGTTTAATTGTGGTGAAATTGAATTCTGACTATGGTTTTGTTACTTGAGATTACAACAAATTCCAGAACTATGATTATTGAAAGAAAAAAATGTTTTCTGCACTATATGATATAACCATGAATGATCTCCTTCGGAGTTTAGGTGTATGGTGCCGCACCCAAAGCACTACTACTCAGTCGGGAAAATGCAGCCCAAGTGGGCCCATAGATTTCCTTTGGGGTTCTATATGGTCCTCTGAGAGGGGGTATGGACAACCCCTATCACCTTAAACGACGTCGTGCAAGCTGCATTGTTTTTAGTTTTGAAGTCCACCTACAGCGCGCACTCTCTGGTGTCTCTCTCAGAGTGGCAGCTCCGTCTTCTTGAAAAAAATGGCTTCAAAAACTCTAATTCGAACCGGAGCTTCTCTGATGAACCGGTTCCTATCAAAACCATTGCTCCACCCGAACCCGAATTCGAATCACCAGATTGTATCCCACGCCCTCGAAATCACTCCCAAGCTATTCCCGTCTCTCTCCAACTTGGACACCTCCCTCCGTTTCCCCCAAAACGACACCGAATCGATTACAAGGGTCTTCAATGATAGCTTCGTGCACCCTTGCGGCCTCCCTTATCTCCCGCCCATCTTACCTGAAGGTATTCCCTCTCTCTCCCTCTCTCTGTCATTATCGATTTATGCCTTTTATTTATTTATTTATTATTTTTATTTTTATTTGGTAAAGAAATTAATGGACCTGTTTAGTTTATTTGAAAATCTGGGAAAGAATTCAAAAGCAGTCATTTTGCTAAGTTATGGGTTATAAGGACTGCACAAAGTATACAGCTTTATTTAGAGCGAGTGTGCTGTTTACTTTGATTTGGGTTTATTTTTTGGTTGAGAAATTTTGGAACGCAGAAGTCTTTTTTGTTGAATGGGATTGAAAAATTTTGGTTGACTGAATTCATAGATTTTGAAGCAGAAGGTAGCATTTCAATTGTAATGTCGCTAATGAGTTGAACAAGGTTTAGCTTCTAACTTCTAAGCATGTCCTTCATCGGCAGCTTCTCATACCTCTAAATCGCATTTGGTTCTGTGTGATAAGTTTTGATGGGAAGTTGAACTGAAATACTTTGTCTCATGAGCTTGGCTTTCTAATCATCTTATGGAATTTGTTGTTCAGGCTTAATGTATCTTGCATGACACATTGATATCCAGGTTTAGTTTCTTTTGTGAATTGTGATATACATTGTTGGTGAAGTTGCTTTGGAGAATGAGAAAAGTTTCACATCACTTGCATATCTTTGTCAAGTTGTGTAGTTCAAATGGATTTGTGTATCGAGTTAGATAGCATTTTTATCAGCACTGTGTTCTTGTTTAATTTCTTCCCCTGTTAGAGTTATGATCGGCACTGTAAACTGGGAGCCGAACTCTCTGCTAGTTGTCCTGTAGGCAATGCCAGCCAAGTATGCTGCATGCCAACCAGATATAAGGGATTGCACAAAAGTAATTTGGACCCAGTTTGTGTTTCTCTTTGGTTTCCACTTACCCGGTATAGAATTGATTCCTCAGGAGATGAATCTTCATCAAATGAGCCAATGATATTATTTCCGAAGCGGACATTCCAGCCTAGTACCATCAGGCGTAAGAGGAACCATGGATTTTTTGCTCGGTATATCTCTCTCTCTCACACACAGACACAGACACAAACACTCCATGAGATATATATATAAGAAAACTTAATATTCCTTCTGGAGTTGGTTTTTTCTTATGTTGTGTAATGTATCCAAAGTTGGATTTTAGACAGCTTTTAGAATATGGTTTTTGTTATGCAGTCTTTTCAAGCAAACTTTAGGTTTAGCTAATAGCTAGTTATGAAGGAATAAGATGAATGTGGTTGGCTTAAGTGCTACCCATTACCTCACAATGTTTTTCTGTGATGCTAACGTTAGTGAGCATATTTACAGCTGTAATTTCAATTCTCTGAATAGTAGATGCTTAAAGTTAGCCTTGTTTAGAACACTTGCGAAATCATTGAAATGTAATGCTTCTTTGACAGTCATATCAGCCTATTAAAACTCTTCATTTTGGTAGTCTAATGTGCAGTTAAATTCAGCTTTTGTTTCAATGGTCTCTCATTCAGTCATTTGGTGGGTTATACAAGGACAGTTTTTTATCTCTTGGCACAATTTGTCTTCTCTTATGTTTACGTATCAGCTCGGCCAAGATTTTGCATGAATGACTAACATATTTATCTCATGAACAGCAAGGCAACAAAGGGTGGACGGAGGGTAATTGCTCGAAGAATAGCAAAGGGTCGTGCAAGAATTACAGCTTAGCATCTCTTACCCCGGCCGAGTCTTCTTTGATCTTAATGAGCGAAAAATCTAGTTTAGAAGCTTATGTTTATCTTTGGTGCTTCTTGTTACTTCTAGCCTCAGAAGTACCCAGGCGTTTATAACTTTATATGCTTTTCAGGGATTACCTCAGTATTTTATTTCATAATGTTTGCGAGTTTGGTCGTGCAGAGCTGATTTGTAATTTTGTACTATCATCTATATCCAATTCACTCACAATTCAGTAGCAAAGACACAGCATGCGATATGTAGCTTGTTTATCAACAAGGGACTCTTGGTTTATTTAAAGTTTAGCTTCACTCCACGTCCAATTTATTGTTTTTGTTTATCTCTCTCCCTATTTTTTTTTCTTTCCTTTTTTTTGGGTTCAGAGCTGCATAACAGATAACAATAAGACAAGTTATACATTTGGATAACATGTACTAAGATTGATTGAAACATTTTATAAAGAAGACACATTTTGAGTAACGGATGCAAATTATTATTTTTCTATCGAGGAACTCGCTGTTCACAATTTATGAGAATCAAATAAAGCCGGATGGTCGCAACCTCCTAGTGGTAGGATGAAACTCAGTGTCGCCGGTCTTAATTCCGGTCGGCAACATATTAGGAAAGCTGCACTATTTGTATTGATGCTTCGGTTTCGAGTTATCTTTCTGTTATGTCACTACATCATCAAAGCAAATGGAGTAGCCAGTAGAGCACTCTTTGTTAGTCAGTGCTTGTTAGAATACATAGATTCTTTGGAGACCCCTGATATTATTTCGGGACGTTCTCTCCATGCTTATTATATTTTGGGGTTACGGCTCTATGTCCAATTTTGTATTCGACAGTTTCATTAATTAAGACCTAAGGGCAGTCACACCGACCCTTCTCTAAAAATAAAGCCGGATGGATCGTGCTTATTTTCGTTGCTAGCTCATGTCCACTTCTGATCACTCGCATTCCCAAGGAGCTACAAAGCACAATCCGTGCCACACTCTCAGAACCAATTAAAATACATGGCGCGGATCGATTGTATAAGCCGTCGATAGGCACCTAGATCCAACGACCATTATTAAACCCCCCAAGACCTCAAAATCCCAAATCCCCATATGGCCTTTCTATAAATACCCAGACTCGAGAAAATAAGTGAATAACTCAAATTTCTTATCTTCCATCAAAATCAAACTCTCTCTTCTAAAAAATTTCCGGTGAAAATGTCAGGCCGTGGTAAGGGAGGCAAGGGTTTGGGCAAAGGAGGAGCCAAGCGTCACAGGAAGGTTCTTCGGGATAACATCCAGGGTATCACCAAGCCCGCCATTCGCCGTTTGGCTCGCAGAGGCGGCGTCAAGCGTATCTCCGGTCTCATCTACGAAGAGACCCGAGGTGTCCTCAAGATCTTCCTCGAGAACGTCATCCGTGACGCGGTCACTTACACTGAGCACGCGAGGAGGAAGACCGTCACCGCCATGGATGTCGTCTATGCTTTGAAGAGGCAGGGAAGGACCCTTTATGGATTTGGAGGTTAAATCAGATTAGGGTTTGTTTAGGATTTGGGTTTTAGATCTGAGTGTGATGAAAATTCTGCTGTTAATGTAATTTGCATCCTTATAATCAAGTAATACATGTTTGATTTCTCAGTAATTCTTGCTGTTTTGTTTTTGTTTGCATTTTTAGCGCTGTGGTGGATGTTTAGAGCAATTGGGAAGTGTTTTCTGACTATATGGTTGGTTTTCATGGCTTTGTTGGATTAGAACTAGATTACTAGCAATACAATAATTTCTAGAACCTATATCATTTGGAATTGGCTTTGCAAATTAGGTGTTTAAATTGACAAATTGGGTGTATTTGGGATGGCACTAGACTTGTTTCATGTCACTTCTCTCTGGCGCTGAAAATATCTAAAGCATGTCTGCAATCTTTGAAATGTTTTTCAGGCCAAAAGGTCATGGCAGAAATTTATATTCACTTTCACCTGTGTAGCTAATTGAACTTTGAACATAAAGAAATTTTAAATTTTAATACCTGGAAATAGATTAAGAGTAAGTCTTGGAAGTGTGGCAGTGCTGAGTGATATGATCATGAATGATCCTTCGGATTTATTTGGTGCCAATGCTACCTTTAAATTTGCGCAGGTGCCGTACTACTAGTCACTGGCCACAAACCAAAATGTTTCTACTTCCCACCAAACTTGAAAGAAATTGATTGAAAAAGCCATGGAGGTATATTCTGCGATTCACTTATTCTGATGCCTGTGATTGTTGTGGACAATGCAGTTCAGTTGATGAAGTAGGCTTCGGGCGCTCTACATGGGATTGCAGAATCAACCGTGAAAGATTTTAGACAATCTAAGTCTAAAGTTGCAGATGAAAGAAATCCCACGGAAACCAAGAATCAGAAACTAATTTATAAATATTGGCACCATTAATGGACAATGGCGCAACACTGAAAGGCAGAAGAACAACTCTTACTCATACATATATTTACCCTTAAATCGTTGAAAGTCCTCATATGACCTATTTTCTAGTAGCCCTACAATTAAATGGCCAAGTACACCTTGTGTGGAGTCTGATTCCACCAAGAATAAGATTATTCCTTGTTCAAATAGGAGCTTTTACTATTTTCCTACTTGTTGTACACAACTGTTAGGATCAAAATCCATAATAGGAATTGAAAGGAAATAAGTTAAACAAGATTCATATTTATTGATTGTTTTTATAATAGAGATAAATTGTCTTATATAACTTTATTTGCTAACCAACCCTAAATACCCATTTACAAGATGACTCAACCCTAGTCCAGTTACCCATATAATTGTAGAGCCTAAGATGGATACGCAGTCCACTTTACATACCTCCCCTCTTCATAGAAGGCATGTCTTAAACTTGTGACAATAAGTGAATGAGCCCATGTCTCCTCTCTTGCCATCCGTTGTAACAATCAGTGAATCATCCCGTCTGCTTCAACCATCTGTTCTTCCATGACAAAAGGAGTCAACAACTTGTGAGTTTGCGTAGTTAAAATTATACATGTATTCAACATCTTATGATTCTCTTCTCTGGAAGCATGAAACAAAAGCACTAGAGCAGTCTTTTGTTTAGGAATAGAGGAATAGAAAGAGCATGTCCTGTAGCATATTCATCACATAGAACTAGTGTTGTGGAGACCCCCTTCACAAGCTCTGCAAAGCAAGATGCCGTAGCAAAAAATATCACTATGGTTGCTATTATCTGAGAATGACAGAAAATGTAGGAACACTGAACATGTAACACCAAGGTCCCTCTAACTTGCTACATCAACTACAGGTCTGTGAGGGAATGGCGAGATCACAAGACCATCCACTTTACATTCAACTCGAAGCACAAGCAACATAATCTTTATTTCATTCTTTGAACAACTCCGATCCTTTTAGAAATAGGTCCCTCAAAATTTTTGACCATGTACTAATCAATTTTTGACTGCTCGGTTATGCCCTGACAAATCATGGTGAAAGCAAAAAGTGTAGTCTCAAGTTCCATAATCATAAGATCCCAATATAATCCAATCGCCAATATCTCGACCAAACTATAAGATGAGGAATATCACAGTTGAACAGTGGAAGACACCATAATGTAGAGTAGACCATGTGAAAATTCTTGCTTGATATTTCGCAAGGCAAACATAAGACCATAATTAAAGCAGCTTGGAAATATGCTCATGTATAAGTGGTTTCCAGTAAAATCACCTTTGTGTGCAGCCAACACATTCCATGTGTGAATATGAGTTGGTAATGTGCAAGTCTTCACCAAAACTTTCGTCCAAGAGTCCTTCGTAGATAGGAATGAGCAAACGGGGGTGGGGGGTGGGGTACCCGCGGGTTTTCCCCGCATTTGTCTAGCGGGGGCGGGGGCGGGGTTCCCCATCACATGTGCGGGGGCGGGGGCGGGGGTACTTATTTCCCCCGCGGGGGTGCGGGGGTGGGGGCGGGGTTTCCCATTACCCATGCGGGGTCCCCGTTTATCTTTTTTTTTTTTCTTTTTTTTTTAATTGAGAACTATTATTTTTCAACCAATATATGGGGCATTTTTATAATTTTCTTATTCTAACAAAAAAAAAAAAAAACTTATACGGGGTATTTATCTTTCCCATCCAGAATACACCTTCAAAACGATTCGGGAGGATCCGACCGTTGGATTGTCGTATAATTTTGTGAGGATGATTCTAAAGGCGATCCGGGACGATCCAACCGTTGGATCTTTGTATAATTTTGTGAGGATGATCCTAAGGGCGATCCGTGAGGATCTGACCGTTGGATCATAGTATAATTGTGAAAAGACGATCCTCTAGGTGATCCTTGAGGATCCAACCGTTGGATGGTCGTATAATTTTGTGAGGATGATTCTAAGGGCGATCCGGGACGATCCAACCGTTGGATCTTCATATTGTTTTGAGAGAAAGATCCTAAGGCCGATCCGTGAGGATCTGACCGTTGGATCATAGTATAATTGTGAAAAGACGATCCTTGAGGATCCAACCGTTGGATCGTCGTATAATTTTGTGAGGATGATTCTAAGGGCGATCCGGGACGATCCAACCATTGGATCTTCATATAGTTTTGAGATGATGATCCTAAGGGCGATCCGTGAGGATCTGACCGTTGGATCATCGTATAAATTGGTAAAGATGATCCTCTAGGTGATCCTTGAGGATCAGACCGTTGGATTGTCGTATAATTGTGATTTGTGATTTTGGCTGTTAGAGAAGACGCAGCCGGATTTTTGCCAAAAAAAAAAAAAAAAGAGAAGGCGCAGCGGGATTTATAGAAATAAGAGAGAAGACGCAGCGAGATTTTATTACTTTACATTTAATCGCCAGGTTGTGAAAATTGTTTTATAGAAATAAATATTTGTTTTAAACGTATTGCTTCCTCGTGACTAAACAAACAATTTCTTTCTTAAACACTGTCTCAAGCATTTGAAATACTCAATCGACCAAAACAATGATGAAAATAAAAAGAATAAAAAAATTATTTTTTGTCAAAAAAGAAAAGGAAAAAAAAAACAGAAAAGATGGAAAATAGAAAAAAAAAAAAAAAAAAAAAAAAAAAGGGACCAATGCGGGGGGCGGGGGCGGGGGTGGGGAACCCGCGGGGGCGGGGCGGGGAATCCCCCATCTGATAATATCCCCAGACGGGGAACGGGGGCGCGGGGGAATTTGGGCGCGGGGGCGGGAGCGGGGGGCGCGGGGGCGGGGGAATTCCCCGTTTGCTCATTCCTATTCGTAGACATTAATATTAGTCAGTCCAGTACTCCAGTAGCCATGAATGGGCGACCAAGGATGAGAGGGAAATGTGCGCACCAGTACATCGATCGTTGGACAAGCCTATGGCTAATGAGAGGGAAATAGGCAATGTGTGCCTCCTCTAAGAAATTTGCTACTAGGATCAACTCATTCATGTGCGCACTAGTGCATCCTCCGACAAGCATTTGGCTAATGCAACGATCAATTTGCTAGTAGAATGATGACATAAGTAAAAATTGTAAAATTACTTTTTATATAAAAAAAAAGTGAAAATCACAACTAAATTATGACAAAAGTAAAGAGATAAATTTAGAAAAATAAGATTATTGAAATTACTTTGTCCGATTCTTCATAACAAAAATTTGATAAAATGAATCTTTTAACAATTTTTACAATACGAAGAGCTCATTTAGGATTTAGCTTGAACAAAAAAACAAGATGAGCTCTGTACCAAAAAAAAAAAAAAAACAAAGATGAGCTCATTGATAAAATCATAAAATTTATTATCAGCCAAAAGGGTGCTTCTGTCATTCCATTACGCTGGCACGTGCCACGCGCTGATAATTCCCCAAAACAAACTCATTGCAAATTTCAAAAAGCGAGTCCTTGTGCTTTTCCCAAACGCCGCCAAAAAAAACCACAATCCGTGCCAAACCTTAAACACTACTTCCACACCGTACATTACCACAAATATAAACGGTTCAGATTGCGCTAAAACCCATGACGCGGATCGATCACCTAAGCCGTCGATAAGCACCCGCATCCAACGTCCATTATTAACTCCGCCTTTGTTTCAAATTCCCAATTCCAAACTCAAATCCCTAATTCCCTTGATATAAATACCCTCACTCACCACCATCTTCCCCATCGAATCATCTCAATTCCTTCATCTTCATCAAAATCAGAGTTTCTCTCCTTCAAATTTTCCGGTGAAAATGTCAGGCCGCGGCAAGGGAGGCAAGGGGTTGGGCAAAGGAGGAGCCAAGCGTCACAGGAAGGTTCTGAGGGATAACATCCAGGGCATCACCAAGCCCGCCATTCGCCGTTTGGCTCGCAGAGGCGGCGTCAAGCGTATCTCCGGTCTCATCTACGAAGAGACCCGAGGTGTCCTCAAGATCTTCCTCGAGAACGTCATCCGTGACGCCGTCACCTACACTGAGCACGCCCGGAGGAAGACCGTCACCGCCATGGATGTCGTCTATGCTTTGAAGAGGCAGGGAAGGACCCTTTACGGGTTTGGGGGTTAATTTGGGGATTTTACTTGGTGGGTTTAGTTTAGGACTGGTTCTAGGTATTTTATGTTTGGATCTGGGTGGAATGAGTATTGGGTTGTTGAATTTGCTGTTCATGTAATTTGCAACCGTATTTTGAAGTAATGGAAGTTTAATTTCTGTATAAATCTTGCGTTTGGCTAGTTATTTTTCTTTTCGGTATATGCTATTTTCTTCTGTTCCTTGAAAATTCTGAGAGTAAACCCTGAATTCTCAATTGGTTTTCTTTCTCATTGTTTGACTAGAACTGGGTCGCTAGCAAAACATTGAGTTAGCTATTTGGGTGTTCGAGTGAATCTTTTAGCAACTATATTATTTGAGTAAAATATTAAAATGTTAGCAGTTTATGTTATGGTATCGCTTAGACTCTAAATATTCTATGGCCTTACGTTTTGCGATGGACACAGCCTTATCCCTGAATTGACTGCAAATTTCGGTTGATGAATTACAACCTCTCATGTGAGTTGGCAGTTTGGTTCGTTTAGCATATTCCTAATTTTCTGCCTAATCTCTACTAGACAAATTGAAAAGCTTCCAAATTGTTTTTTTTTCTCTCCCAAAACAAGAGTATTTTCAGGGAGAGATACAGTTTGGAGCACAACTTCCAGTCACGTTACCTAAGTATTAGTATCATAACAATATACAAACTTGTACTTTAATCTATTTTCCACTAAAATGACATATTAGCAACTGAAATATATTCAGATCAATTGAAAAAAAAAAAACTGAAATGTGTTCAGATTTCAGAGTTAAAAGAAAAACGAAGCATGTGAAGGTTTTCAGTTGTTTGTGCATCTTCTATACATCTCAAATGGCCTTCACAAACCATCTTTTTGGACATAACTCTTATATAGCTGGGATTTGACATGAATTGTGTGAACTTGTTCCAACTCGACTCGATGAAATTTTCTTTCTACAACACAATTCTTGTAAAATGTTACATTTATAAAATACTCTGATCATTTTTTTACACAATTAAATACTAAATTAGTTCTAACTTTGGATGATCAGGTGTAGAGGGAAATTGTTTTAGAACGTGAGATAAATGCGATCAATAGCATATATTTTTTTTTATCATATCAATAATTAATCTTTTTGTGAGTCGAACTCACAACCTCCCACTTATAAATGGGAGACTTATGCAACTAGATCAAATAGTACTGGGCCAATCAATAGCATTTTGACCGATCAAATTTCATAATAATAATAATAAAGTATTCCAAAATCATGTGATATACCAAAAAGATACATTCTTTGCCCCTAAAAACGTCTCGACTCATGGTCTATACCAAGTAATAATAATTGGATAGTTCAAAAATACCTTGTGTCCCCGATTTTGGTCAATACAACAAAGCACCGCCTTTCTAAAAAGGGATATCTTCACAAATGGTGTATGAACTTTAGGCCATTCTACATTTTGGTGTACCAACTTTCAAAACTATCAGAATGGTGTATCAAGTTTGCTCCAATCTTTCATTTTTGTGTACGCCGTTAAATTTTCCGTTATCTTTGCAAAAAAAAAAATAATTTCCGTTATCTTTCCTTTAGCTTTGTCAGTTTTTTTTTTTTTTTTTTGTAAAGATAACTGAAAATTTAACGGCGTACACCAAAATGAAAGATTGGAGCAAACTTGATACACCATTCTGATAGTTTTGAAAGTTGGTACACCAAAATGTAGAATGACTTAAAGTTCATACACCATTTGTGATATTTTCCCTTCTAAAAATGTATTGAAGAAAATAGAATAGCAAAAACCAAATTAAATCAATTAGCATCAGCTTAACGTGTCGCAGATCAGGGACACGTCGAAGTACAGCAGGGAGTCCTTATTATAATTTATCCTCTCTACGTAGAGACCGGCCGTATATACAGTCAGGAAGTTTCGAGTAATAATGATGTCGAAAATCGGTAGCCGAGCTTTCTAGCTGAATCCCAAGGCCGGGGAGCTCCGCTACCGCAGCCATCCACCACGTGTAAAATGCTGAGGTGTATCTTCCTATGGTAGCAGACTCTCCAACTCTCGCTCAACGTCAAATCAAGTGCCCGCTTTAGCCTCTACCCTCCTCTCCTCTCCTCTCATTCACCATTTCCTCTCTCACCTTTCAATTCACCGCAGACTTTCATTTTGATCGGAATATGGGAATCCCGAGCGACGACGTCGTTGTATTCCAGAAAGCTAAACGTCCTGGCGAGGCTTCCGTCATCACCGTTAATTGCCCGGATAAGACCGGCCTGGGATGTGATATTTGCAGGATCATCCTCGATTTTGGGCTCTGCATCAGAAAAGCTGGTAAAGCAAAATGTTCAGTTGCTTATGATAGTTTTGGGGCTTCACATTTGACCCCTTTTTATCTAACACATAACAATCATGCACCAGTTGTTTGAAACGTAGAGTAGAAGAAAGCTCATTATATGATTATTTGCTAAGATCTGAGGGGGAAAAAGGAGAAAGCTAAGATGTTTTGTGGGTTTGTTTTTTGGGTTGAGATGGGTTTTTAAGTACTTTTTGGGTTTCTTGATCACTATTGATGCAGCAACCAAATAGCAACATAGGGACTCTTTACTTTTATTATTATTTTTATTTATTTTTGAATAAAGGCACTTTTTTTTTTTTCACTGGTTTTGGTATAATGGGATATGGTCCGATGTGTGCTTTAGTTAGAGAGGTTTATGCCTGTACTGACCTGATATATATATTCTTTCCCTTTGATGAATTCTCGCTATAGATTTTTCAACTGATGGGATATGGTGCTACGTTGTATTATGGGTGGTTCCTCATTCTAACTCAACAACAGTGAAATGGTCGAATTTGGAGAACCAGCTCCTATCCGTGTGCCCGTCATGTTCTGTTCCGTATTACTTCTACCCCCAGACTACATGTTCCTCGCCCCCTGCAGTTTATCTATTGAAGTTTCTTTGCTCTGACCGTAATGGATTATTGCATGGTAAGGGAAATATTTCCCACTTCCTCTTCAGGAATGAATAATATTTTTGTTCAATTGTCTCCCTGTGTGGCTCTAGTCTCATGTTGTGTCAACTCCTTTGTCTTAGATGTCACTGAAATTCTGTCTGATCTTGAGCTTTCGATTCAAAGGGTGAAAGTGACAACAACACCAGATGACAGGGTCTTGGACCTGTTCTTCATAACAGATAACATGTGAGTTTTGCTTTGGGATTTGTTTTGTTTTTATATCTGAAAGTTTTCATAAATTCTGTATGATAATTTGCTTGTTTTCTCACATTTACATGGTTTCTAGATGGCAAATTGGCTAGACATCATAGGTTAGTCGCTTAGATACTTAGCTTGTCTATATGTAACAATATGGGACATGGTTTCTAATTTTACCTACTTTCCTGTTTCTCTCTGAGCTGATATTGATTCCTAACTTGTAACTTTCCACTGTTCTCCACTGACTAAATTTTTTCCTGACCAATTGCTGAAGGATAAAATATCATTATCCTCAGAGACCAGGAATATAACTGGGATCTAGTCAAAATTATTGTCTTTGATTTGATATTCTTGGTAGTGTAATAAGTCAGTTAATGTAAAATCTTATTGCATATAAAGATTCATATGGGCTAAATTCTCATTTCAGGGATCTTCTGCACACAAAGGAGCGGCAAGATAAGACATTGAAACAGTTGCAAGCCGTATTGGGTGAGTCGTGTACCAGTTGCGAACTTCAGTTGGTAGGTCCCGAGTATGATCCCCACCATGGCATTCCTTCTCTGTCTCCTGTAGTAGCTGAAGAGCTATTTAGGTGTGAGCTGTTGGATAAAGAAATCCGTTCTCAAGCTCTTAGTCCTGATATGACGAAATTGAAGAACGCTAATGTAACAATAGACAACTCATTGAGCCCAGCACATACATTACTTCAGATCCACTGTGCTGATCACAAGGGTCTCTTGTATGACATTATGAGAACTTTGAAAGACAGCAACATCAAGGTAAAGATTCTTATATCATCCCAGACAACATCAGATCATATTTTAGTAACTAGGCTATTTTATTGTGTTAGTTTGGTCAGCACATGCCTGATTGCCTGTCCTGGAATGGTAAAATCGCCGGCCACCTAATAAGATGAGTATGGTTAGCTGGTTTCCAAGGTCCTAGTTGACACAGGTTTCCCTAGATGGGAATGAGGTTGAATTCCGACCTCAACCCCAACAAGGGTGATAGATATGCATTTGAGTGTGTGTGGAAAGAATGTGAGTTGGTTGGAACTTCTACTTTATGGAAAATTAGGTTGCTCTGTGCAATAATTTGGTGTTAGGACCGAAATCTTCACTTTTGTTTCATTTTGTTTTTGCATATTCCCTTGCAGCTCTGTCTTCCTTACACAAAGTATGCGTAAATTCTAAAGTGAAACAAAGTAAGAAACTATGGTGCTTGAAGCTATATAATTTACTCTGATATTGTTTAATTTGCAGAAAGCTGGAAACCCAATCTATACCTAAAGGTCTTGTACGTAAATAATGGTTAATATATCAAGCTCCTTTTGTACGCCCATATATCTCTCTATACTCATTTCTTCTGACCTCATAGAGTTCAATCTCTGTTGTCAACGCTTGACCAATAGGAACTCGATGTTTGCTTTACTAATCCCCGGAATTTCTTTGTAATGGCTTTCCCCATGCCTCTTATTTTGTTCTGTCGTAACACCACATGGAGAAAAACAAGTGTGTCATGCCATTATTCTTTGGCCATGCTTGATGAAGCCATAAAATTAATTTTTGTTAGCCAGGAACATTATGAATGGTCTTATCCTTTATTTTCTTCCATGAATTCATCTAAAGATGTACATTACAGTTGCCAGATTAGTAAGGTTTTGCAATTTTCTGATGCAAAATGTTTGTTATCTGTTTTTTTTTTTTGGTTCAGATAGCTTATGGTCGATTTTCTCCAACTACAAAAGGGTATCGGGATTTAGACCTTTTTATTCAGCAAAAGGATGGGAAAAAGATTCAGGATCCGGAGGCGCAGAGTGCATTGTGTTTGAGTTTGAAGGTGGAGATGCTTCACCCACTGCGTGTTATCATTGCAAACCGAGGGCCTGATACAGAATTGTTGGTTGCTAATCCAGTTGAACTATCTGGAAAGGGGCGACCACTAGTTTTCTATGATGTTACTTTGGCTCTAAAAGCACTGAGGATCTGCATTTTCTCGGTATGAATAGGCATCATTATACTAAAAGTGATTCATAAATTCATGAACATTATAGTAGAATAAGACAGGATGTAATGCAATCCAGTCTCATTCGTAGATGAAACACTGAAAACACATGTTCTATTGTGAATTGGTAACTCAAGTCACACTGCACAATTTGGCCAAGTTAGAAGTGACTACTGAACAGTTTGAATGGCTTGTGGTCATGTCTTTCAGGCTGAAATTGGAAGGATCTCAGCTTCAGGTCGTGAATGGGAGGTGTATAGTTTTCTGTTGGAGGAGAATTCCAAATTTCAATTATCAAATATGGTTGCTAAGAATCAGATTGTAGATAGAGTTAGAAGAACACTGATGGGATGGTGAGTAGAATTATCATCTCTCTACCGAGTCTTAATGTATCTATGAGCTCTCTGAGATCTCTGTAGCTGCCCTCCTGGTGGGGTTGAGGCTTAAAATCTCTGATGAATGACCTATGTTGAATTCTCTTGAAAATGACCATTGTGTTTCGGTCCTGGCCGCAAGCATGCAGATTCCTGTTTCATATGTAAAGAGCATTGCTTTTTTTTGTGAGGGGGAGGGGGAAAGCAAATTTCTAGTCCTTGTTGATTAATTTGAAGAAATTTTGACCTAATTGTTTGATCAATTTCTTCCCTCTAAAGGGGAAGCCATGTGAAACATGTGAAGTCCTCTATTTGGTGTCTACCCACCAGTCCTTTTATGCAGAATATATTGATTATTAGGGAACTGCTGTATTGGTAAAAATTTGTTATGCAAAGGACACGGTCAAAGAATCTTCTCATGTCATTCATAATCTCATATTGAAGAAAATCTTGTCAGTAGTCTCCAGTAATTATCTTTTGGCCAATTAAAGGAGTTCTTTCTGCAACGAGCACGGGAAGAATAATGCACCAGATGACGGTAAGTGACCTCCTGAAAAGTCCTCGTCTTACACCCATTTTAAAGTGGGGAGGTCATCGACAGCGGGTTGGTTATGTCATATGTGTAATATTCACTATCCTTGATTCCTTGACGACTATGGGTCAGGAAGATGATGATTTGATGACTGGTCTTAAATATCAGACGAGGGTGCTTGTGCATACTGGGAATTTCTTGGCATGTCTCAGATGTGTCATAAAAGAATCAGATTGTAGATAGGGTTAGAAAGATGATAATTCTACTCACCATCCCATCAGTGTTCTTCTAACTCCATCTACAATCTCATTCTTAGCAACAACATGTTTGCATGAGGTTTGGTTCATAAAAGAAGCTAATCGCCATAAAAGGAAAAATAACACTGATGTGTCCTACACAATTTATAGAATACATTTTAATAAATTAATTTTATTATGTAAACAAAAAAAAGAAAAGAAATATTGTTAGAGCATACTTTCTAAGAAAAAGTTTATAAAAGTGCGTTTTAGTATTTATTATATAAGCAAGTTTAATCTCCCAACGTAGATGCACGCATCTGAAATCTTTTAAATCTGTTGGCCACTAATGGGTTGAAGTTAGAATTCAAACATTAGACATAAGAGTCTATGTTAGACCGCTCGAACGATATTATCACACCAAGTAGTTAACTTGAGTATCTAGGTTTTATCAAAAGTTACAACATAGATGCTTAAAATAATCGATCGCTGAATTCATTTTCTATCTATATATTTTTTATTCTTTTTACTCGTCTCTTTAAGTAATTTTTTTTTTTTGTTGAGAAGAGTCTATTTAAGTAATTATATTGGATGCAAGAGCCGACAACTAGAATTGGGCATGCGGTAACCTTTTTGGACACGTGGAACTCACCCGCAAGACACACTTTGCATAGGAGGGGACCTGATTTAAATCCAAATCTCCCTAAGATTATCCGCAAATCAATCCAAAAGAACAAAAGAAAAAGGAAAATAGAAAAAGGAGTGAGAGAAAACGTGTAGTGTAACCGTGCAGTTGTCCATTTGAAGAAGCCACATTTCTTCACAGGCTCCACCCGTCATCTCATTGCTTCCCTCCCACGCCACATCACCAATCTCAATTATTTTATTTATCAAATCACAGATTACTTTGTTACTAATTTACGTTTTGGTAAAGACCAAAGCAACGCCCCACTCTCTCTCTCTCTCTCTCGCTCCTCGCATTTCAATAATTCATTCCACCACCAGAAGAAGAAGACCGGAGCCGCCAAAGGCCGCGTTTGGATCGAGCTTTAGCGACTTTTGGATTCTAATGCGCTTAAGTTGATGATCTCGACGAGGAGGAGGAGGAGGAGGTCTGTATCGTAATCATCAGAATGCCGCAAGCTTCTTTCACGCCTCGAAGCTCTGCCTATCTCGACGCTCTCACCCAAGAAATCGAGAAGAAACTCCAGCGGGTTCGTTTTTTATTTATTTATTTTTTTTTTTAACTGAGATTTAACTCTTCGATTCTTTTTGTTTGGTTTAGTTACTGAAAATGTAGGGAAGAATCGAGTAACCGAACTATAGTAAGATTTTTTTTTTTTTTTTTTTTTTATCTCGAAAGTTATCTGGTGAAGTTAATATACAGTTTTTAATATTGGATACTAGAATACGTAATCCAATTTTTTTTTTTTTAAATTATTTTTCTGTAAAGGAAGCAAACGGAGAATTTGTTGTAGTTATGGAATTGCTTGATTTGGCATTGTGAAAATAACTGGATTGCGTTTAGTTGTGAGGATTTAAGAGATTGTTTATTTGATTGCTTTCACAAGAAAAGCGCCTCAGAAATGCTGACCTAACTTGGTAGAGAGAGATTCAGGTGTGTTTTATGTGTTGCAGGCCCTAGCTTCTCCCTCACTGCGCCGCAACCTGTTGCAGGAGTTGTTTACTGACATTGCCTTAGAGATTGATGAGCGGGCCAAAGGTCAGCTAACACTTAATATTGCTTTTGATGGATTGGGAAGACTAAATTGATGCTGAGAGAAACTGTGTGTCCACTTTACACCTAAATTTGTTTGATTTTAACTTCTCTGCAATTCGATTTGACATTGTTTCGAGTATGATTGGACTTGTTGAAAGTTTGGAGTTTCTTAAGAGAAATTTAGGTGCTCAGGGTTTCCAACTAATTGTTTGGTGTGGATGATCAGATTTGAAATTGGCTGGAAACTAATTATTTGGTAGAACATTTTGTTTGCCGTATAAATTATGAGATACTAAAAGAACATGGCTGTGCACCTAGGGAATAGCTGTCACATGGGTCTGCCCCATCCCTAGGTCCTAAGAATATCAATTATGGTGCTTGTAACCACCATAATAATTCAAGCCTTGTAGTGAATATTTGTTTGGCCCTGTTCATAGGCCATTGATTCACCACTTGCCCATAACAAGAACGGTTAATTTGAAATTCTTATATAGATAACTAGAAAACAAATTATATATCCTCACACATCGGCACTGCACAGATTTTATTGTAATATCAGTAACATTAAAGTAACTGCTTAAAGGGGCAAACTGCATAAATTCTACATCCCTTTGTGACTATAAGTGCCTTGGAGGCATATTGACTATTCAGTCATTAGTGTGGTCTAGTTGTTGATTATGGAAATTTGATTGCTGCATTCATCTCCTAACGTCCAGAGTCTTACAATTTTTTAGGATTTCATATTCGACTACTAATGTTAGATCTCAGAGGCAACATTTATGATTGCTGATCTCATTGTTGGTATTGACATTGCACGTCAGATATAATTCTCAGCCCGGAAGATGATGCAATTTCTCCTGCAGAGGATTGCAATTATGGTCAGCTATGCTTTCATGATGTACTTGCTGACTATTATGTTTGGGTGCCTGAGAGTGGAAAACGCATCCTTGATCTGATTGTCCAACTCTGGAGCCAGTCATTTGCCTCTCACATTTTCGCCTTGTTATTTCACAAATGGGTATGCAGCTTGCATCTATTTTCTTCATCTTGTCTAATTCAAATATTGAAGTGCGGTTTCAGTAACACGTTTCTGGTTAATGAGTTGTTTAAAGAGAGAATCACATTGTCCAAGTGTCTCATTGCTTATCCTTTGGGAAAATTGATAGAATCCTGGCATTGAAGCCTGCTCATTGATTGTCAACAATGAGTTCCTTGGCTCAAGTGCCTTTTGCCTCAGTCTAGGCACTAGACTAGGCTCAAAAGAGCAGTTATCTCACCCAAGAGTTTGACAGCACTTTTGCGCACACACTTTGCCAGAGCATTTAGGCAATTGTCTGCTTTGTGTTATACCATGCTGATGAGTATTCCCGACCACTATTCTACAGGATGATATTTATGACTTTCAAACTAAGTAGTTTACTTGACAGCACTTTTGCTCACTCACTTTGCCAGAGCATTTAGGCAATTGTCTGCTTTGTGTTATACCATGCTGATGAGTATTCCCGAACACTATTCTACAGGATGATATTTATGACTTTCAAACTAAGTAGTTTACTTCTTGTCAGTTCATTTATGAGAATCTTTGTTGTTGGAGCTATCAATTAACTGGATGCTTCAGAAGGCAGAAAATTCTATTTATGACTAAAATATTGATTGGCTTTCAAAAAATTGAAAACCGATTGAGCTTGCTTCAGAAAGTTTTTGAAATTCTTAATATGGTAGTTACTATTTAAAATGAATATTACAGCTGTTTATCAGATATTCAATCAAAGAATTTTGGGTTTACATATTGCTCTGGTAATATTTCATATTGCTTTAGAGTTTACTCATGGGAAAATGCTATCCATGCATGGGATGCAGACTGCAGTAGAACAACAGAATTATGATTAAAGCAATAAGCGCTTATAGTTGATTGTTGGTTCTTTACTCTTGCTTTGGTATGCCATTGTGATGATAGCAATCAGTCCTCTAGTTTTCTTTGGGCAGCTTTTTGAAGTTCAACTTGACAACTCTGAAGTCCTTCTACGATTCTCATCTGCTCTTGTTCAAGGTGCTACAAACGTTTTCTGGTACGATATTAGCTTATGTTGGTTATAAATGGTAGATTACATGAAACTGGTTGTTGGTGGCTTTTGGAATGGCTTTGCAGTTAGACGAAGATTGTCTTGAATTCTTAATGCCTGTACTGTACTAAGGAAGATAGGAATGTTCTTTCTTCCTTAATTATTCTTCCTTAATTATTTGAAGTTGGTATTTCTATCATAGATGTGTGCGTATATATAACTATATATATGGGCACTTACATACGTTTGTAAATTTTGTTCCCCCATTGCTTGGTGTTTGGTACTAATCATTATGTGAAAGTCAATTTGATATGTCTTGAATTTTAAAAGAAGCAAGACAGATATATTTATTTAATGAACCTTGTATGGCGTGTAAAGTCGTAACAATATCTTTCAATAGCAATTTTCTTGACAGTTTGAATAGTCTGTTTGCTACTCTGCTTAATTCCCACTGTTCTGGTTCATCATTAAGCATTTTGTCTGTGGCTTTCCCATCCCACTATACTGACCACTGGATACTTTGCAATAATGTTTTTAACCCAACAAACTTATCAATTGTATTGTCTGCACATTTGCAGGATTGACATTCAGTCAAATACAAGGCGGTTTGAATCCCTCTTTCTTGTGAGAGCCCTTTTCAGGATGAAATTAATATGCTTTATCGGGAACTTTATGAGACATTTATTGTTTTCTTGTATTTCTTGTGTTTCAGTATCTTCTTGAGGATGTTGCTTTGGAACCCACCCGGTTAAATAAAATTCCTGTACAGGTCTGGAATTCTACCCTTTTTACATGGAACTTTAACTGAGATTTTTAGGGACAGAAAAGAAACAGCCAATATACTTTTTAGGAGGAAATTAACTTGATTCTTCATCTATTCTCAGGTCCAGCGAGATCTGTATCTTTTACTTTCAAGGTTTATATTCTTTTATGACTCAGGTAGGCTTTCTGGTAAAGAATTTTCAACCCCTGAAACAATAAATGGCAAATTCTTCTGTAATGTGTTGATTCATGCAGTTGACAAACTTGAGAGCTTCTTAAGGCACTTTCCCGTTTTCCCGAATGCTTTTCTGGTTGGTGGTCCTGCAGACTTCTTTGTTATTGAACTTGCAGATCAGGTAAATTTTGAAAAATTCTCTGGACTTCAGGAGCATGTTTTTTTCCTCAAGTTATTTCCTATTGTTAACATATTGCATTCGTACAAATATAGTTTTCCGTTTAAAATGAGTTGATGTTCTCTTTACTGGTCAGCTTCAAAAATTGAAGGTGGAACCGGTATTGCTCCATTACTTTTCACACATTAAAGTTCTCCAGGGTAATATTTTTAACCATTTTACATCGTTTATGATTCAAAGATTCATATGAATATTATTATATTTGCCAGTATTCTGATCAATGTACTTTTGTTATTTGATAGGCATGGAGCTGAGAATGGCCACAAGTACAAGGTTAAAGACTTGTTTGTATAGCTTCACTTCTCCTGGTGGTCCAATGTACCCTACAAGAGTTGTTCGTCATGCTGCCTGGGATGCTTTAGATTTGCTTTTTCCAGTGAGTAGATCTGATCCCATCACAGTTATTTTTTAAAACCAGAAACTTTGCTGCAAATTTAGGAGATGGTATTCTGTTCTCACTTTTTTCAGTTATCTCTTGATTTTAGATTGGCAATAAGCTCAAGAAGTTTGCGACTTGTAAATATGTTACATATTTGTCATCTCAAATAGCTTAAAAATGATTTTGATTAATGTGTTAGGATCCTTCCGTACATGTTAAAGGAAGAATGGCTGGGAACAGTGTATAGTTGATTTTTTTTACCTTTTTTTTTTTTTCTGCGAAGAAAATAAAAATCTTCTGTACAGTATCTTAGAGGGCAGTTGATTTTCTTATTTGTTGGTTTACTATCTTTGTAGATTATCTTGTTACAAATGCTCCTATCCCTTATTGGATGTGACATGATAAGAGACTATCCCTCTTATCATATACATGAACCATTGTAGGTAAAATCGTGAGATTACTTGGTGACTACAAGTTTAAATAGATCAAAGACACGGGACCTTACAAGTACATGATGCTTTGAGAGACTATCCCTCTTTGTTGTGGCTTCAGATGGATTGTAGATATCAAATGAAAGGACTTACCGTTGTTGTTCCCAGACTCATGCTTAAAAAGAAATAGAAAAGCAGAACTTCAGAAGTTTTATTACTTTTGTTTACCAAGTCTGGGAGCATAACTTTGATTTCTGATTGCAGGTCGGGCAATACCCTCGACATCTTATAAGCCTGTTCTTCCGGTTGTTGTATCCGTGGTACTGGCCCTCGTCTTGTTGGAATTTTGTGATGGATTGCATAAAGGCAGTATTGTATTCTCTGTTGGGATTAATCTATTCAAGTTTAGAGAAGCTGAAAAAGCCAAAGTTTTGAGTTCTCGGAATTCCAAAAGGTGTAGCCTCCTGTATTAGTCAAAAACTGAAAACCGCTAGGAAGGCTAATGTCAATTTGGATGATCTGTACTGTACATGTGCTTTTGCTGTTCGTAGTTGCCATTAGCCTTTTGAGTTCATCATATGTTGGACCTGTTTGTTGTCCTAAATTAGATTCGACTTGTATTGGTGCTCATTTGTACATGCTCACTCCGCATTGAATATGGAGGTGGAGGTTTGTGGAGCCGGGTTTTACCTGGTATTCATCAGGGATGGTCTGAAGTTGAAAGTTACCACTCTCAATTGCAGCCCTTAGTAGAGGTGTGGAGGATTTCTCAGAAGTGGGTCAGGACTTTGAAGATTGTAAAGCTTACATGTCTGCTTTTTCAGTTTATCCATGTTCGACATATTTATATAGAAGTAAATAATATAGCTGATTGTTGAGCTCATCTGGCTTAATTTGGTATGCGATGATATTTGGTTAGGGCCTCAGGGGAGACTGATGTGTTCTTTATAAGGATGTTTGTAATTTGGGATCTCAATAAATAATAACGGGCGTGATTTTTGTAATTGAGAAAAAAAATTTTAAAAAATAAAACTATAAAATACTCAGCTATCGTGCACAACTTGTTTGATGTGGTACGGTAGTTTCACAACAGCAACAACGTTCGTGGTTCACAAAGGAATTGTTTATTAACGCAACAGTGTCATTACTTAAATAATTACAAATTCTAATGAGGATTTATTAAAATGAGGATTTTATGATGACTTTCTAATAAATGGTCGTGAGATGCACTTTTTGTTACATTATTGCAAATCAAACCAAACATGTAATAATGTTTATGTATGTTTGCTTTTTGTTACATTATTGCAAATCAAACCAAACATGTAATAATGTTTATGTATGTTTGCTTTTGTCTGTAAAGGTTTACTTTGAGTTAAGTTTGGCGTGTCATATAATTGAAGACCATATACATATCACAGCCTTTCGTGTGATCCAACGGTGGCCTTATTTGGGTTGGTTAGCGTTAATGTTCGACTAACGTCTTATGTTTCAGTCATTGTTCAACAGCTCTCGTACCAACAGTTTTTCAGGCTAACCACCACTCCCAAGTCCTCAGTTTTCTTTTTGGAATTCAAGTATAACAAACAACTATTCTGTTCTAAAGCTTTTGTTAAGATCAAAATGGCTATAAGCTAACAAAACTCAAAACCACCACACAGAATAGTGAACCCGAAAAGAACAGAAACCTCAAAATTCCAACTCCTTCAATCTTAACAGTTAAATGAAAACCAAGGGTATAAACATGTAGAGCACGAAGAGGGGATGAATTTTGTTACTTTACTCGCCGTTGATAGTGGTCGAAGTTGCCAGAAAATAGAGAATGTTGCCAAAAACCCCGAGGAGCTTCTCTCGTTTGATTCTCTCTGTTGGCTTGTTATCTGGACAAACAAACACCATGGATAAGTCAGCGGTGTCGAGACAAAGTTGTTGCTACCCGTCCGTCGCTAATAAGTGGCTGAAATTGGAGAATCCGAGAAGTTTTCGGCTTCGAATTGCAGTCATGTTTTGTCGTTTGAACCAAATAACCCTGCTTCGCGTTGCCAAGACGAAGTCAACCACGCTGGTCCCACGTCTAGACGTCGGCGGATGGAGAAGAAAGAACCGGATTGATCCACGAACTTCCGAGTCGGCAAAACTGGTTCATCCGGGTTGTTCATGAAAAACAAAGAGGACGGCTAACATTTTCTAACTAAGGTCACCTAACCACTTTGGTTGGTGTGTTGCTCACATGCCAATTTGACTCCAGTAAACTTATACAAGTGGACAGAAGCCGCTCTTATGCATGAGTAAATCACTTCTAATTTTTTTTCTTTTTCAAATTACTAATCGTTAAGGTACTGCACTAAATCAAACCAATGGGCAAACAAATCTTTCAAACCTGAACCTTTCATATTCATATTCTAATCGTCTGACCAGGATGCGGAGGCACATGAATGACAACATAGTGGATTAGAGGGTTTACAGAAGTACTATCTACTGGCCAACACAGAGCATCAATTCCAATGTAAGTGGCGAACAACAGTAGGTATCAATACCATGAACCCAGGAGTGGTTTCAGACGGTGGAGTTTAAGAGCTTCCATATGACTGACCATAATGTGAATTTACGGCCCTTCAATTGTTATGAGCCAGAAATCTCTGCGTTTAATTTAAACTAGCGTCTTATCTGAACAATTCTACTAACAAAATTTATATGAGCTTGCTAGGTATGATCAAGGAAAGCAAGATAAAAATCTCTGACAAAATATATAAATTCAAAAGATATGCAGCGAGCTACTTTTGAATTCATTAACTTTACAACAAATCCTTAAGGGTCATACTTCTAACCAAGTATAATCTTTTAAGACATCCTTTTAAAATACTAAAACCTAAAATTCAAAAGCTCAAATATCACTAATTCCAACATCTCCCGATTCCATAGCAATTAATCACAAACTCAATAAGCGGAATCGTCCAAGTAGCAAAAGCTATTATGGGTTAGTTAGCAACATATAGGGTAACCAACACCACTCCTCCTCCAAGAAGATGCATCAACTAGTGCACTATAATTTCAGATGAAGCTGAAGGCAAAACTATAAAGATTCAATATTTCTACTGCTCTAACCGTCCGTGTACGGCCGATATGATTTTCATGAGACTCGAACCAGCAAGTCAATTTTAAAGATTCAAATCCATAAGCCGCTCAAATGGGGACATCACGGTAAAAGAATAGGAATCAAAGAACCTGAATTATGCTCCAATGATCACTGAAAAGGGGTTGAGAAAAATTAACCTCCCATAACATTCAATCTGGGCAACAGGTTTATGAAAAACATTCACAATCACGCAACATAATCAACTCTTACCCAGACAGAGCAAACAGGAAGTCAAAAATCAGGAAAAACAGAAACACCCTCCTCAAGGCAAAGGAAGCCTGAAGGGGCATTATGTTACCTGATTTTATCATTGCTTAGTCCAACAAATATCACTAAAGCACAGGAAGTCATGATCCATGTCAAATATACATGAATTCCAATCATTATCTAAGGCAGTATATCAGATATGGCTAGCATAAAATAGCTGGAATCCCATCCAGCTATATCTACCGGACCAAACACATATGACAAAACTTGAATAATTAACAAGACGCCAAAGGCAGGTGAAACAGAGATATCTACCTCATGTGAAGTACGGCACTTAACATGCAGTAGAACCAAACGCATCGCAGCAGTGTGTGATTTCTTTAAGGCTCAACCCTTTCACACCTTGCAGCAACATTTGTCTTTGTGCGTGGAGATAGAGACAAGCTTCCCAATTCCATACCCCAACTTGATGAATGTATAAAAGAGGACTGAACAAGCTAATGAGTCCAAAAGTGGGAGTTCAGATAAAGTACTGCCACTGTCCATTAACCCACATATTTCATACCCATGTTTAAACAAACATAATAAGAGCCCAAACTCCATAAGCAAGATTCTAAAAGTTCTTCCTACTCTTAGTTTCTCTCTCTCAATAGAAAGTAGGACTTTGATAGAAATACACAACATAGATGAGGGCTGTCAAATCACCAAGCACCTAATGGCCACAGAAGATGTAATATGGCTAAATAAAACAGAATTGCTTGCAGTCTACTCTTGCATTGTTTCTGCAGTTGCATGGTACTTCTCCAGCTCAGCATCAAGATCTTCAGCAGAAACCTTTTCACCACTACGCCCTCCTCTTCCACGTCCACCACGGCCCCTTCTAGGACCACGGCCACCCCCACCTCCACCACGAGGGCGTCCAAATGCGCCACCTCTACCCTGTCCACTGCTCAACATACATAACAACTACAGAGTCAGTAACTATATTAATTGATCTGTAGCACAAGTCAAACAACAAATGTCATGATCTATCCAACAAGCCACATTTCTTGCCTCATATGCTATGTTCAAGGCAACACCATGAAATACAATAATGCAAACCTAATCCAGATGTATGATGCCGCATTTTCTTTCATTCCACATGTAAACATGTACAACATTACAAGGCAATACTATTCATTAGGCTGCAAACTACTTATATAAAAGAGAATCAACGTAGACTTTTCCTTCTAAAAATAACATTGAACACTGTTACATGCACCAAAGTCCCCCCAAAAAAATGCACACATGCAGCAATATATGTGCATTAATGCTCATGTGGCCTAGGAGATACATATAGCAATGCAACAGATTGAGTAACTATGGATCTGAGGTTGCTAAAAACTTTTGAGAAGCAAAGAACAATAGGTAAAGAAAAGCGGAGCGATCACAATAAAAGAGAAGAAGGTACTGCCATAATACAAGTGGATTTCAGGTATCTCCTAGAACTTCAGCACTACACCCAGGGCTGAACTTCATCACACAGGCCTATTGACAAGTTTAAGCTTCTGGGATAATTTAAAGGTCAAGAGAAGATGTAAAAGACCATTAATTACACACACTAGGATGCATCATGGCCCAGAAAACAACACTCCACCATCCCACCGAACTATGATTAGGGTCAGCATATGCCAAATCAAGGTTTTGGACTTGGTTCTTAGATGGACATATATATTATGTGTTCACTAAGCCCATTAATGTCGCATATCAATAAAATTACTCTTTGTTCCTTTCTAGAAGTTAGAAAAAATTTTTGTCAGGTAAGCACTTAGACAATTATTCTTCACTATAATTAATTCACACTCAAGATATTATAGTAAACTCGACGCCATAAAATCATTCCGGGCCGTATACAATTATGTCATTTTTTACCACATTCCACAGCAAATTCATATTTGAACTATACAGACAAGAAATTAAAACATGGATGAGCACACAGACCCAGCAACAAATCAAAACCTCAAGTTAACAGTGGGACATAAGACATACCCTCGGGGAGCTCCACCATTTGAATTTCTGAAAGCACCATTTGCAGCGGGTGGCATAGCGGAAGGTGCACCAGGTGTTGCAATGTTTGTTCCTACAATCTCTATCTTCATCGGTTTCCCATCAAGCATTACATTGTTGTATCTTTTAACAGCCGCCACAGCATCCTGTCTTCGTGAAAAGACTACATCTGCTGTTCCCTAAGAACAAAAAAGAGTTTTTTCTTCTAAACAACTGCATGACAAATAGAATCTCCAGGACCAATTTATGCAAAAGTTCAAAAGATACCTTTGATCTGCCACTTCTATCATAATGCACTCCATAACGTTTCAGGTCACCAACCTCAACAAACAGCTCCTGCACATAATTGAACTGATTTTAGAAAATCCAAAAATGTAATGCTTCTATACTAGTCCTGTTTCCCAAAAACTTAATGCCTTAAGAAGCATACAGAAAAATCAAATCAAACAAAGATTTTTGTTCACAATCAAATAAAAATGAAGACACTACAGTAATACAACACAACCAATCAAGAATTAATACAGCAGAAAAATACTTCACACTCACTACAAAACTAAGGCTCGAATCTGGTGTTTGGATTATGAGTTGGAAAGGAGATACTCTATAATTACATGTCGATTTTTGACATGTGTGTTTGAATCTTAATATTTACTTACAAATTTCATGACACAATCAATACTCCCTAATTTCCAAAGAAAAATTATGCTGAATCACCAAGGGCATATAGACCCCAATCAAAATCAAATCAACAGCAGAATCACAGATACATGAGATCCAATTCTAGAAAGGGAAAATTACCTTGATGTCCTCGTTGGAAACGCCATAGTCGAGATTAGAGATGTAGAGCTTGGTTCCAGTTTCGATGGCGGAGGCTCTGCCAGCCGAGGCTGCGTACGCCGCTCCCTGATCTGAGAACATGTCGTGCTGCCACGTGGACTCCGGCGCCTGAATCCCCAAATCATTCATGAATATTCATTCTTGTTGTTTCTGTTTTAATTCGAACAAGGCAAAATCGGAGCGGGAAGCAAGAGATCTACTGCTTTACCTTGGCGGCGCCGGCGCCATAGGGCGTCGCACGATTTCCGGCGCGATTGGGCAAGCGGCGGGCGGGTCCGGGACCGGAGGCAGCCCGGGCGCGGCCGCGGCTGTTGCCGGATCCGGGTTTCTTGGAGGTCTTGATGATGTCGTCGAGGGACATGTTTAGATGATCCATCGTTTTGGATAGAGCAGAAACCCTAGGAGAGAGAAAGAGGGGGTTAGGGTTTTCGAGAGGAGGAAGAGAAAGAGGGAGAGGTCGAAAGGAAGAGAGAGAGTATGGAATGAGAGAAACCTAAGGCGATAGGAAGAGAGAGAAATCGAGTCGGGCAAGAACCGGGTTCAAGACTTCATGCAGTGTCTACTTATATTGGGATTGTCAAACCTAACAAGAAAAGAAGAGATCCTTATTTATTTTAAAAAGGAAAACAAAGAGCAAGTGGTTTCGTGGTGTAGTTGGTTATCACGTCAGTCTAACACACTGAAGGTCTCCGGTTCGAACCCGGGCGAAGCCATGATTGGTTTTTTTTTTTTAATACTTAATGATTGTTGAGTCATCAGTGACTTGAGTCTAAATTCCTTTAAGGTGGCTATTTCTTTTTTCTTTTTCTTTTTTAATTTGTGTTGCAACTTGCAAGTCGGTGCTTGTTGTAAATCAATTACCTCGCCCAACCGATTTCAATTTTCATGAATTAGATTCCTTTTGCTTTTGAGTCTTTGACTCCAAAAAAAAAAAAAATGTGTGTTGTCTCTTTAAGTAGCGAACCCTTAAATGCTTTTTAGAAATCCAGCCCTATATATAATGAAAACGATTTATTGCTTAAGAAAGTTCATCTGGTGGCATTGTGGCTTAGCACCTAACATCAACACTATACTCCATTTTCTTCTCTCCTTTTCTCTTTCTTTCTCATTCTATTTCGTGTCTTATCTCAATGTAGGATATTGAATCGAGCACGGCGATATTATAATTATTGGTGCATATACGATAGACATTATTAAAGCAGTCCGGGCAGATTTGAACAAAATATTAGTCATTTGACGCAAGATGTTTTGGTCAATCTAATCATTAAAATTGTGGGAGCTTTGGGCTATTGGCTTTGAAATAGGGTTTCTTGCCACCCTCGCATGTTACTTAGCGATTATGGTTGACTTCGCTCAAGAATTGGCCTACTTGGGCGGTTTGGGTTGATCTATGGTCCTCAAGTGTCAGGTTATCCAAGTTCGGGTCATGATTTTTTCGAAATTGGTATATATCTCAAGTTTTAACTGGTGCATTTCCAGCGGCTTATAGATAAGGAGTTACTCTTATTAGTTTGCTAAGAAGTGACATTCAATTTGTACCATCATTGTGTACAGGCGAACATAGGGTTGGTCTATGAGTTTTTTGATATAAGACACAAAGTTTGTTTGTAAGTTCGCTCACAAAACAAGCTCACTAGATATTTTCATGAAAGCATTTGCTTAAATAAGATTCTGAATATTCGTATCTATTATCCAATTTAAGTTTATGTAAGACTCTACGCCGTGACTATTGATTATGAATATTTCAATTTTTGTTAAATAAAAATTTAATTAGCGGGGAACAAACATTATTTAGAAATGAACACAAACTTGATTAATAATTGAACAAACTCAAAACTATATTGCTGAGGATGACAGACATATGCTAGCTCAGAAAAGAATAGAAAACATGATTCATTCTAAAAAAAAAAAAAAAAAAGATAATAGCAAACATGACTAATTAGTTATCTTTGTTCAGAATTATTTGCATTTAATAAAATTCAGATAGCCAAAATAGAAAAATATAAAACTCATCAGTTAAGGGCCCAACCGGGTTCGAACCGGTGACCTCTTGATCTGCAGTCAAATGCTCTACCACTGAGCTATGGACCCATTACATTAATAATTTTGTCTAACTATTATTTTACGCAAATTATAGGGATTTATTCGGTGTAAAGCCGCGGATGCATCATCACCTAGCCGGTGCCTGGTGAGTACCGAAGTGCTACAGTCAAAGGAAGGCAGCAGAAGCCTTCAACATAGCCAAAACAGAACAGTAACTAAAGAAGAAGCCGCCATAGTTCTTTAGTTTTCACTAAAATCCATCATAAAAAGTTCAATAACCTCTAACAATCAAATGTTTGTAATTCAAGAAAATAACCCGTGGCCACTTTGTTAACCATAAAGCTAGAGATGTGAAATGAATTACATGAAATATTTCTACAACACCATCAAGTCATGACGATGATCAACCTGGTCTGTGCGTCACCCACCTCCACCACCCAACCCCAAGGCCAACGATCTGACGACCAACGCAGAACCCGCCACGACCAGGGCGGCAAACACCGTGGGGACGAAGAAATCCAAGCCGGACCGCCGGACCATGTGAGCCGGAAAACACATTGCCTCTCTCGGGTACTCCAACGGTATCCTAACAAACCCCTCCCCCGCGCAGGACTTGGAGAATGCCGATGACGGAGATATGGCCGTGACAAAAGCCATCTCGGGAGAGAAGGCCGCCACGGCCACGGTCATCGTGAGGAGCAGCGTCCAAGTGGCCGCGTAGAGAACCAGCGGCCACCTGGACGCCACGGCTCGGAGGATTGAGTGAAAGAATGGGAGGTGAGGCATGTGAAGATCGATCGTGGAGGAAAGTGTGGGTTTAAGGGGTTAGTATGGATCAATAGGTTGGCTGTTGCAACATTTATGGGGACGAAACTGAAGGGGGTGGAAGCGCGTTGAGTTTGAGCTATCCATCTAGTGTGTATTTGATTCTTCATTACGGAACTGCCGCTTGTCAATTTATTCAGATGCATCGTTCACGCCTTACAGGCTCTCACGATTTTCTCGTATGATAGGAAATATAATATTTAGGCTTAGGGAGCACAACACGTTTCACAACGCGTTTGGGGCAGACATAATTAAGGTTTTAGATAATGATTATCAATTAATCAAACTAGATAGATGAGGCTAGATTGGTAGTTAGATAATGATAATCCTATCTAGTTGCTGCCCGGTGCTAAGAAAGTAGGAAGTTGGGTGTTCAGTACTTCATTTGTATAAGGTCCGGGATTAGGAAACGGGTTAAGCCGTATGGTGCAGGCTATTCTAAAATGCTAGTGGAAGAAGACCCGAATATACTTGCTGATTGCAGGAATCTGATGTTATAACTCACATTTGACGTGAAGCGAATTTTGTTTCGGATGCATTTACAAGCCTTGGTCATGTTCAAAATGTGGACAAAGTCTGGACTCCTGTTATTGTATATCCTTTGCATTTCAACTTTGACCATCTATAATGTTTGGTCCTGCGTTCCTGACCTCTATGTTTGGGTTTATTCAAGACTTTGTAGATGCACTGCAGTATAAATTAAAAATAGAAAACCTTGGGCAAAACTAATTTACAAAGGAGAGACAAATACACAAGTCCTCAAATTGGGAAAAGCAAACTAGCGAAGAGCCCAAGACCACTAGTATAAAGAAAATGATGTGTCATACATGATACATCTTCCCAGTTGCAGCAATGCAGGGAATAGAAGGAGCTGGACCACCAGGTCCACCGCCAACAAAACCAACTCCAACCAAAGTACCAAACCCATTTGACAGAAATTCAAGTAAACATGAGTACATGAGCTACTGGTAAATTAAAATGAGTTGCTAATACAAGGACTACTTACAACAGATGGAAAAATACACAATAGAGGCTGTGAAGAAACTTTTTATTCACAGACCTGACTAGTTGCTTGCGAACAGAGGAAAGCTAAGAAAATGGTACAGAACATCAGAAGACGAAGTAGTGCTACTTCGTTTGAGACTTATAGGCACAACAAAGGAGGTGAAGGTAACGGAACTGCTGGTTACTAGTAGACGTAGGGAGGGGGAGGTGGCCAGTGGTGATTCTGTATCTAAAAAGGCATCAAGACATTGTAAATGTCCACTGCCTAATATAATTCAAACCTGCTTATACTCCAACCAAATATCAGTTGTTATATTTTAAAAAGCCAAATCAAGTCAATAGACCATTGGGTTTGACAGATTCAAGTCAGAAGATCAAGGTTCATAATGCCAAGTTTTCCTACATTTTTCTGAGTTGAAGAGAGGTTTCAACTTTCAACTTTCAACTAATAAAATACGAATGCAAGGATAAGTGTACCTTCACAAGAAGGAACCCCAAGGGTGCGCATTGTACCATGGCCTTAATACGATAGCTGTCTTTCAGAAGTATTTCAATCACTCCCAAACACCATCCTGCAGATTAGAGTTGCTGTGGCCTGTGAAACTTCTAGCCACAGCTGAATCTAAAGTCCTGCCATCGTTTTCAATTATAACTCAATCCCACCTTTTGACTATTACAATTGCAGATATGATCCCAACATTATTTGACTCCACTATGAATTCTAGTACCAACAAGCAGAACCCTCGTATCATAAGAATTGAGATTTACTTCAGCTTTGTCCGTGTGAAGCTGGAGAACCATTGTTGACATTGTTCTAAATAGTCCCATCCGAATAAAGGCCCTGGAACCTTCTGAAGATAAGCAAGTTTCCCCAAGTCCAACTGAGTACTTCCAATAAATTAAGATCAAGTGCAAAACAACATTCCTCCTGTAGTCCTGTCATAATTAAAAGCGTCATGATTATTATATATGTATAAATGAACAAATGGTTATAAACAAGAAGCAGGACTTCATAATCCTGTCACAATTTAAAGCATCATCGTATCTCGGATATATGACTGGGTACAAACTGCCTCTGCAGGACTGAAGATGCATGTAGATCACCATGAGCAGCAGCACTGACCTGCGAAACAGTATAGTGACCAAGGAACAGGTTATTTGTTAAAAACAAGGATACTTGTATGTTGTTGCAACAATCTCAAAATATAGTACAAAACAATCTCAAAATATAGTACAAAGAAGTTTCAAATACATGAACATTTACCAGGCAGAAAGTTAACCTCTACAAAAGTTGCAACTTTGGGATATCACTCATTTCTATCATCCCCTCCAGTTGCTGTGCAGAGTCAATCACTCAATGATGATACATCATCCACCATTACGATACTGTGCACTGTTAAGTAACATACATAGCAAATTGACAAGTAAAAGAACACAACTTTCAAAACCAGGACGAGTGCAAAAACATTTGCCTAGTCCACTGCTTGAAATACAAAAAGCTGGTAACCATTGTCAAGTTGTGAGGTTTCCTTCTAATTTTTTTGCTCAGATTCCTCACATCGTTTCACAGCTATCCCTTGCCTTAGAAGTCATCTTTTTTCAGGCTTTGGCCAAAGTATATAAATAGAGGCAAATGATTAAAATCATTCATGTGACCAATTAAAGGATAACAAGGATGAAGGATGACATGCTTTTATGCATCAGGGTACTAATGCTACTGCTACTTCTCTCCAGTCGTTACAAAGTCAAGTCTCCAAAACCGTCCAGATCTTGCCAGAAATGAACACCCCAGACATACTAGACTAATCAGTGCAGATTTGTAGCGTTTATCAGTACACAATTGCAAAAATCAAAAGTTGGTAATGCCATTGCAAATATAAGCATACTGAGATATGAGATAAGCAGTTCGTATCAACAAAAGACAATTTGGGGAATTGTCAAATCAGGGGATTCCTATAATGAATCATAATTAAAAAATCAATCGAACTCCATTGTTACATACATAGTTGACGTTAGAAAGATTCAAATAGTTCAAACTCAACAGCAAAATTCAAGAAATTAAACCAAAAAACCAACCAGGGGATTGAATTGAAGAGATATGGATCAACTAGATAAACATAATTTCATTTCATCAAACCACTGGAACAAGACCAATAATTACATCGATAAAAGCAACTAATCCATAAAGTAAAACTTGAAATTTCAGAAACCCCTAACCCTAACCCTAATTTCTCCCCCAAATCACAGTTAAAGCCCAACCCCTCAAGAGCTAGTGAACTTGGTCACCGCCTTAGTCCCCTCAGAGACGGCGTGCTTGGCCAATTCACCAGGAAGCACAAGCCTCACAGCAGTCTGAATCTCCCGAGAAGTAATCGTCGGCTTCTTGTTGTACCTCGCAAGCCTAGACGACTCCTGAGCAAGCTTCTCAAAGATGTCGTTGATAAAGCTGTTCATGATGCCCATGGCCTTGCTGGAGATTCCGATGTCAGGGTGGACCTGCTTGAGGACCTTGAAGATGTAGATCTTGTAGGTCTCCACGCTCTTCTTGTTTCTCTTCTTCTTCTTGTCTCCGGCAGCGGCTCCGGCCTCCTTAGGGAGCTTCTTCCCGGCCTTGGGCTTCTTCTCCGCGGGGGCCTTCTCTGCGGCGGGAGCCTTCTCGGCCGGCTTCTTCTCGGCGGGCTTCTTTTCGGCCTTTGGCGCCATCGGAAATTCTCTCTGTTTCTTTTTGGGAACGAAACTGAAACTTTTAGACGGAAGCGAAAATGAGGACTTGAAATTTGTGTGGGGATGAAATAAGTTGGACAGGATTTTATATAGGTCGTTGGATGGTTTTCTATTGGAGGAGACGGAAAGGTGCGGATCGGAAACGTGCTCCGTTGGATTTCAACGAGCAAAATGCGAGATCAACGGTTTATATCAAACAACTGATGGTTCCACGTGGGGACTACAGGTTCGTTTAATAAAAGAGGTGCGGATCGCTGAGCTGGACAGAGAGCGGATCCACTTTTGGAAAAGAAATAAAATTGATTTTTCTGTTTTTATCTGTGGAAACTTAAAATAGTCAAATTTGATTTAAGGAATTTTCGAATTAATTTAAGGAGAAATTTCTCTTTGGGCCAATGATAAAATAGGTCATTTTGAAGTGAATTATTATAATTCAAAACACACAAATGTCCCTATGATAATTAAAGTCATCTCTTTACAACCTGCCACTAAAAGTAACAATAATTACAAAAACTGTCATGGACATCTCTCTCTTCCTCCCTTTACCCAAGCCCGGGTTCAGTGAACCCTTATCCATTCAAACTCATTCATCTCTCTCTCTCTCTCTCTCTCTCTCTCTCTCTCTCTCCAATGGCGTCCAATACGCCCGATCTCCCTACGCCGTCGTTTATGCGCTTATTCGCCGGAGCGGGAGCTTCGAATCGGCCCTGTAGAGATGGAGAGATCTGGTAGAGGCGGTGCCGATTTTCGGAAATTGCTTCGAAGATCCTCAGGAGGTCCGATTTCGTTCTTGAGCTTTACAAGAGTTATTCCTGCTTTGTGATTTTTGTAGCTAGGGATTCTAGTCTTGTATTTATCTAATAATCCATTTGTATCGGTTCGTACAGCTTTTGCTTGGTTCCAATGGCCACCGTTCTAGGACAGTTGATCTGGGAGATTGTCAAGAAAACAACTCCTTGGTCAAGCAGTTCAGCTGGAGCCAAGCCGGTGTCCGTCGGTCCGTTTCAACAAGGAGCCTAACAACCTCTACAACCTCCACTCCTAAAAGCATTCCGGTAATTTTACTCCGCCTCATAAAATAACAAACCCTAGGATTGATTTGTTCTAATTCGTCTAATAATAAACACTACAAATATGTGATTTTGTTGTGATTCGATTTGGATTGTTTGGTGAGCAGGTTTGGCAAACAAGAAGACTGTTGAGTATTCAGGCTGCAGGCAAAGACCAGTCTGTGGTGCTCGCCACCACCAAGACCAGGAAGCAGAACAAGCCAACCAGTTTGGTTCACAAGTATGTGATGAGGAAGGATTTTCGTCTCACGGCCAAGGCTGTCACCAACCAGGTACTGAATACTCCATTCACTGTTCTGTGGAATGAAATGAATGATAATAACAATGATGTATGTGATGCGTTTAGTTTTATAATGTAAATGTGGTGTGGTACTCCGGTTGCCTTGAGTGTGTTGATCATTTGGTAGTTCCGACTGTTTTGCACCTTACTAGCAGTGATGAGCAGCTAACATATAAGAAGATCTCACTTTGTGGGAGGTTTTCAATGCAATTTATTTGTTACGCTTGGCTTCTGAGCAGACATTTAGGTATAATGATTATGATGCAAGGGATGATATAATTAAGGGAAGCGTTAGGGAATTTGGAATTGGAAAAAAAAATCATATCTTGTTGCTATAGGGTCCAGCTGATTTAACTATTTTTGGTTCTTTTGCTGAATGACTAAAGCAATTTTGGTTGAGTTCCACTTATTTGTCCTATTGCTGCAGAATGAACAAACTGAGGTGCTTAGTTTGTTATTAGGATTGTGCATGAATTAGCTATCAATGTAAAGTTGTCTCCCTCTAAGTTCAATTTTTTGTTGGACTCTGTTAGAATTTGGCAGTCGTTTGGTTTCGATGCATGTTTTGGTCAAACAGTAGTTTGTTTGCATTTTGTCCTTAACAATGGAGTTTGTTCAGAACGGAATTTGATTTTTCTCAAGGTCACCATTTTATCTCCCTAGGTGGAGTAACTTATATGTGTCAATAATATAGGAATGAAGTGATAGGATATGTGAAAACTAAAACATAAAGTGGTTGTCAGGAGCATGAACTATCAAAATGTAAGATGACTATGATTCAGAAAGTGTTTATCTACATGAACTATCAGATTACTGGAATTGTTTTTGGTGATGTATTCCTTGGCCAGGTGATGCAATTTAGCTCTTTTTGCAGTTTTCACTGTTGACCACGAAAAATCACAATCACAATACGTTGTGACAAAACTCCTCTATATATCTTTTCCTTCCCGATTCATATCTTGTTTTTTGTAAATAAAATATTAAAAATGTCTTTGATTCTTTGAGTATGCTAGGTAATAAGACTTTAGATTATGCTTGAATGCTTCTGTGGGTATTATCATGTTCTTTACATATGACGAATTTAGGTACCTGAATAATACGAGTCAATAAAATTTGAATAAGCAACATTGCCTTTTCTATACCTGATCGCTGCTGACCTTCAGTCAGGTAGTTTAAAGGTGGGTTTTTGCACTTTTTTTGGATTGGATCTTTTCTTCAGTGTTGGCAGAGATGTTATATATTTCTTTTTCTTTTTTTTACTTTTTTGCAGTCAATGGAAGAGATAAGTTTTGCAGCAGAATCTCAGCCAAAACAGGTTGGATTTCTACTTCCTAATGTTGTTTTTGCGATCTGTTTATGTGATGTGATGTGTGAGGCACAAATTTATTTTGCGATTGGTCTTTCAACAACCTTGAGAATTTAAGATGCTACAACACTATTTTATCTTTCAAGGATCCAGTCTTTTGATCAACAAAAGTATCTGCTGCTAAGATGACAGTAAACAAAATTTGATTTATACCTTTCAATTATGACATGGTTGAGACATTCCAAGGCGTCTTATCAGTGGAGTTATTAATTCATTATAATTGTTGGTTTGCTCCATTATTGTCACTGCAGGGAATGCCCTGAGGAATGTAAGGAAGCTATTGCACCACTGATGCATGCTGCAGCTAGATTTTCTGGTTTACCAGAGTACATTCTCTGACACTAGGCAACTATTTCAAGAGAGAGATATGAACTGTCTGACTCATTGTGTAGATCAAAAGGTAATTTTCTATGGACCTTCTTATGGGACATTTTCAAAACTCCAACTCTGATTTTATATGTAAAGTTGCTTTTTATCTGCATATGGGATTCACCACTTTTATGTATTTGTCTTTGTGCTACCAGTTTTTCATGTGTTCTACTGTATGACAACCTTGGCTTTGGGAAGGGACAAGGTACTCTCTCTATCTCTCTCTACTGTATGATAAATTTTGGCCCTCTTATCTCAACTGAATTCGAGTTTGACTTGCTTGATTTCATGGATTTATTCTCTGATATTTGATCAGATTAGTTGGTATTGATTGTTATTAATCTTTCTTTTCTTAATTAAAGCTTATCTGATTCAATTATTAATGTATACGATTTCGTTTTGTTTTGTAGCCTGAGTTTTAACCTTTCAACGATTCCAAGATTCAACTTTTCTGGAGATTCAGAGGGAAAACGATTCGGTTGAAAAGAAATAAAACAGGTTTGGTTTTTAATCTCACTCATCTTTGTTATGATTTAGCAAATTGTCACTGGTTTCCATGAGTAAAATATTTTCTTCTACTGATGACTGATAAAGTTGTGAGTTTATGTTGACGTGAAAGGTCCATTACAAGTTCTATATACTTTAAAGTTAGCAACTGATGCATGAATATGACTGAAGAATGAATTAGAATCCTTCTTATTTGAAATATAGAATGTAGGAAGTTGTTCTTACTTGGCTTCCATGACAATTATTATATTATCTAAAGAAACTAATTTGTATGGTTGTTTCAAATATAGAATGTAAGAAGCTGTTCTTATTTGGTTTTCGTAATGACCAACTATTCTTTTCTGTTGTTATCTTATCTATGTTTTATAAATTCTGATACATTTCTGTAATTGACGGTATTTCAATTGGTGTATTGATCAAGTTAACTATTATGTGCTTGGTTTGCTCTTACAGGTTTGGCACAAGATCAGTTACAACATTCGCTGAAAAAAAGTTCTCCAGAGATGGTATTCAAGTAAAAACAGGTCCCTAGGTTGTAAAAGTAGCTGCTCCATTCTAAAAGCCGATCTCCGATACTGTTTGCATGAACAAAGATGTAGTTAAGGAATTTGACCCTTATTTTATTCCCCAATGTCTTTGCAGGTTTGTGTTTTTTCCTCTCTTTGATATTATTGCCTTGCTACATCAGTTTTTAGCTCTGATAAATAATGTCTCATAACCAAAATAGATATAGAACAGTGACCCTATGTCCTCTCCTTCTTTCAGAGCAAAAGCTGGCTTCAAGCTTGGTAGATAGTGTTACTCAAATGTCTCAAGATGTGAGTTCTGTTAATTGCTTCTGATGCTTGGAATTTGTTACATGCATTTGTTTCAGTGAACTCTGATATCGCTGTCTCTACATAGATTGGGAAATAAAGTTTTTTTTTTTTTTCCCTCCACAAAGGGATATAAAAGGGTTTTGATGTTATAGTTAGTGGTGGAGATCATAATGCACAACATATATATGTGTGTGTGTGTCAGGTCCTTGCTTCCTATCTACACCAACATGAACTCTTACAAGGTCAATAGTGAATCAATGATAAAACGTTGGTAGGGTATTTCTGGACAGGGGAAGAAGGAAAGGAAGGAGGAGAGAGAGAGAGAGAGAGAGAGAGAGAGAAGCGAGTGGAAGCTATTTGTGAAAATCTAATTTGTTGAGTATTTGATGGGTCAAGGATTGGATGCTTCAAAATTAAATACTTAATCATAAAGAGTGAGGCTTTGAATCATTTTGTCCACTGTTGTGTTGAGGAAATTGAGCGTTTTGATAGTTCTTGACTATCAAAAGTTATACTGTGTTTGAATTTACAGGTTTAGATTTGTGGGTTTATACGCATATTACTGTTTAGGGACATTATTAAAAAGTATGTGCTGCAAAGGAGAGCAAATTCGTGCTCTGTAACCTCTGTTTGATCATAATACACAACATACTACATACAGATATAAATATATATATATATATATATATATGTATGCAAATGCGCAAGATTGATGATAGAGAGCTACATTTTTGCAGGTTGATAAGGTGACCAATCCTGACAGCATCAGAATAGAAGCAGAAAAGATATGATGTTGTATTGTTGTTTGCATATCAGCTCTGAGTAGCCAGGGCTTAAATGATTGCTGCAGTGCAATCCAGGCAAAATTGAAGGTACTTCTAATTGTTTTCATACTCCTAATGTGTGTGCTCTTATAAGTTAGAAACTGTATTGTGAAAATTTCAGGACAAATTGATTATCTAGAAGAAAAAAGAATTTAGAAACTGTATTTATAGCCCATTCCTCCCTAAGAGCACAATTGCAATATACTCTGTATTCATAGCCCATTAATTACGTAAATTGATTTGTCCTAATATACTGAATTTTTTTTCAATATTTGTACCCTAAGAGCACAATTGCGATATACTGATCTTATTATATCTTTATTCATAACCTTAAGATCAATTTGTAAATCAAGAAGTAGCTCCCTAAGATCAATTTGTATTTATAGCCCATTAATTATGTAAATTGATTTGTCCTAATTGCATTTTTTTGTTTTTTTTTCAATTTTCTAGATTCTATGCAAAAAAGTCTACATAATTTTTATACATTTTCTGCTGCTGTTCCTCTGTGCATTGGTATTCATTATTGGTCATAATGCAAACTGATTGATTCACTTATTGTCTGTTTGGAGGTACTCTTCGGTTTATATTATTTGCACTGTAATCATGATGATGTTGCATGTAGGAAGGAGCAGGGATTTAGTTGTTAAAGTTGTTACCTGGATAGTCTGAATTAGTTCCAAACAAACTTAAAGTTGTTGGTCCTCTGTTTCGTGGCTTTGTAAAGAGTAGTCTCTTAACCTTTCATTGATTCATCAAATTTTTTATCCATTCTATCCAATTAAATTTTGGGACAAGCTTTAGCTATATAGACTTTCTACGCAAGTGATTGTGGTGGTAATGAGGAAAAGAAATTACAAAATGGGATGGATGTAATTGTTCATCTCAATGAAGATAGGTTGGAGGAACATAGGGTGTTTCAACCCATGATTGAGAACAAGCTGCTGGAATATCGAAATATTGGACATTCCATTGAAACACCTTCACACCCTATCTTCCTCCAAGTTATCATCATTTAGATCAACAATTACCTCCCTCCCATTCTCTAATTTCTTCTCCTCATTACCGCCACCAATCACTAGCTCCCTAATCATACTACCATTTATGTACATAATAAAGCCACTAAAATCTATCAATGTAAGTATGCTATTTACGTACTTTCACTACCCTTTTGTACTCTTATAAATTCTCAAATGTTATTAGATTTATGCTATAATTTAACACTTTTTAATAAATCTGTCTAAAAGTCTCTCTTTTCTTCTCCTTTTCGAGGTGCCTCAAACATTATAATTGCTAAAAAAAAATTAACAAAAATAATCTCTGCTTCAATGAAAAACAAATTTATTCTTACTTCCTCAAATTGGTAACTTTTAAAGCTATAATGTTGCCCTCATAGACGCACAAATGTTGCACCATTTAAAACACAATGATTCTTTTTCACCAGTTTGTCCAGTAGTTTTAATTCAGTTATTATTATCTAAAATTACAGTCTCATCTTAGATTGGTATCCTTTGCTTGCAGTTGGCTACCATTTGATACAACGCAAGGATTCCTCTGCAATACGTTCATAGAGAATTCAGGAAAAGGAAGCTTCTCTTCTGTATATTACCAGATTAAGGGTACTATCTTTTCAAACTTTTATTCATTTACATATTTTCTAATAATTTCTTATTTTAATATCTTCTGCGATCTGATTTACATCTTGTTTATTCCTCACTTTGATTGAGACACACAGATATCAGTTGTCGTTGCCGCGTGAATCCAATTGAATCCGGTAATTCTCTCCCCTTGCCTCTTCTCGCCTCCGTTCTTACATGTATTTGATTGTCTTTGAATTGATTTGGGTATCGATGTTTTAGGAGTGTTCCAGTTTGCGATTCCAATGGTTCATTGAGAGAGGTTGAAGTCGAGGCTTCGAGTTTGGCTTTTAATTGATGTTGAAATTTTTTATAAATTCGTAATTGGAAAGTTGGTGAGTTGGGATGAAATTGGGAAAAAAGCAATGCCATGAATTTACAGATGTGTCTTTTATGTTTTCATTTCAATAATTTCATTTTAAACAGTACTCTTGATTTTTCACAGGTAAAGCTTCAATCTTTTGCTCTGTCCTTTTTCTCATCTCACTATATTGCTTGCTTTCTCGATTCGTCAGGTAACTGGTCCTCTGTTTCGTGGCTTTGTGCTCTTGGAGGGACAATTAAATAAACCTGGGTTTTGTAGTTCTCACATACACCACCTGTACAGCTGCTGGTACATCCCCAAACCACTTCACATATTCGGTCCCAAACACAGGATTACCATTTTTACTACCAACTGTTTGTAAATATGCTTGACAATCATGCGTTTTCTCTTGCTCAGCAATTGTCTCTCTCACTTTCTAAATCCAAACAAACATAACATTGACATAGATAAACCACACAGTGGCTGCCGTATGTAGTAATGATCATAAACTTTATGTATAACACATTTCCATTTCTCTTTGTTGTTCTTTTGTATATTGTATCGGTTATGGATTTTAGTAGTACAATGAAGTAATACCTGAAAACCCCGATTCAAGTAGTCATTTATTTGGTACCTCCCATTGTTGCCTCATTCCATTGTTTTGATAATGGATATGTGATATTTACAGAGTTTTTGTTTATCTTCCTTCGTAGTCAGTCAATTCAAATTTTCACACTTTTGGTGATGCACCTTTTTAAAGCTGCACAAAAGTAAATAAAGAAAAGAATGAGTATTATGCTATCCATAACAGAAAAAACCCCTTTAATTAACAAAGTCCAACCAAAGCTTTAATTTGCAGAGTCCAAGCAAACTTTTTTCATACTGCGCTTATATATAAAATAAAAACCGCAAGCAACAAATATACAACAAAATGCCTCACCTTTGCTTTTAAACTATAGAGCATTCAACTCTCAAACAAGATCTGACGAAGTGGTGTTAGCTCATTTGTTAGAACCAAGGTTTCAAATTTCGGTTTCGGTTTCGATTTCGGTACTTCAAATTTAAAGAAATTTCGGAGAAAGTTTCGATTTCGGTGGAAATTTCGGTTAAAAATAAAGAAATCACATTAATTGCATGTATAAAATGATATTTTGAATGAAACTTTTACATAGACTAAACTAACCTATAATAAACCTATTTACAATGTAAACTCTCTAAAATTATACATAAATAATAGAATTGTGATATTTAATATGGACGAGACGACGAGTAATTAACTAAAACTGTAGTAAGTTGCTGAACACTATATATAATTCTATATGTAATTATAAATGTTATGTATATTGATAATGTGAATGTGATTTACTTTTTTTTTTATGGCTGGAACCCAGTGGGAGGCTTGGCCATCACGCCTTTTTCACTAATAATTAGAAAAATTCAAAGTTTGTTGTGAGAAAACTAAACTCCAAGCCTACGAAAAAGTTGAAAGACACATCATTATGGTCATGGTGGTCAAAAGCCACGCACTAAAAAATACTAGTAAAAACTAAAAAGAACAGTAAAGCCTTCAACATACCTTAATTAATAATTCTATGGTGGATGATACACATGATAGAAAGAGAGTTTCTGTGTTATGAAGGAGGATTGAAAAAAAAAAAAAAAATCAAAATTTCATATTTTGTCAGCGAAAAGTCGAAAACTGTGAAATACGAATTTAACAGAAATTTCAGAGAAATTTCGGACAAAATTTCGGTTTGAATATTTAATATATTTTGTGTGTGTAGATATTTCGGAAATTTAGAATTTCGCGGAAATGTACGGAAAATTTCGGTAAATTTCGGAAAACTCCTGATGGAAATGATATAGCATATGAATTTCGTTTCGGTACTTCAAATTTACGGAAATTTCGACGGAAATTTCGGCAGTTTCGGAGAAACTTAAAACCTTACTTAGAACACCCACTACCTAAAATCGAGGTCATGGATTCAAGTCATATACGGATAGGAGTGAAATCCTTTGATTCTCTTAAAAAAAAAAAAAAAAAAAAAAAAAAAAAAAAAAACTCAAACAAAATCTCTTCCCCACAAACCAAATCCAATCTTCTACAATAAATTTCTAAATTTTTCCTTCCTCACAAACCTTACCTATATTTCCTACCCTTTTAATCTTCCCTAAACCTCCAAAACCCGCGGCAGAGCGCGGGCCTCTATTCTAGTAATATTAGTAGAATATGAATGCGGTGTGATTTGTCGAATTGGTGTAATGGTGTATCTGGCTCTCTTGAAACCCCCGGTAAGTCCACTATTCCAAATTGAGGTTAAGGAATGTATTCAGATAAATCTATGTGTCTTGGTGATTGTAACTCAGGATACATCCTTATTTTCTAGTATTTTTCCATAGGAGTCTTTCCATAATACATGTATTTTCTGATAGTTTCTAGCTTCAGACTACACTTTAGATTTCAAGTAGTTACTGAAAGTCTGCTGTGCAAGTATCTTTCGTTGGCGTCTTGGCGAAGAAATAGTTACTGTTCCTAATGTAAAATTGGTAGCAGCAGAATTTTCTACTTCCAGATTCAACATTATCTACACTGTGTTTTGTTCGTTTTCGTTTGTTATTTACTTTCAGGGAGCTGTTGGTCATCTCCTTGGTGCAGCTGGGGCTGTTGAAGCAATACCTTCGATTTTGGCCATACACCGTGTAAGTTACTGTTTTGATGACTTACACGCAATCAAATATCTACGGAGCTTCTTTGAAGATCCATGACAAGGTCATATACCCTTTTGAGCTAGCATTCTCAATCAAGAGGATTGTCACTTGGATAATAATAAGGAAGCAACGAGTCGTGACTTTACTAAAATTTTCTTCGCAGTAATGGCCTTTCCTCTTGATTTAATAATTTCTTTGTTTTATTACAGGGAGTTGCACCACTACCATTAATCTCTTAATTCTGGGAGCGTGCCTTACTGCTCTTGTTCATGTAGTTTTTACTGTCTTCTGTCTTGGTCTTGGATCTCTTAATTTCATCAATCTGAAGCTTTCCTCGATTTTGTTTTAAAGTTTCCTATGGGTCTCCTCGTTTCCAGGCTGGACACGTTTAATTTGAAGTTGAAATTCACTTTGTTAGCAGAAACAACTAGGGGCATGGCTAAATAGTAGGGCAAAGTTTTCTGCCATCTGATATCTGATAATTTGATGAGGTTTTTGGATGAATGTCACTCACGATGATGCAAAACGTGCGAGCACCAGGGTTTCTTTCTACATCGAGATCTGTCTCCAATCACATAGAAATACATGGAGACGGGGTTCATGTCTCAGATTATAACATTCAAATAAAAATTAGCCAAAGAACTGGAAGCTTATTCGCTTTAATCACTAAAGGATACATTGTAGTACTGAAAGTTTATTCCTCACTAAATATAAGGGAACATGTAGAAATACATGGAGACGGGGTTCATGCCTCAGATTATTATAAAATTCAAATAAACATTACCTAAAGAACTGGAAGCTTATTCCTCCAAACACTTTAATCACTAAAGGATACATTTCCCAAAGTACTGGAAGCTTATTCCTCACTAAATATAAGGGGACACGTAGCCAAGACGCAACATACTGAGACCCCTACAGCACACAAAGCACCCTAAAATTACAGAAAAACAACACCTAAAACATCTGAAGGGAAGGTCGGCCTTAGAAACAAGTCTGAGCTAGCCGTTGCGAACAACCTTGGAAATTCCAAAACATAGCTTCTTCCTAGATATCATCGTCAGAACCAGCCTCTCCGTGTGTCAAATAGAATAAATCAAAACCAATAGACAAATTTAAACAATTGGAGTAAAAGTGAAAAAGAAAAACTATAGAGGCAAACTGTAATTGAGTATTTTCATACAAGTAAATGAACAAAGATAAATTTCACATGCAAGTACATTATGTGCCAACCAGCAACTTCTAGCAAAGTTTCAATTACAAACTTTTAAAACAAGCCATCTAAACTGATTTATCTCACAAATTCCTATTAGTTATTGATTCTGGCAATTGACAAGAAAATGAAGTAAAGGGAGAAAAGATCTGCCTTCCACCAAGAAGCTTCAAACCTCAAGCAACTACTTGATTAAGAACCTGCCTACTAGCCTACGACACTAAGCAAACTCCAAACACCAGTGAAAGAATAAGCATGGTTTTGAACATTATTTGTACCTAATAAAAACCACAAAATTACCAAAATTTACTCTTTCGTTTTAGATGAAGGTAAATTCTAAAACTGTCTCACAAACAAATAGACAAGTCAAGTAAATTGTTTGCTGCAGATACATATAGAGTCTGGGTTTATTATGTATCAGTTTAAGACGCTGGATAATCTCTTGTGTGTGTGTGTGTGTGTGTGGTGTATTTTTATTGGACAATACTAAATGCACATGAGATTCTACGTATGTTCTAAAACCATTAATTCTATACAGATCAGCCGTTGCAATCAACTGCTGGGATTCTGCATGTTTTAATGCAGTAGTTCTATTCAGTTTGCAACTCCCAATCCATACATATGGACATCCAGAACAATGTTATTGATTCTAGATTTCTATTTAAGCTGGTCAGCAATGTTAACAAGCCCAATTCAACAAAGAAAGTTCATTAATTCTAGAGCTTGCTTGCTTGCTTTGTTTCAGTTTCATTGCTGTTTGAGCCCTGCCCTTCAACACAGTTATGTAATTCCAAATATATATTTTACGTTGACTTTCATGATTGAAGGAAGCATCTAAATAAACCTAAACAAGTTGACGCAAAAATGTTCATGTACATGAATTATTCAGCTCATTCTGGCATGGGAAGTTTTTGGAGTTAGTATGTAGAACACAGTATTTTCACTTTTGATATCTTACCTGGGCTCTATAATCAGGAGATGAATATGAACATTGAAATGAATGGAATCTATTGTATACCACTCATATTCAGGTAAGATACCCCTGATTTTAATGCATGCATATGGAGTACATGTTCAAGTGTTATTTAAGATGTTTGGCAAATGATGATATCATCCAATACGGATGACCAAAGTACACAATCCTTACTTACTTCCCAAAACATAAAAATATATGTTGTATATCTTGTGAGCAGCTAAACAGAGAGCATGATCTATTCATATATTCAAGTGATGAATATGAAAGCAGGGAGCCGAACCACTAAAATGAAGACTAGTAGAGGAATTTTGTGTTAGACCTATTTTTCAATCACATTTTCGCAAATCAACCGCAAGATGTTTAGATAAATCAATAAACAGCGAAACAAATCAGAGAAAAGAAAACGAACAGTAGTATTAGAAATGGACTTCACACGTATCTGAGGCAGCTGATTTGTCCCAGTGCCACTTGTGGGGATGGGAAGCAGGGGAATCTAGGATGTAAGTAGAAGTAGTAAGCACTCTGGACTTGACATCCAAGGCACCGCTCTCCTCGGTGGTAAATATTCCATATTCAAATGTTATGAGAAAAAGCAAGGGGGGACAATTCCATTGGGCGATTCCAGAGCCACTGAGAGCAAGTTCGACCATTTGACCTTCTCGATGGAGAAAACTCCAACCAACTATCCTTCCAAAATCATAAGGCAATGGTGGCAGGGGCAGAGGTTGCATATGTTTCGTAGAATCACATTCCTGTGACATGAGGAGAACTTCTATACTGTTGTCAAGCTTTTCCCAAGCTCTATATCCTCTCCTATAACATCTCCTGTCAGGCCTGTTACAGGAGAAGATTAGGAAACCACCATGGCCATGTTGTTGCAAGTTGATTAGCAACATTACAGTATTATCCGCTACATCCATTAAACACTCTGCAGCTAAAACGTTTAACTGTGTCCATCCTTGTTCGGGCCGGGTGACGTCGAACCGGGCAAGTACTCGGCCGCTGTCTCGAATCCAAAGAAGGATATAGGGGCCAGCTACTAGATGCCTGAACTTAATTTCAGGTAGGTAACCAGCGCTGATGAGGGGATCAAATGGAGGCACATCCAGAGGTAGCCACTTTGAGTGATCAGAGTCGTCGGAGACCTCGAACGACTCACAGGGAATGAATGGTAAAGTTACCTCGCTTGCCTCCGACATTTCACGAGAATAGGAACGAAAACGGAATCGATAGCGTCTGCCTTCCACCTTAAGCGCCATCCACCACTCATGCCTCTCCACAAAGTTGTTCCTGTTCCTCCGTTTTAAATCTGAAGCCCAAACAGCCTGAAGAACCCTTCGCTTCTCTTCTTCTGTCATCGAGCCACCACGAGAAGCCGTTTCCTTTTGGAAGCCCTGCTTCTCCAGAACTAGTGGTGCCAAAGTGGTAGAGTTTCTCCGCATTATTTCTGAAAACCTGCTACTCCAAGTCGCTCCTTCTCTCTTCATTCCACCCATCGTCGCCACACCCCGCCGCACGCAAAGCCTCATCGCCGCCGCCATCCAGATCCCCAATATTCAACAACCTTAGGGCTAGGGATTTCAATTTGCAAATTTCCTTCTTCGCGCCAACTCTCCGACAATTCCTTAAATATTCCAAAATCCAAACAGCCATCACCTGGCCATAGATTTTTGGCACCTTGGGCCGCTACTTTTTTTTTTTTTTTTGACCCAAACTTTAGGTTACAAATAAGGTTTTAAAATCTCTAATTTCTAATTTTATGTCTCGTAATCTCTATATAAAGAGACCCATATTATCAATAAAAGTACAACTTAATTCTCTCCCAATTTCAGTTTTCCTTAAACACGTTATCAGCATGAAACCCTATGCCTGAAACAAATAGCCAAATCCTGATTCAAGAAGCTAAAACCCTAAATCCGAATACAAAACCTTGAAACCTTTTCTGCCAGCAGTAGCATCTCAACCCCAGAATCCGGGAATTGGAATTTTTTTTCCCTGAACCGGCATTGAAAGATCTGAACGGCCAAGAATAGAAGCTGCACTCTTAAACCGCCAGAGAGGAGAAGAAAAGAAAGAAAAAAAAACAAAAAACAAAAAGGCAGCCTAGAAGCCCAGAAGGAAAAGTAAAGAAAAAGGCAAAAAAAAGGAAAGCGGGCCTAAAATGAAAAAAGGGACCGGCCTACCGATCCAGCCCAGCCTACTAGCCCAGTTAATTTGGCCAACGAATTTCTGGCGACCACTGGCGACTTTTCCAGCCAAATTTTCCAGCGACCTATTTCAAAGTAATTTTTACTAAAAGTTCCAGTTTTTGAAGTTTTTAATATTTTTCTCTTCTTTATTCTCGGAGACTTGCAAACTCCCTTTTTCTACCCCTTTTCTTCATCATAGGGGAGACCTAATTAAGCCGAACTGTGGGGGTTCGTGCTCACTCCAAGCTTGGAGCTTGTAGAGTCCTCCAAACTTAGAGTTTGTTGAGAAGAAACGATCGACCACAAACATCATTGTTTCAATCTAAACCAATACCTCTTGGAATCTAATTTCTTAGAAGCGACTACGCTCGAAATTTTATATGTTTTCGTGGTAGCCTTTTACACTCCAAAACTAACCCTAATTTCTTGTTCTCTTTCAGGATGAGTAACCTGAACAAACTGGACTTCGCTCTGTTGGGAACAACTGGCTCTAGATATCACAAGTGGGTTCGTGATATTCGCCAGCATCTCAAGGCCGATAAAATCTTGGATACGATTCTCTAGCCTAACCAGGATGTGCTAACTGTTGAGCAAGCTCAAGCTTTGGAAGCAAATAGAATAGCCTTGGAGGCAAATAAGACGAAAGCCATCATCCTAATAACTTGTCATATGGATGATTCCTTCCAGTACGAGTATGCGAATGAAAAAGAACCCAGAAGGCTGTGGGTCTCACTCGAAGAAAGATTTGGCAATGTCCGTGACCCCCCACTTCCTGGCCTAGAAGTTAGATGGTATAGCCTCTGCTTCTATGATTTCAAGTCAGTTCTTGACTACAACTCGGAAGTACTTCACACTATATCCTTAATGGAATTATGTGGTAACAAGATCACATATGCGATGGAATTATGTCATGTTTCATCCGATATACCTTAGGCATGTCACACAACATTTCTTAGGGTTTAGGGTATAGGGACCAAAATTAATGTTCTAGACACAATCAACAATATCAGGTTTCCACTCCACAAAAATTCAACAACAAAGTACACAATAAAAAGAAGCACACCAAGCGAAACAACTGTATTTTGAACAAATACAGACAACCAACTTCCATAATAAACTACAAATTACCCAATAAAAAACGGCGCATTGAGTAGAACAACAATATTTTGAAGAAAAAGCTGAAAACCAAATCCCACCACATTTAACAACCAAATACACAACAACAACCAGCAGACTGACCCAAAACAACAATCTTTTGACAAAAAGCAGAAACCAACTTCTGCATTAAATTAGTTTGTCCACTTGGAGCAATGAATGTGACTTCCCAAAATTCATTTAGTAAAATTCAAATCAATTTTATAAATAAAAGCGACAGATCCAATTGAAGCGGTTCCCATTTCATTGCTATCAGAAGAAAAATTTCCATAATGTTGCTTACGTTCATTTTCAAAACACCTTACATCTTCTAGAACATTTGTTTGCAAGACAGAATAAAAAATTAAAGTTCATTGAATAAAACTTCACGCCATCCAGAGATATTAAAAATCAAAAATCAACATTAGATGGCATCCCTCTAGTTGCAAACGAGATTAGACTATGGGCTTAAAAAAGCAAACTTATTGCTCAAGACAAAATCAACAATAGTCCTTTATGAATTTACAGTTCAGAAAATTACGGCGTTGCACAAAGAATAAAAATCAAACTATGTCTTTCCTTAACTCTCTAAGTTACTTTTCCATTTACATACTTAGGTACTAGAACAGAGGACCTTGTTGTGCAGTGGGACAACTGAACAGCTACCCTCGGTAAGGTCATGTTTCATCCGACATACCTTAAGCATGTCACACAATAATTCTTAGGGTTCAGGGAGCAAACGTAATGTTCTAGACACAATCAACAATACTCTACACAAATTCAACAACAAAGTACACAAAAAAAGAAGCACAATAAGCAAAACAACAATATTTTGAAGAAAAAGCTGAAAACCAAATCCCACCATATTTAACAACCAAATACACAACAACAACCAGCATACTGACCGAAACAACAATGTTTTGAAAAAAAAAAAGCAGAAACCGACTTCCGTATTAAATTAGTTTGTCCACTTAGAGCAATGAATTTAACTTCCCAAAATTCATTTAGTAATATTCAAATCAATTTTATAAATAAAAGCACCAGATCCAATTGAATTGGTTCCCATTTCATTGCTATAAGAAGAAAAATTTCCATACTGTTGCTTACATTCATTTTCAAAACACCTTACATCTTCTAGAACATTTGTTTGCAAGACAGAATAGAAAATTAAAGTTCATTGAATAAAACTTCACGGCCATCCAGAGATATTAAAAATCAAAAATCAACATTAGATGGCATCCCTCTAGTTGCAAACGAGATTAGACTATGGGCTTAAAAAAGCAAACTTATTGCTCAAGACAAAATCAACAATAGTCCTTTATGAATTTACAGTTCAGAAAATTACGGCGTTGCACAAAGAATAAAAATCAAAACTATGTCTTTCCTTAACTCTCTAAGTTACTTTTACATTTACATACTCAGGTATTGGAACAGAGGACCTTGTTGTGCAATGGGACTACAGAACAGCTACCCTCGACAAGGTCATGTTTCATCCGATATACCTTAAGCATGTCACACAACATTTCTTAGGGTTTAGGGTTTAGGGACCAAAGTTAATGTTCTAGACACAATCAACAATATCAGGTTTCCACTCTACACAAATTCAACAACAAAGTACACAATAAAAAGAAGCACACCAAGCGAAACAACTGTATTTTGAACAAATACAGACAACCAACTTCCATAATAAACTACAAATTACCCAATAAAAAACGGCGCATTGAGTAGAACAACAATATTTTGAAGAAAAAGCTGAAAACCAAATCTCACCACATTTAACAACCAAATACACAACAACAACCAGCAGACTGACCCAAAACAACAATCTTTTGACAAAAAGCAGAAACCAACTTCTGCATTAAATTAGTTTGTCCACTTGGAGCAATGAATGTGACTTCCCAAAATTCATTTAGTAAAATTCAAATCAATTTTATAAATAAAAGCAATAGATCCAATTGAAGCGGTTCCCATTTCATTGCTATCAGAAGAAAATTTTCCATACTGTTGCTTACATTCATTTTCAAAACACCTTACCTCTTCTAGAACATTGCTTGGCAAGACAGAATAAAAAAATAAAGTTCAGAGAATATAGCTTCTTGGCCATCCAAAGAGATAAAAAATCAAAAATCAAAATTACGCAGCATCTTTTTACTCAGCATCATTTTGTTCATTAATATTAAACAAAATATACCAATTTCGGGCGCTGACAGATACGGAGAATAAAGACCACCTGAGAAAAAAAAAAATATATTGATAGAACGAAAAATAAAAACCCAAAAAGTGAAAAATTGAAACAAGGTATCACCTTTGATCAAAAGACCAAAAACGCCGCCTGATAGAGGGCTTGGAGGTGGTGTCGGACTTGCTAAAGGACTCGAAAACGAAGAAACATTGGTCCTCAGAAAACACAACTGCAATAGACTTTCACGACGCAATAATGCCTAGAGACAACATCTTTTTACGCAGCATCATTTTGTTCATTAATATTAAACAAAATATACCAATTTCGGGCGCTGACAGATACGGAGAATAAAGACCACCTGAAGAAAAAAAAATATTGATAGAACGAAAAATAAAAACCCAAAAAGTGAAAAAGTGAAAAATTGAAACAAGGTATCACCTTTGATCAAAAGACCAAAAACGCTACCTGATAGAGGGCTTGGAGGTGGTGTCGGACTTGCTAAAGGACTCGAAAACGAAGAAACATTGGTCCTCAGAAAACACAACTGCAATAGACTTTCACGACGCAATAATGCCTAGAGACAACATCTTTTTACGCAGCATCATTTTGTTCATTAATATTAAACAAAATATACCAATTTCGGGCGCTGACAGATACGGAGAATAAAGACCCACCTGAAGAAAAAAAAAATATTGATAGAACGAAAAATAAAAACCCAAAAAGTGAAAAAGTGAAAAATTGAAACAAGGTATCACCTTTGATCAAAAGACCAAAAACGCCGCCTGATAGAGGGCTTAGAGGTGGTGTCGGACTTGCTAAAGGACTCGAAAATGAAGAAACATTGGTCCTCAGAAAACAGAACTGCAATAGACTTTCACGACGCAATAATGCCTAGAGACATAATGAACAAAACCGTTGGTTTAAAAACGAGTGGAAAAAAATAGAAAGATTAGAAAACAAAAATTTAACGTGGCTAAGAAGATTACCGAGGGGGCTCTCTTCAGAATACTCATAGCCGTCATGCTCTCAACTCAGAAAAGGTTTCCTAGGGTTTAGACTGTAGCTCTTATATAGGGGTTAGATTTTGGGAACACTGGCCCTAAGGGCTGCAAAAACATGGCCTGGTAGGCTGTTACAATATGACCCGTTAGGCTCTGACATGAGCCTGGCTGGTTGGAGATCATACCCTCGGCTAGGGCAGTACAGGCTCCGCGTCTAGTAACAGTCCTGGTTTTGAGACATTGGGTTAGATTTCGGGAACACTACCCCAACGAACTGCAAAAACATGGGCCTGGTGGGGTGTTGTTATGGGCCCGTTAGGCTATGACATGAGCCCGGTTGGCTTAGAGATTATACACTCGGCTAGGGCAGTATAGGCTCCGCGTCTAGTAACCGTCCTGGTAGGCTGTTGTAACATGGGCGAGTTAGGCCCTGACAACATGAGCCTGGCTGGCTTGGAGATTATACCCTCAGATATGGCAGTACAGGCTCCGCGTCTGGAAACCATCCGGAGCATTCTCGAACGAAAATCGTCCACAATCTGTCCCTGAAGGATATGTAGAAAAATTTGCCCCATCTTCCGCATAAGAGAATGAGCAGACAGGAAGAGGAACGGATCGTTGGTACTTGGGTTTTGTGTTTGTATGATGTTTTGAGGAAAGAACATCTTTCCCTTGATATGAGAATAAGCGGAGAGTGGAAGGGCTCGTCCATGTTTGGGTTTGTGTTCGTATCGTGTGTGAGGATAGAACATCTTCATGTCGGCTTGAGGATAAAAAAACTTCTCCCACCTAAGAGAGAATTAGGGGAGAGAGGAAGGGATTTGGGTGTTTGAGTTTGGATTTGTGTTCGAGGATGCTTCCCCCGGAGAGAATAAGGGCTAGCGTTTGGATGTTTATCCATGAGGGTGTTATGGAACCTTTAACCTAAAGGTATTTTGCTCATGCATGGAAGTGTTATTTACCGCCGGGGGGGGGGGGGGGGGTACTTTTTTTTTGTTTTCTAGAAGAATTTATTTATGGGGGATACAGGGGCGTTAAAAAGGCTAATAATTATATATTTACTTACCCCGTACGAGTCCAGCATTCCTTTATGGTGAAGATATTTTTAAGGAGGTTTTATTGAGTGCGCGCCCACGGTTCACGAGGAACGGAACAATGCGGGCCCACAATTCACGTGGAACAGCGCGTCGGTGACGGCAGATTTTTCGCAAATCACGAACTAATATTTTTTAGTATTAAATGACATCCTTTCTCAAAAAAGAAAAAATAGTATTAAATGACTTCTTCTTTTTTAACTTTTTTTTTTAAAAAAACCTTTTTATTGGTAACGCAAATCAAGGAAGATAAACTCTTAGGTAAGAGTTTCCCCACCACATGGATTTAGGGCCACCCAATCAGAAGAAGGAGAATTTTCCATCTTTTCACAGAAATTTTCGACTTCCTCTAGCTTGACTGAGTGAGGTCATTATATTAATGGAACCTGATTCCGTTCCCCTAAAAAGAAAAAGTTTTTTTTTTTTTTTTTTAAATATTGCCAGCCCTTTGTTACATAGAGAGAGAGAGAGAGAGGCAGAGAGAGAGAGGTCATAGGAGACTTCACTGGAGTCTGGTCACTGGCCGCGGGACTCCGGTCGGTGGTTGCCGGATTCCGATCATAGGCCGCTACCCACCTAACTTCTTTGAAAACCTAGTCGGAGGTCCCCAAAGAGGTCATCAGAGATCTCATAGGTCACTGGAAATGTTTATTGCCCTCCCCCCCCCCAAAAAAAAAAATTTATTGTCCTCCAGTAGACCTTTATTGGGGGTCAATAAAAGGTTATGATACGTAGTCGGAGGTCCTTAAAGAAGTTGTTGGAGATCTTATAGGGAGCCGGAGTGGTTTATTGCCCCTCAATAGAGCATTATTGCCGCCCAATAAATTTTTCGGTCGCTGAAATAAGAACTAATGTCCCTAAAATTAGATAAATAAAACTTTGATTAAAGAAAAAAACGAGGAGATTACATTAATTCAAAACATTTATTGCCCCCTAATAAACCTTTGTTGCGCCCCAATAGACCTTTATTGCCCTCCCAATAAAATTATATATATTTTCTTTCCTTTTGGGCCTTCTGCCCAAAAAAAAAATTTGATTTGGGCACCCAGAAAATGCTCTGGGCACCGGATCATCGTCCTCCTCCGCCACCGGCAGTGTGTACTCTTTAAAATACCTACCAAACTCCGCCACTCCGATTACCTTTCTCAAACTAGTTCGACCGCTAAGTTTTCCTCGTAGAACTCGGCAAGCTCGAGAAACATCCCCGAGTCAAGCATTTCTTCCACTCACTACGACAAATACACTGTCAACATCGGCGACAACATGTTGACCTAGAGAAAGCAGCACTCATACCTGAGCTCCGATGAGACCGTTATCTTTACCACATCACAATTCGGCTCGAACTGGTCGACTACGAGCCCGTGGATGAACGAGTTGGAGCCGCCGACAAGCACCGGTACTTTGCTCCAGGTTACAATGCTAGAAACTGCCTGAGTCGCTACTCGTTGAAAGTCGGCGGGGGTGACGTTGCCGTCGGCGGTGTCGTCTTCAGGCGTGAATGCCATTGCCACGCCGGAGGTGGAGATCAGAGAGAGAGAGAGAGAGAGAGATTGCCAGATCGGGATGAGAGAGAGACAGATTGATGGCATGAATGTAATTCATTAATTAGGTCGAGGGCAAAGTTGTCATTTTACATTAAATAAGGTAAGTGAGAATAAAAATCTGTTGGTGGAGTAAGTGAAATGATTTTGGCTTATTTTGATGCTTATAGTCAATGAGCGTTTTTTTTTTTTGGGGTTGGGGGGGGGGGGATATTTATTCCTTTTTATTTCTAGAGGAATAAATATATATTCAATACGAATTTAGTAGGTCACTGCCAGAAAAATACAATCAGCACAGTTATCGCTCCGCATGAAGTACAAGCTACTCACTAATTCAGTTTTGATTTGAAGCGGGGTAACTCTGGTGATTGTACCTAACAATGAGAAAAACACATAAAAATTCATGTAGCCACAACCATCCTTAACAAAAAACAATATTCAGCCTAAGAATGCAATTGTTGTATCGAATTAAGTTGCTGTCCATCAAGGATTACCACATCAATTAGCTCTAGCTCCATCCAACTTATTCTTAATGGGGGAAAAATATTATTAGTGAAATATTTTCATATTCTTCTTAATTTGGTTATTATGAAAACTCATAAATTCATGACGAGCTCTGGCAAGGAGTTTAATGTCAACTGCAAGTGGTACGACTTATTGGGCAAACGTGGTTTGAGAGCTATAAGAAAGCTAATATGGTGGCACTTAAACAACCTCATGGTTGGTGTAGTGTTAGTTTTGATGGAGCTTTTAATTCTCATAATGTAGTCGCCGTAGTGCCGGTGTCGTAGTACGAGATCATAGTGGGGATTTTCTGTTAAGCTTGGCTATCGACTTCATCAATGTCCATTCCCCAGTTCTTATACAAAATCCGACAACATTAGAATTACGTATACGTGGTGCCTGAGTTCTCCAACGACGATAATCAAATAACTGTCTGGTTCTTTTCTCAAACAATCCCCGCCCACTTTTTTTCATCCTGCAAACTACAACACTCTGCACAAGGTACATCTCTCTCTCTCTCTCTCTCTCTCTCTCTCTCTCTCTCTCTCTCTCCTATGATCACCTGTTTTTGTAATATTTTGTTTGTGAAAGCCCCTTGCTTCAGTTCCATTGAATTCTAATTTCGCTGGGCAATGTATATAAAACTCATGATCACTCAAGTACCCAATTTCAATTTACTTGTATTTCATCCACTTGCTCATAGTTTTATTGAGAATTGAGGTTTGGATTGCTGTGGGTTGTAGTTAGTTATTCCGGTATTAGATTGTTAAGAGCTTGTGCTTTTATACTATGGTGTGCAATTCTGCTCTCAACTATTCTTGATTATGATGAAATTTCCATTCTAAAGAAACTTTCAGGTTTGCTCATATGCTTGATTTTGCAAAGAGGATATCTTGGTTTCATATTATTTATATTGGGATACTGGTAATGATTTTTGATACTTCTGCTCACATTCGAATTTAGTGTTCTTAGCTGAAGTGTTAGGATTATATTTGTTTTGTTGAGAGGTCATGATTTGGACTCCAAATCAGTTCAAACTTGAAAAAAATGATGGATGATACTGAATGTTTTTCATTTGTTGGCAGGATGGTAGTTTTAGGTTAATCTAGAACTTTGATTGCATGGACTTCTTGGACTTCTTATAATAAGTTTCAAGTTATTCAGTAGCAAGCAGCTTTGGAGGACAGTAAAAATAAGGTCAACTTACATTTTACAGCCTTGGAGGCTTGGATTGGAGCATTAGAATTTGAGATTGTAAGATATAGTTGAAAGCTCCTTTTAGTTGTATCTTGTATCTTCATATATCGGGGGTTGCTTAATTTTCTGAAACTGGTTTAGGGGAAGTTTTTTCCCAATTTTTTTAGTCAGGTTGTTAGATTCTCTAGTTATGCATGTTAAGTTTTCAGGTTGCTACTTCACCTCAGATACCTGCAAAAAAACGAAGAGGGGGGGGGGGGTGTTTAATTTCCTCATTGTTGTTAAACAGAAGATGTGTCCCTATACACTTGTGTATTTTCTTATTATAAATTAAAAAATAGAGTAACTTACGCAGCGATGGTATCAAATTACCTTCTTCTTCTTTTCTTTTTCATTTTTTTTTTCAACTTACTACTGAGATGCCATTTTGGTCATGCACTTATTTATTTTTTGGTTTTGAATGGAAAAACCTGAAATCATGAGTCCTGCTTTTTAGTTACTCAATTGTACTTTCATTTTATTCATAGTTTAACATTTACTAACTATTACTATATGGGTTGTTTCTCAGAATTTGTTAGGGTTGTGTTGTCACTAACAGTGTAATCTGATTTTAGGTTGATAAAGCTTTTCTGAAGCAGCTCAAACTGTTCCAGAGTTAATTTTTTCAACTTAGCTTTCATTTTGTTATTAAGATTTGGTTGTATTCAATTTAATTGTGATTTGTATTCTTATGGATTTTGTGGCAATTTTGGTTGAAAGAACAGGGAATGGTAAGAGACTTGGAAAGGGAGGATTTCATACATGAAAGCTTTGGAAATGTTATCCCCTCAAGGTATGAAATCCTGGATCCATCATTTTTTTCCCCCATATAGGTAGGAACATAGGCGATAATGAAAGCAAAGAAGTCTACAATAGTTTCTTACTGAAAAACTGTCCGAGTTATATAACAGTAGATAGGCACAGATTGTGGTAGCTGTCAGAAAGTCATATATTTTCTCAGTGGAACCAAATTGTTTATATCAGTGATATCGAACAAAATTAGACTGACAGGAGATAGAAAATTTGGTAAGATTTATGTGTCCTACAGAGGTTGTGCTAATGGTTTCTTGGTTTGCCTTTTTCTCTGTTTAGTAATGTTCTTCAGTATGGAATATATTGTATATCAATAACTTTGTTTGGATATACTCTATTTGACCTCATTTTAATGAATGCTTGACATTTCCAGCTACATGTTTTGATTCTTAAACGGTCTGCATTGATATTTGAGTGCGGTATATGCTCTGGTCAACCTTTCGCCTAATCTTTTGCTCGTGGTTTTAGGACCTTATGCCCTCAGAATAGATGCTGAAGCCTGCAGCATAAGGGAGGAACTTGATAAACTGATGACACTGCAGCAGCCTTTAAGTGGAAGTTGTAACAATTCATCGGAGACCGCAAAAGATGCAACGGTAGAGGTATACTTGATTTTCCTGCATAGGCAAATGAGCATAAAATCCATATAAACAGATCCGTACTGCACAAATGTTGTTTAAGATAATTTTATACATGATCCAACTGAATTTCCATTTTAGTAAGGCACCCGATTTCTATGTGCATGCTTGCTCTAATTTGTCTTCCGATTTTTCTATGCCTCTGTAATAACCATTTAATATTAGGTGCTCCCATTTATCACATCAAAAGGCACAACATACATTTTTGCTTGCTGTATTTTATCTCTTTATTCACAACTAAGCACTTCTGTTGGTCCTTTTTTTTTTGAATAGTGGACCATGTTCAATCAGTTTTCTCAAACATGGTCTCAGTTAATTTTTCAAGGAAGGAAAAAAATGTGAATGGAGTCTTTGGGTTCAGTATGTTTCAGTTGTGCTAAACTACCTGTACGGTTCAGGCAGTTGAACTTGACCATTAGTGATACTTGTACCTGATACAGTTGTGTTGATATAAATTTATTTCTTTATTTAACTAAAGAAGTTGTGACTCATCAAAACTGAAAGCTCTAATTTCCTTGCAGCATTTAAAAGCAGCACTCGTAGAAATTCAACTATGTTCCAGGTTGGAGTCTCTGTTACTAAAGAAGAAATCCTTGAACAATGGGGACTCACCTGAGCTGCACACTGAAAAGGTCCCAGTTTGATGTCATTTCAGCTATCCAGTAAAAGGGCGTTAGAACAAGCATTTCTTGGTTGCAATGGATAAAAATAGTACCGAATAGGCAAATATTAAGATACAAAATTTGAATTATACTATAAAAGTTCATCTAAATGCCGTACTTTATTCATTTATCTGAAAACTGAGTGATTCCTTTGAGGGGTACTGCATGTGCTTAATTAATAATGAACAATCTTCTTTTTCCATATTACTATTGAACTCTCCTCTTTTAAATTGCAGGTCGAAAAATTGAAAGTATTATCAGAATCTCTTGCTAATTCTACCTCACAAGCATAAAAGCGCATTTTGGACCACAGTTTTGAACTTAGCTTTCATTTTGTTATTAAGATTTGGTTGTATTCAATTTAATTGTGATTTGTATTCTTATGGATTTTGTGGCAATTTTGGTTGAAAGAACAGGGAATGGTAAGAGACTTGGAAAGGGAGGATTTCATACATGAAAGCTTTGGAAATGTTATCCCCTCAAGGTATGAAATCCTGGATCCATCATTTTTTTTCTTCTCCCATATAGGTAGGAACATAGGCGATAATGAAAGCAAAGAAGTCTACAATAGTTTCTTACTGAAAAACTGTCCGAGTTGTATAATAGTAGATAGGCACAGATTGTGGTAGCTGTCAGAAAGTCATATATTTTCTCAGTGGAACCAAATTGTTTATATCAGTGATATCGAACAAAATTAGACTGACAGGAGATAGAAAATTTGGTAAGATTTATGTGTCCTACAGAGGTTGTGCTAATGGTTTCATCTATTCAAGATGTGTACAAGTGTAAGCTACACTCTATATTTGGCTTCATTTTATTGACTGTTTCTATACTTCCTTGTGGGTGCTTCTTTGTTTAATCCTTCTTACAATTTGTTCTAATTTTTCTTTTCAATTAGTGTAATTGTAAATTTTCCCGTCTTTCTCTTGAGTGGGTGAGTAAATCCCCTATTCAATATTTGCATTCAGCATCATCTCATCAAGCTCTGCATGTAGCCTTGTGGGTTCTTTACTTTCTGTTTTACCAATTTGGAGTTAGCTCTATACTGCTGCTGCTAATAAAATGAAATTGAAAAACGAAACTTTTGCACCGGTAGCTCTTAAAAGTTTACATTTTGACTCGTTAGATAATATCAGAGTATGTAGCGCGTACACAGTACACACATATTGTAGCTACTGGTCTCTCATTCTATTGCTTAATCTACTTAATGAGGTCATGGAAAGGCTCTTAGGATTGCAATATTTCCTAAAAATTTGTAGTACCATTTGTCTGTTTTCAGTTTTTTACTTTCTGTTCAGCGCACTTCTATGTTGGTTTTGATAAGACCACCTTTTAAATAGATTAAGAGATTAGTGCAGAAAAAAAATACACTAGAAAAGACCACCTCTTGTTCAAGCCACTTAGAAAAGTGATGATCATCTCCATTTAGATATGCAGCTAGAAACATTGATGCATATTTTCTCTTCATTACAGAATTTCATTGTAGGTTAATTGTTAGCTAGGTGGATGGGAATACTCGTAAAGTAACACAAGAAAAGTACTAAAAATAGGTATTCCACCTAACAAGCTAGTCAATACATGCAATTTTTTTCTAGGTTAAATGTATACTGGACGCTGCTGCTCAAAGTTCATTTCATGGAGCAATGGCAGGGTTCACAGGCTTTTTAGTTAGGTTTGTAGTTATCCTTTCTCTTAGAAGTTTGTTTATTATCACACACTTGAATGGTGGAAGCTTCTACTTTAACTTTATCGTCTTAGTATGTATCTCATTCAAAAAGTTGCTCTTAGAGTTTGAAGTTAAGACTCACATATTGATCTTTTTTTACTTTGATATACATCATATTACTGAGAGCCAGAACCAGGTTGTGATTACCGATAGGATCTAGGCCACAACTCCTTTCTTCAACCAACCAACCGAGCTTCTTGAACCCCAAAGATGCTGATGAAGTCCAAAAAGAGGAAGAGCCTCCAACTCAACTGCTAGACAAGGAAAATTGTAAAGCTAGCAAGTCCTGAAGACATTCCTGGCATGATATGAAAACGCAAGACTGTTTTATTCGAAACCTTCTGTTAGAATCACTAGTATTCAGATCTTTGGTTGATGCCCTACTGACCCAGAATGTTGATGGGAATTCACATTTTTGACTGCTAGTATCATCTGTGGAGCATAATTGTTTGTTGTTGTATCAGATGAATTCAATTCACCATGCCCTACCGAAGAGATTTCCGCTTAAAATGTTCATTTGATATTAGCAATACTAGCATATCTGGAATGGGATTAGCAGTCTAATTAAGCTCCATCCTGTACGAGTTTGTAATTACTTAGGTCATTGCATATTTTTGACAAGTGCTGCTACTGGCCATTTGTTCTGCTGGATAGTTTTGGGTGCTTAGCAGTAGATAGTAGTTTGGATGTTTAACAGGAGCTGCTATGCCATCTGTTCTGTTTCATTTTTATGCTTTCGTCTTAAAATTGAGTCAAGTATATTCATCCTTTACACATTTCCTGCAATGCGGTAATGCAATATTTCATTGTATCTGCATTTCATTGTATCTGCACATACCAAACAGTCATAGTGGCATGGTCATTCATTGTTTTGCGATATATCATGTGTAGGGCTTGTTTGTTCATTTCTAACCGTATTTGTTCATTTCAAGGTCTCTAATACATCATGTACCTTGCGGACTAACTACTTCGTATGTATTATGATTTATATGTCATGAATGATTCATTCTACTGTGCGCTAGTTTTTCAATCTTCATACTGCTTGCACTGATAGATTTTTCTTGGTTGAAAAGAAATTTGAAATCATTATTCTAGTTTTGCAATTGAAATTTAATGCTCACATCCAAATGTTGAAACTCTCAAGGTATGGGCAGAACCAAGTTTCATCAACTTGTCAGTCATATAGCTCATGTGGGGCAATAATATGGAGCTCAAGGAGGTGATGAGATTGAGCAGTGTAATTGAATGGTTGGCTGAAGCTGAATTTCAAATGAATAAAGACTGATATACTTAGAAAGGTTCCATAGCATTCAAAATTGGTAAAAATCATAAAATCCCACAAAGTCTACTGGTAGCATCTTGATCAGAGCCGAGTCTTATAGCCGTCTCGGTCAGGCATAATTTTAGGTACAGATCATAAAATCCCAAGAACAAAGTAGACTGGTAGCATCTTGTTGGTTAATCAAAGCCAGTCGTACACTAAACAAAGCACACTAATATCAGATTATCAGTAAACAAAAAAAATGACATAGTTGAAAGTCTCTTGTTCTACATGTCCTCTTCAATAGTGTCCATGTGCTCGTTCAAAAGCTCCTCTTCAATAATAGGCTCCAAGTGCTGCTTGCTCAAAAGCTGGCTGATAAAAGACAACAAATTAAACACACAACTCCTAAAAATTGGGTGAACGAATAGTATTTTATTGGAGATAGAAAATCAAGACGAAGTGATTACCTGGGATGGCTAGAAGACTCAGCTCTGATCACCATCCATAACATTCAACTTATTGTTATGTTTCAACTGATTGTATGAACTCATCCAGAGCCGTACATACAAAATTGTTGGGCAATAGCGTGGGCGCTTTTGCTAGTCAAATCTAAGAGTGCTCTGCCTACTCTCAAATGCCCAAGTTGCGCTATTTTTCTCTTATTTTGAGCTAATTTCACAAATGGCTCATCCAACAACCCATACCCAAAGATCAACTGATTTCCTAAACATCAATTTGACACCTACGGTATACTTGTCTTCAGATTTGGCTACAATTGTTGGAATGCAGGTCAAGTTCTGTGAAATTCCTTTTTTTTTTTGGTTTTTCCCCAGTTTAACTCTGTCAATTTTTCTGTCGAAGACGAAGATATAGAGGCAAATAAGAATCATCAAAAATGAAAAAATCTTGAATGCCGTATTGCTTAAATATATCTAGTCTCTTATTCTGGGTAAAAACCTGAAGGGAGTGACATGAATACAATCATTGTAACTACACATCCAAACTAGAGCAACCGCCACGTAAGTAAAGCAAAAATGGCGTCACAAAAACCTAACACTGCCTTTTTTCACGCACAACAAAAAACCACAGTAACTCCAATTGGCATCACCATGCAATTTATAACAGCAACTAGAACCATCTAGAAAATGTCCAAGTCCAATCATCGAGTTACATCACAAGAGCTTGTTCGCCTTCAGCAGGTTCCTCAAATTTTTTGACCTGTGTATCACCAGTAAGGGATTAAAGACGTGCTTACCATAAAATATTAAAATGTTCAGCATTATGATGTCACTTACGTTAGACGGTAAAAGAGATCCCCCATACGGTGCTCAATTATACTATAATTGATCTTTTGATCATCCATAGCAGCTGCTCTCTCTACAACCTGTAGACATTGATACCTTCACTTATCTAATTAAACATCTAATAAAGTTGACATGGCCAAGGCTTATGATAGGGTTGAGTGGTGTTTCTTGGAGGCTATAATGTTCAGACTTGGATTTCATCCGCACTCGGTCTTCAGAATGATAAATTGTGTCACAACAGCCACCTTTTCGGTATTATGGCAAGGAAATCCTTTGGGTCACATCTAATGAAGTTGCACCTTTCTGGGATTGGTTCCCAGAAAGAAGACCGGGAAAGACAATATTATCTGTTTTCCTTGCCCTAAAATGCTTCAACCTAAATAGACATGAATTCTTCAAACATAATGGTAGGTCATATAAGAAAGGATTTGAACAGAATAGTTCACCTGATTTGCTAAATTAAAGAAATGGATGATATTCCGCATCATCCAAACAGACTTGTAGAAAGGGCAGAATTTATCATATCTGTCCACCCTTACAACAGGTAAATGATCATTAGTCACTAATAGTCCCAACCAAAATGAAAAGTAGATATGGATCAAAGAAAAGATTAAATGAGGAACTTACGGAGTAAATACATCCTGCGCGAGAGAATTCTCTCTCAACAGCTTTGCAGTTTCTAAGGTGATCTTGTCTCCTTCAGCTAAAGCACCCTTTCCTACTAGCTGCAAGATTACAAATATGCCAGGCTTTTAGCTATGGGCAGATAAAGGAAACCACATTTAATTTTTAACTTCTCCCCCTTCATTAATCACACAAAGAGAAGAACTGTAGGCGTCCTTCAGTCTGATAGGACGAAGCCAAAATCTCACTTATGACCAGTCCTACCAGGAAAGAAATTGTACAAATGATCATCAAGGTGATTAATTCTAGGCATCCACTCAAAATCAGAGAATCAGTAAGCTAGACTAGAGCCCCTCAACATCTTCAATTAGAAATGCACATAAAGCCTAAATTAGAGACACCCAACCCAACAATCCTCCTAATTAAGAGATCACCAACGTATCACACATAAAAATTGGACACAGCTTAGCAATTTTTATTTCAATTAATCACCACAACTATAATGGTCTTCTCTCTTCCTATCATATACCAATTCTGTTGCACACCATATTACTATTAGTTTGATTGGTTCAACAATTGGTACAGAACTCAGGTGAAACAGAAAAACTAATTAACATATTCTCACATTTGCTTCTCTATACTCCTGAGAAGAGAGAGTATAGGAGAGCAGATTCCGTAATCACATTCCTTACTGTTCAGAAGTGCATGATGAAATACAGAAGTGCATTGCTAGAAGCAATTGAAAGAATTAAGAACTAACAACTTGATTTCTAGTACAACATAATATGATATCAAAACCAGATCAAAAAGTATTAAGCTAAAAGACATGTTGACCTCAACCCCCTAAATAACATGTATGGTCGTCTGAACAAATGAGTTTCTAATTGCATTTTAACATTCTTTCCTATGAAGTCAATTAAATTATTTGATGAGAAAGGCATTTAAGACAATAGCATGATATTGTCTACATATATAATTCAGATTGGAGCAAGCTTAGAATTTGAGAAATTTGCATCTATGCTAGCACAGCAGCAACAATTGTAATTACAAGAAGTAATATTTTCCCATATTAAACAAAAATCCCAGTTCAAAGCAAACTGACCTTAGCAACACATTCTAACACGTGCAAGAATTTTCCCAATTGCTTCCCTGCATTAGAAAAAAAAATATTTTAATGTCTTAAGCCCAGATTAAAAATAAGACATATGCATTTATACCACTCTTATAAAGTCTTTTCCCTATAAAGCAGAAGAGAAAGACACATCTAAACTGCTACCATATGAACATAACAATTCCTTCTCATTTCTTAACTTTCTACTATACTCTGCTCAATAAAAAGCAGATATAGCAAAAAGTGAGGATCAAGAAATGTCCTTATTAGTGGAAGGAAGAAAACTAGATCACTTCCAGCATATATTAAAACCAAACAAGCCCAACAAAAGACGTACCAGTCTAAATTTGAATCAACATCCAAGCACAATCTTGATTCAATAGGTGTCATAGCCTCCTTGGCAGTCTGTAAATTGAAAGATGCTTTATTATTAGGAACACTTCACAGATTAAAGAGAGTTTATCTCAATGCTTAAAATTGCATGAAGATAACTGAAACATGTAAGTAAAACTAAAGTACCTTGGAAACTAGCATTAAAATATGTTCAAAGCAATATCAGAAACAAACAAAGTACACCGTGAATGCACTTGACCATGAAAGGAACCAAAAGGTTGATAGTATAATACTAAGGACCACTGGCATGAACAACCCAATATAGATATGGAAGATGCAATAAAGAATTTATAATCACTCAAGTATAGAACACTTGTTTGAAATCATTAGGCACCTTTTCAGTTAAATCTAGCGCTCCACTGTAATCGTTGTCATGTGTTAGTTCACCTCCCTTTCCAGCCTACAATGGACAGAAATAGTATGTCAAGGAAGAATAGGAAACCATGAGAACCAGCATATATGTTCCGGCATTTTCAGCAGCCACTCACTAATCAGAAGTCACATTCAACCCGAACAACTAGTCGTAGACTATTTACATAAACATTTTTCTTCACCAAAAGAAATTAGAAATATGAACAAAATATGAGAAATTGCAAGTGGTGGCATGCCATCCAAACTGTCAATTTAAATTGCTCACCTCAAGGTCGTGAATAGAGACAAGGGCTTTCGACTGTGCTCTCCTGAACAAATGATCTCCATGTCCAAGTACAAGATCAAGAACCTGAAACCATGAATTTAAAGAAATAGTATTATAATCTGAAACCCTAGAGCCTAGATGAATACACTGCTTACTCTGATTTTTTTTTTTTTTGGGTACAATAGCTTACTCTGATTTTAGTGATAAAGAAACATAATTATGAGTGCAAATACAGAATTATCACCGGATATAGAATGAAAAAGAAAAAAAAAAGATCATTGACTTGTAACAAGTAATTTGAGTGTAGGTGACTAGGTGCAATACTTAAATGTCCAATAACCAAAATCAATTAATAAAGCAGAAACTGAGGTCTAGCTAGTGCAAGGCTATGAGCATTACTTTTCCAATTGGGTAGGCGATACTGGATAGCAGATGATCATCAGAATGCGAACAAGCCAACAGAAAGCCCATACATATTTTGAGCATATAGCTTGTGAATGGCAAGTCACAAGTGAATCGCAATCCCAATATCCCATTGCATCTCAATGAGCTTAAGACAAATCGAGTAGGCAACATACCTCTCTGAAGATTAGAACAAATGTTACAGACATCAAAACGGCAACAACAGGGTGAAAGATTTCATCAAGGTACAAAGGAAGGGCCTGAAAATTAAAAATAAAATCCAATGTAATTCATGAACAGGTATTCAAAGATCCTAAATTGACAGCAGAAGGATCCAATTCAGATCGAATTGATGCTTGGTATCGAAGAAGATGACATTGACATGCATCCACAAATGGCAACAAAGCAAACTCAAAACTTTCTCAGTGTCTGTCTGGGTGATTCTTTTTCTTCTTATTCTTCTTCTTCTTCTTCTTCAGAGTAAGATCAAGGACTCAAAACCGATCAAACCGACGGGACGATTGGGTTTCATCGAATGGGTTCGAAGCGGTACGATAGCCAGTAGCAGTAGCACAACAGTAATAAAAAAAAACAAAAAAAAGACCAGAGTGTAAAACCTAATTGGACTATCATACAATATGGAACTTCATTAATCACAATATAAGATCATCTTAGGAACAAGGATTAAGGATTACACAATGTGATGCAATCCGGATAACTTGCAAATAAGGAAAGTGTGATTATACTCTTTGCAGGTTGAGGAAACCTAATCCTATGTGGACTATAATTAGTTTACTAAGACATGAACTAAAGTATGCTTTGCAGAGGAGTTGAATCCATGATTCACAAGGAAATCTTTATGGGAAGGTTTAGGAATCATCAACTCCTATATAAAGCAAGGTCCCTGTTCTCACAATTAATCAAGCAATATTGTCTACCCCATTATAGACTGCTAAGGCATTGGAGAGAACAGAAGACTTGTGCTTTCGGCATTGCAATGGCTTCTACATCATCAGGTTAGTAATCTTTCATCGACTTATTGGTTTGTGTTTCTTGAATGTATATGATGGATGATTGTTTGTGTTACTCTAACAATTGGTATCAAAGCAAACAAAAACAGAAAACATACCCTTTTTTGTCAACCAATTTCTGTATTTGTGACAGTTCCTCTTTAGATGCCCGACTTTGTCACAGAAAAAGCATTTGAAAACATTTGAGTTGGAAGTTTTGTTATCTTTAGAAAAGTGAGATCCTCCAGCAGAAGATGAACCCTTAGAGAAATTTTTGAATGTAGGCTTCTTAACCCCATAGTTCTTTGACTGCCCTTTTGTCACCAAGTTCACTGTGGAAACAACTTTGCCTTTTTCCTTCTTAATCCTATCCTCTCTTGCACACAAATGGATATGAGTTCATTAATCGTCCACTTATCTCTCTGGTGTTGTAGGTTGTGACAAGTTGACTAAACTGAGGAGGTAGAGAAGAAAGAGCTAAAAAACTAGCCATGGATCTGCTACAGGAACTTCTAGTTTTCAGCTTACTTGCAATATCAATCATCTTCAAACAGTGCTCCCTAACACTTCCATTACCATCATACTTCATAGTCGAAAGGTATTCATGAGATTTGTTATTTCAGCTTTATCACTTTCCTTAAATTTTTCTTCTATGGCTGCTAAAAATCTGCAGCTCTCTCACAAACAGGAATCCCTCCCCTTACCGTATCAGTCATTGTCCTCTGCATAATCTTGATGCACATCCTATTGTTGCTCTCCCATTTTTCAGCTTTATCCTTTTCAAGTCTGGTGCTAGTATCAGTAATTTTTGGTGGTTCGGGAACTCTAAGTGGCAAGTCAATGTCCATAAGTCCTAGAGCTATTTCTACATCTGCTTTCCACTTCTTAAGTTGCTACCAGTAAGTGTTTCAATTTTTGTCATCTGACTCATAACTGAAATAGAAAGAAATAACCTTATAAGCACCTGTAAAATTCATACATTCTGTATTAAATATGCATGAAACATTCTTTATCAAGCATTTGAGTATTCTTTAAATTTTAACCCCATTCTGCAGTTTGCTTATTGCACAACACATGTGAGCAAGAAGATACAACAGCCTTTAGTTTCTTTACCACACAACCAGAATTCTTAAACCTACATTTCTATGAATGTTTCTTTGCTGTGGCTAAAAGAAAACACCCACTTTATGTGTTTTAATATCTCTGTAATGTGCCAATTCTACGCCTTACTGATGAAATTTTAAACCTTCTGTGGAAGAACATTCAGTAGCTCAGAATAGAATTGCAATCTCAATCTTAATCCTTGAGTTAAGAATTCCAACAACATAACCACTATGGTGAGAGATATTACTGAAATTCCTAAAACTAGATTGAGGCTCTTTAATGTTTGTTCATACACACAAAAAACTTTTGTTTTTATCAAAGTTCTGCAGCGGAAAAAAAAAAATTTAAGAAATTTTGTTTGTGTGAACAAACATGATGTGAACTTTAAGATATCTTTAGGTGGATTGACCAATCTGTATATGAGTGCTTGCTTTAGTCTTTCTTACAAAAACACAGCTCCTAAAAAAAAACTTGTTCTTTAGGATGAAACTAATTTGGCAATCCTGACAGCTAATGATAACGTAATACCATATAAGCAATCAAACAATTCAATTATGTAATCTAATCAAGCAAGAACAATACGATAAACATGCTTTTCACTATCCTTATATCACAAAAGCAGTCAATATCCCAGAATCGAAAATTTTCATAGCAGAGATGAAGAGTTCAAGAGTTGTGTACCTTAAGCAAGTTGTTCCTGCATATCAGTGCAATTCAACATACATACATCCAAAGGATTTCATCAAGCATCAGTGTATTGAAATTTGGAGTAATTCGAAATTTATCTCCAGAAATTAAGGAACCCAGAAAAGTTCCCCTTTTGTGTTTTGACGTGAGAGAAGAGAAGGGAGAGAGGAGATAGAAAGTTTTGTCCGTTTAACACATAACACCAGATGGGCTTTTAATTAAAAAAAAAATCACGGACCATAACCCCTTCTCCTTTTTTTTTTTTTGTTTTTGTTTTGTTTCTTTAGGTTTTTCAACACCAATAAATAAATCCTAAATTTAGGTTCAGTTTCAAAAAGCATATGATAGGCTCTGATACCAATTTTTGTTTGCTTTGAGTCTAACTTAGTACATGTTCCTTCTAATTCTTGGTGCCTAGATAGTGGTTCCCCTATTCACATAGCTAATACCTTGCAGGGATTCATAAAAAGGAGAACACCAAATAAAGAAGAACAAAACTTGTTCGTAGGGAATGGAATGAAGGTTGCAGTAGAGGCCATAGGAGTTGTTAGGCTTTTGTTAGGATCTGGTTTTTTGTTAGAATTGGATAATGTTTTCTATGTACCTTCCATGAGAAGGAATTTAATTTCTTGTTCTCAACTTGTTGACAATGATTTTAGTTTTTTCGTTAATAAAATTGAGTGGAAATTATTTTATGATAATTCTGCTGTTGGCAATGCTTTTCGATTTAATGGCTTGTGGCAATTGGAATGTTCATATCCAAATGAGTCTTTTCTTGTTGAATCTGCTGGTGTCAAAAGAAATTTAATCAATGAAAAATCTTCTACTCTTTGGCATAAAAGATTAGGACATATTTCTAAAGAAAGAATGCAGAAATTAATCAAAGAAAACATTCTGCCTGTTTGGATTTTTCTGATATGTGTTGTGTTGATTGCATTAAGGAAAGCTGACAAACTTTAGAAAGAAAGGGTCAACTAGGAGTCTGCAACCTTTAGAGCTAATTCATACTGATATTTGTGGTCCATTCTCAAACCCAAACCATTTGTAGGAACCACTATTTTATCACCTTCATTGATGACTATTCTAGTTTTGTTATTTGTACCTTATTTCAGAAAAAATCACAAGCACTTGAAAAATTTAAGATTTTTAAAATGGAAGTTGAAAATCAGTTGGAAAGAACAATTAAGGTAGTGAGATCTGACAGGGGAGGTGAATACTATGGGAAATATGATGAAACTGGGCAACATAAAGGACCTTTTGCATTGTTCTTAGAGGAATGTGGAATTGTAGCTCAATACACGACACCAGGGACACCTGAGCAGAATGGGGTAGCTGAGAGGAAGAATAGGACATTGTTGAATATGGTTAGAAGCATGATGTGCACTACTGGACTTCCTAAAATTTTTGTGGGGTGAGGCACTGAAGACGGCAAATTATATATGCAATAGGGTGCCTAGTAAAGCAGTAGATAAAAACTCCCTTTGAACTTTGGATTGGTAGAAAACCTAGTTGGCACACCTACACGTTTGGGGAAGCAAGGCTGAGCTAGACCATATAATCCGCAGGAGAAAAAGCTAGATTCCAGACTGTCATTGGTTTCTTCATAGGTTTTCCAGAAAAATCTAAGGGTTTTAGGTTCTATTGTCCCAAATATCATCTAAGGATCATTGAAACAAGGAATGCTAAATTTATTGAAGAACTCAGTTGCAAGAAAATGAGGATTAAGCGATTTTCTCATAGAACAAGAAGAAGCAGTAGCTAAAAGTTTATCTCAGCAACATCAAAATTCAGAAACCTCTCACCTATGTCAGTTGTTCATCCTTCTATTAGTTCACTTCCTGATGAAGAAAATCTGGAAAACCATGTTCCTGAGCCGATCATTCCCATTGAAAATCATCACAATCTTGATCCGCAGATGCTAGATCAACTTGTAGTGCAGGAACCTCCACCTCAACCACAACCCAGCCTATTCAACCATTAAGACATCGCAGAGAGTAAGGAGGTCAGCAATCCCTGATGATTACATAGTTTACTTACAAGAAACAAATTTTGATTTAGGGGGAAGAGAGCGATCCTGTCACCTACAAACAAGCTTGTAGATAGTATTCAATCTAAACAATGGAAGAAAGCTATGGAGTCTGAGTTGCAATCTATGAGTGACAATGCAGTTTGGGATTATCAGAGTTGCCTCCTAATGTCAAACCTATAGGCTGTAAGTGGGTGTTTCAAAACAAAGAAAATTCAGATGGAGTGTAGAACGACATAAAGCTAGACTAGTGCAAAGGGTTTTACACAGAGAGAAGGGGTAGATTACAATGAGACTTTTTCCCCTGTTTCAACAAAGGATTCTTTTCGATTATTATGGCTTTGGTTGCGCACTATAACATGGAACTACACCAAATGGATGTAAAAACTGCTTTTTTGAATGGAGATTTGCATGAGGATATTATATGACACAACCTGAGGGGTTTATTGCTTTGGGAATAAAGGTTAGTCTACAAACTTAAAAAATCTATCTACGGATTAAAAACAAGCTTCGAGACAGTGGTATTAAAATTTGATTCTGTGATGGTAAAATTTGGTTTTGAAGAAAATCCTCTTGATGAATGTGTATACTTGAAAACTAGTGGAGCAGATTTATTTTTCTGATTTTGTATGTAGATGATATTCTTCTTGCAGCAGTGACTTAAATTTGCTTAATGAAACTAAGTCTTTTTGTCTAGAAACTTCGATATGAAAGATTTAGGAGATTCATCTTATGTTCTGGGTATAGAGATTGTCAGGGATAGAACTCGAGGTCTTTGGGATTATCTCAAAGGAATTATATAGAAAAGGTGTTGAAGAGGTTTAAGATGGAAAAATGTGCTCCTGTGATGCTCCTATGACAAAGGGAGATATGTTGCATAAAGATCAATGCCCTAGAAACAGCTTAGAGCAAGAAGCAATGAAGGATAGCCTTATGCCTCATTGGTAGGCAGCCTCATGTATGCGCAGGTCTGCACTAGACATAGCCTACTCAGTTGGAATACTTGGAAGATTTTCAAACTAATCCTGGACATGCATTGGGTTGCTGGAAAAAGGTCTTGAGATATTGCAGCAAACCAAGGATTATATGCTAGTGTATAAGAAGATAGATGGTCAAGAACTTGCTGTGTTGGTTTCTCTGATGCAGATTTTGTGGGAAAGCAGAAGGTTCAACAACAAAGAAAATCACTTCTGGTTTTATTTTGTGTGGCTGTGGCGCTATTTCTTGGAAGAGTGTGAAACAGGCTAGTATCACCACATCTACCATGTATGCTGAATTTGTTGCTTTATATGAGGCAACTATTCATGGAGGTGGCTTAGAAATTTTATTAGAGGCATGAAAGTTATAGATACCATACACAGACCCTTGCCAATATATTGTGATAACAGTGTGCAGTGTTCTTTTCGAAGAAACAATAAGAGATCTTCAAAATCTAAATTTGTGGATCCAAAATATCTGTTGGTAAGAGAGAAGTAAAGCTTGAGAAATTAGTGTAGAGCATGTGTCTTCTGAGGATATGTTGGCTGATCCATTCACTAAACCATTATCTGTTGCAGTTTTAAAGAAATGTTAAGAATATGGGTTTAGTTGAGTCTTTAGATGTTGTTTGAATCAGTGGGAGCTTATAATTTGTTTTAGAAGCTCAGGTTTGATGTAATTTTCATTAAAGAACATCTTTGTATTTTCTTATTCATTTGGATGATGAACTATCAGTTATATTTTTATTATGGCAGCTTGAATTCGGTGTTTGTCTTACTGCAGTAAATTATGAAATATATGTATATATGTGCCTGTATTTGGAAATTTGATTCTATGCAGGATAAGAAGACTAAGAGCAGCTGCTTATGATCCATACTAAGCTGTCATTTGGTTTTGGACAGGAGCAGAGGATCAGGATTCTCTTTGAGTTTTGCAGGCTTCAATTTGAAGCATTTATAGCTCTGAAACTTTTCAGAAGCTAAGGAGGACCATGTATGAGGTATAAAGTATAAATCACAATGCAGATGCTTCATATGTTAATTTTCATGTTCTGTTGGGACTTGCATATTATAGTTCTGTTTCTTGTGATCATAGAGTGCTATCATTGTCAGATTTCATTGTTAGTTTTCTATGATTCATTTACAGTAATTATTTTTGTGAAAGTCTTGAAATTAGGTTCTGCATTATTGTGTAATAACAAGTGATCACTAAGGAGTTCTTGTAAATCTTGTTTTGTTGGTTAATGAAGCTAGTATGAAAGTCCAAGTGGGAGAATGTAAAACCTAATTGGACTATCATACAATATGGAACTTCATTAATCACAATATAAGATCATCTTAGGAACAAGGATTAAGGATTACACAATTGATGCAATCCGGATAACTTGCAAATAAGGAAAGTGTGATTATACTCTTTGCAGGTTGAGGAAACCTAATCCTATGTGGACTAATTAGTTACTAAACATGAACTAAGTATGCTTTGCAGAGGAGTTGAATCCATGATCACAAGGAAATCTTTATGGGAAGGTTTAGGAATCATCAACTCCTATATAAAGCAAGGTCCCTGTTCTCACAATTAATCAAGCAATATTGTCTACCCCATTATAGACTGCTAAGGCATTGGAGAGAACAGAAGTCTTGTGCTTTCGGCATTGCAATGGCTTCTACATCATCAGGTTAGTAATCTTTCATCGACTTATTGGTTTGTGTTTCTTGAATGTATATGATGGATGATTGTTTGTGTTACTCTAACACAGAGAGAAGGAGCCCAAACCAGATATTTTTCGTGGTTTTGATGCCAAAACATACAAGTTATTAGCTGTAAGCCTCATCCCAGATTGATGCCGGGATTGGTTTGCTCTCTCTGCTTTTAATCAGCTGTAAGGAGAAAGAGATATCGAGAGGTAGATGACTTCAATGAAGCTGGGGTGTGGAGATACTTTCACAGCGAAAATACCATTAGACCCGGCTTGTTTCACCGTGACGGCAAAACAATTACAGTTAACGTTCAATCCACGGTCAACTACAATTTTGTTGGTTCATTGCAGACTCTTCCTCAACTTTCAGGTTGTCTCTTCAAACATGTTCGACACAAAGGCACTGGGCCGACTTATCAGGTTGTAGGGTGGACATTTTAATTGGGGTTCTAGTTACTAGTTGTACCTAATTATTATGGTTTAGTAAAAGTTGTCTTGTTTCTCCTAAAAAAAAATGGAATTCTTTTTTATTGGACAAATTAACTACAACCTTTTTTGGCAAACCTTTATTTAAAAGTGCAGTGTCGAAGCTTTGATAATTTCTAATTGTGGTTGTTTGATGCAAATTTGTACAATTAATATGGATTTTTTTTTTAATTCGTAAGTAACTAATAGAGAAAAAAATAAATGATACGTGTCGTTCTGGCCGTTCTACCAATGGAATTTACGTGAACTCAAAAAAAAATAAATGATACGTAGGATTATCGAATTAAAATTGCAAAAGGTAGAAAAACTTCAATTGAATACTTCAAGAGAAAATATACATGAATCTTAATTGTCGAGACGAAAAAAATTAGAAGACAAATTGTTGCAGGAATCACGAACGGAAGGCACTTAGAGATCGAGTTAGAGATGATCAACTGCATGTATATATGTTTAATTATCATCATATACATAGTCAACAAAATCACCTTCAAATGGCTTTTGTGTAATTTGTGCTTTGAGCTCACCCGTTTGAAGAATCAAAGACTTTATCTCTTCGTCGAGCTATTCGTCCAACTCCGCAAAAAATAACCACAGCTGCAACGAAACATAATCCGATTATTATTCCAAATAAGATCACCAGTATGTAGAATTTGTCTGACTCTTCTGGTAGAGAGGATGACGGTTGTTGTAGTGGTGATGGAGGAACGATAGTTTGATTACCCAAACCCTCGACCATTTTCAGCGTGTGTATGAGGGAGAGCACTCGAGAGTTATGAAAAAGTAAAAAGCAGTACATACAAATTCTAGACTCTGAATTTGATACCGTCTTTTATTGAAGAAAACAAGACTTGTATGGAAAGTTAAATATGAAAAATATTACTCTATATTTCTTTCCACATCAATGAAATTAATTTTTTGCTAGCTCGACGAAGTTAGGGTATGAATAAATTTCGCTTTCGTTCTTAAGTTAGGTTTTGATTCATTGATCTCAGTTAGGAATCCTAGGGATCTAAGTAATGTCATGATTGTCATCAACGAGTTTTCGAGTTTTCCTGGATTCTAATTGAGTACCGTCTTAGTTGTATTGTTTTACAAGAGGAAGCAATATGGAATGTATTATTCTGTATCTTTTCTTTCTAAATTTTGCTTGATATTACCATTCCTACTTCACTTTTGGTACTATTTCCTATTTTGTTTGGTATATTACCTTTCGTACTTTTTGAAAATACAATTAGGCGCCAGTAGTAGTACTGAAGGTAGCTGATGATATATATCACATATATAGGGTTCGTTGACTTCCATTGATTAATTCTCTGCTTGATTCTTAAGTTAGGTGTTCATTGATCTCAATTAGGATAACTAGGATCAAATACTGTCTAATTTTACCTACACCGACAAAATTATAATGACTTTTTTATTTTACTTCCATTCATTTTATTTTTTTAAGCAATGGTTCAATTTCTTCTAGTCATTTCAAATATTGCTAGATAAATCACCTTTTTGGTACCACATGTATCCTTTTTTTTTTTTGATAGAATGTATTCCATTTTTTTAATACACCACAAATCACAAATCATAAACTTATTTGTGTTCCGTAATTTTAAGGCGGAAAAAATTAGGCCTATTTTGTATGAAGTGATCCACTAAAGTTTTGAACGGATTAAGTTTTGAATGGAAGCTTTTGGTTTGAAAGCAACAACAAAAAGTTTTTAAAATTAGGTTCATTTTTCAGTTGTGTGTGGTAGAGGACTGAAACAGAAGAGGTATTTGCTTGAAATTTGTGTCTATGACTATAGTTTAGTTCAGAATTGTGAACCTGGAGCATTCTTATCAAAATCCAGATCCGGCTGCTCGGGTATTATGTGAGTTTTCTTTTCTTTATTGGATTTGTATAAGTGATATAGTTCAATTATTGATTCTAGTTTATGTTTGATTTGATTATTACCTCCATAACCATCTAAACAATGTCCACATGTTCGTTTGTTATGTGTAAGTTTAACAATTGAAATTTCACTACACACATTAGGCATGTTTTGACTGATTAAGAATTTGGTGAACATTTTTGCAATGTTAAGATAACTCGAAGATATGGTTTTATGAATATGAAGCAATAGGGATAAGAGATTTTTTTTTCTTTAGTATTTTAGAGTTGGGAGTCACTTGCAGCATTGGTCACTTGCCCAACTGGAGCTCTGTTTGGGTGATTTTGTGCCAATTGTATCGCTGGCTTTTCATCACAGTGATAGTGCTTTCTATCCCTATGTTAGTACATTTTCAAGCTGATGTTAGTGGTTTTTTTTTTTTTTTTCATTTTGATTGCTTTCATATCTGTAGCTCTCTATAACTGTTATAGTGGCTTTTCAACACAATGATCAGTAGCTCTCTATAACTGTTATAGTGGCTTTTCAACACAATGATAGTAGCTTTCTATCTCTATGTTAGTATATTTTTAATCTAATGTCGATCAGTAGCTTTTTTCAATTTGATTGATTTCAAGTGTTTTTTATTTTTTCAACAACTTATCAAATTGGAAAAGCATGGTTCTGAATGAAATTCAATTTTCTTTTTGTTGTGATTTCATATCTCTGGCATTTTTTGTTTGGGATTTGTGTTACACTATCAACATGAATAATTAACTGGTTTGGTGCAATAAGTATCTAAGTCAGTAGCCTTTTATTACTGGTCCAGTAGCTTTGTATATGTGTCATAGTAGCTTTCTGTATCTATGTCAGTAGACAGATTTTTAGATTGCTTGTTTTTTATTATATGGTTGATAAAGAGTGCCACTTTTGTTGTGTAGCGGCACGCTACTCTTTTTGGTTTACATTTCAAATATTAATATTTTGTTGTATCTTCTTGCAAAATTCTTCCCCTTTGCATTTGCAGTAGTAGATTCCAAAAATCATGTGAATTTGATAAGTACTGAAGCCTCTATTGACCAAGAGATCATCTGGCCAACCAAGAAATGTTAAATGAAGTCTAGTGTTGAAGGTGGTAAACTAATGCCTATGGTTAGTGTAGTGTGATAGAGCTTGACAACAAGAAACTTCAACAGTGGCCACTTGAAAAATGACAATAGCATTACAACATTAATAGTAGTTTTCGACAACTATTGTAAAAGACTTTTACAACTGTAGAAATAACTTTTTACAACTATGAGAGTAGCTTTTTACATAGTTATATCATTATTGAACTTTACATATTTTTTGTGTAATTGAATATGGTTTCTTTTCTCGATTGCAGTAGCATTTTTATTTTGGTTATATCCTTCACATTTCCATAACTTTGTTAGTCTCTAAGAATAGCTTTTTAGTCTCTAGGAATACCTTTTGTTCTGTTTGGTAGTAGTTTTTGTTCTGCTTGGTTATTTCTTTGGGGTTGATGAGAGTAAATTATGGTGATTGTGAAAGTAGCTTTTGTTACTGGTGAAAATAGTTTTCTAGTGTTGGTGACAGTAGCGTTTGTTGTTGGTGAGAGTAACTTTTAGTGTTGGTGAGAGTAGCTTTTGTTGGTGGGGATAGTAGCATTTGGTTTTGGAGAATGTAGCTTTTGTTGGTAACAGTAGGTTTTGTGACCTCGCCGGACATATTTAACTTTGAAGTTCCTACAAATGTCCCATCTCTTAGTGGGAAGAAGAGAACAGCCTGAAATGTTCTAATGCAGTATACCAAGCGTAAGTAGGCAACCGAGATTGCACCTCGGTGGAGGCTATTACCCTAGACTTTGAACCCGATCTTGGTTTAAAGAGTAATAAAACATTTTTCCCCGAAAAGAGCGTCTCAAAGAAAACCTGGCCAATATCTGTGGCCCAAGTTATATATATTTGACAATGGGGTCATTCTGGTTTCTCCGGCTAAGAAGGCAAAGCTGAGACGTCCACCTGGTCGTAAGAACAACCAGAAACCATCAGGGTTGAAACCCAAGAAACTGATCTCCAAGGGTCCCAAACCTCGGAGGAAGATGAGCTTTAAAGTAGTGGAACACCTCTCGTCCTCTAGAAAAAGTAGCTCGGGCATGGATGCAGCACCAGTACCCCCTAATGTTGGGGAGGAGCACGTCTTATGGTAGGGAACCTGTACTATGGGAACATGAATAAAATTGGGATGACCTCTTGATTGTCATCGATCGGAGATCTTCCTAGTAGTGTCGAAAAGTTTTCTACAACACTTGAGCTACATCCTATGGTTTCATTACTTTTGATTAGTCTAGGTTTTGTCTTAGATTTCAGATTTCTCATTGATGACTCTTATATGTCGCCCGGAGTCCGGGTGAGTCATATCTTGTAATGTTTCCTATTTTACTATAATGGACTGACACCCCTCGCGTTCAAAATAAATAAATAAATAAATAAAACCTCTTAAAAACTAGCTAGTTCTCCAAAAAGCAGTAAACAAATTAACAAAAACAAACACATATTTGTTTCCTTGCACTACTAAATATAGCTTCAAAAGAAACCAAGCATAAGTCTTAATTATTGAGACAATTAAGGGCAAAAAAAAAAACATAAATGGAGGCTCTTAGAGGTGGTGAACATATGGCTATCATGAGTATCATCATGGATTCATGGTCAATAGAATCTGGCTTTATGTTTGTGCTTCGAGTTCATTCGTTTGATTCTTCATTTGAGACCTTTTCTGTTTTTCGCGCTTCTCTAATAAAGCTGTACACTAAATAGCATACTAGTATCACGAATACAAAGCCACAAACTCCAATAAAAATTGGAACCAGGATGTTGTTTTTTCCTTCTTGTGGTGGTAATGGTGGTGTTGGAGGAACGATAGTCTGAGTACCCAAACCCTTGGCCATTATTGACTTGTGTTGAGGACGCCCTCGAGAGTAATGAGGTTATAAAGCAGTAGTGACTTGACGTAAATTTATAACCTATTTTATAAAAGTAGGACTTTAGATATGGAAAGTATTACTCTATATATGCATATATATATTTTTCCAGATTTTGCTTGACTATACCTTTCCTACTTTGCATTGGTATTATTTATTTTCTTATAGTATTTCAGATATATGGAAATAAATTATTATATTTTTTCTTTTCTATTTGACGTCGCTTGAATATGAAGTTAGGGTTTGATCAATTTTTTGCTTGGTTCTCAAGTTGGGTTTTGATGGATATCAGTTAGGATTCTTAGGGATCAGTAAATACGACAGACCTACATAAATCAGTACAGGAAATTTCCTACTTCAGCATACGTTTCTGGGCAGGACTGAGAAGCGTTTAGATTTGCTAAGCCCCCGGGTTCCAGTGTTGAACTGCTGATAAAGAAGCGAAAAGAAAATATAATGCCTATCATTTATCGGGACTGATGTTTAACTCTTTGGCCCAGAACCATGGGAATCTGGGCTTTCACTCTGTCTGATCAACCAAATGGGCCGGGGGTCATCATCTAACACTACTTCAGCTTCTGCACTTCGTTTAGACACTGGAAGCTTTCTCTTTACTTTTCAAAGCCACTCTGATCCTCGACCGCAGTATGTAAATACTTGCTCTGCAAATGAAGATACCACAACAATGATCGAAGAACGTTAAGCGATAGCAAATTGTTACTTCACCATGCAATAACTTTCAGTCATTCCAAAAAAAATTTGTACATGTTGAAGGTTTTCATTGATATATAGAAAACAACCCCTGTTTTATTGGGACAATTCTGAAATGGCGAATGGACTTTCATATTCGATGTTCTTCTGCATCTCTCTCTTTGGTTTGTTTCTGGTGTTCTGTCAGAAATGTCCTGAAAAGTATGGAATTAAAGGATGGAGAGGCCGAGTCACATTGGTATTTCACAGAAAACAGGACCAAAGAGCAGCAGCTGCTACGTCCTGAAAAAGCAATTCAGTTACTAGTTACTAGATGCCTGATTATAGAACTCAGGTACAAATAGATGTCATTAAGCTGTCAGTCTGTCACAGAATTCAACTAAAGTAACATAAATAAGAATTTTGAAAATTTAACATAACTAAAGCTTGTGCTGGGAAAAACACACTACCATACAAGGTTTTGTTTGCAACAGTTATCCTAGTATCTCTAATTTTGCGGCCATTGAAACCAACCACTCCAGCTCAAGAATGCTCCCTGATGCTACGGAAGGAAATGGACCGCTTAAGAATCTACTTTCTGGCTTGGCAAATAACATAAAAGAGGCAAATTGTAAAACACCATACAAGAAACCAAACAATTGACATGAGCTCAGTGCAAGAACAAGAACCATGACATGCTTGTGTACATCATTGAATTGATGGTTTGTTACAATTCTAACAAATGATGCTGCTTTTCAAAATTGATTATTAGAGCAGATCCCCAATACCATCTATCAACATTATATCCGAAAACATCCGCACCATCATGAAGTGATGAAGCATTAACAAAGGAATTGATGACTCTGCTTTGCATATACCTACTCAGTAAACCATGCTTACATGTTTTTGATTTATGAGTCCAAATTCAGTAGGACTTGCCTAAACTAAAAGCGCACTGATAGTAAAAAGCTAGGGCTATTGTTATATCTGTGCCCCATACAAATTGGAAACATCAAGAAGGGGTGTTGTAATGTCATCACAGAAGAACACAAACTACCAAGATTCCAAGAAGAAGACCCGAATTGGCACCTCCCAAAGTAGTGAAATCAAATCTATTGCGCATTCTATTTCACTCATGAAATCTTTTGCAAACATATAGTTATTTGTTACTTGAAGAAATGAAATACTAAGAACTCATTCAGACAGATAAGATGAAAACTACTAGATTCAAGAGACAGATCAATTGGATAAAAGGTACTTCCATTTCAATTTCAACAACCATAGAGCAAAGATTAGTGCTTACTTACATCCATCACAAAAAGCATCTGCCCCAGAAATTGAACAATCATAAAACCCATAAAACTAACCCTAATTTTTCCCCCAAATCACAAAAACAAACCCAGATCCCTAAGTGCTAGTGAACTTGGTCACCGCCTTTGTCCCCTCAGAAACGGCGTGCTTGGCCAACTCCCCAGGAAGCACAAGCCTGACAGCAGTCTGGATCTCCCGAGAAGTAATCGTCGGCTTCTTGTTGTACCTTGCGAGCTTCGACGACTCCTGAGCAAGCTTCTCAAAGATGTCGTTGATGAAGCTGTTCATGATGCCCATGGCCTTGCTGGAGATCCCGATGTCAGGGTGGACCTGCTTGAGGACCTTGAAGATGTAGATCTTGTAGGTCTCCACGCTCTTCTTGTTCCTCTTCTTCTTCTTGTCTCCGGCGGCGGCTCCGGCCTCCTTGGGGAGCTTCTTGCCGGCCTTGGGCTTCTTCTCGGCCGGGGCTTTCTCGGCGGCGGGGGCCTTCTCGGCCGGCTTCTTCTCGGCGGGCTTCTTCTCAGCTTTTGGCGCCATCGGAAATTTTCGAGAAAATGAAACTCTGAAAGTTCGAGAAGAGAAAATGAGGATTGAGGGGTTGGAAATGTGTGGGATGAATGAGAAGAGGGGTTAGGTCTTGCTGTTTATATAGGTCGTTCGTTGGTGCTTCTATTGGAAGATAGGCGAAGGTGCGGATCGGTGACGTGGCAACGTGTGTCCGTTGGATTTGGTGGACTAAACTGGATGGTGAACGGCTGATAGAGATTCCTGAAATTCAAATTTTCACCACTCTGTTTTTTCTTCTTTAACACGTTGGCCTCTTGGTATAACTTTCTACTAGCAAAACCAGCCTTGTATCCCGATTGAATTCCCAATTGTGAGCAATTTGCTTTAAGAATGAAAATAAATCTACCGTGGTGAAGTTAAAGAATGGATAACAAATGAGGTTTTCTTTAGTTATTTATTTTATTAAGATAATTCTTAATTTTTATATCTTTGTGGCGGATTTAACTGATAAAAAAATAATAAGTAGGGTTCAAAATCTTTCAATTCAAATGTCACGATGACTCTAATAAGTCAATTACAGTAAAACCTCTAGTGCTTATTTAATCTAATAACAAAATGCTATGAGGAATTTGAAAAGCACATATTTCCTTCAAATGCTTCAAAAAATTATGAAAATGATAATAAGGACTAGAATTGCGTACAATCGCAGCAAACAAGATATTCACAGCTTCCATGTAGTCCTGCAAGGCCTCCTTGACACAAATACCACACTGGGGTCCTGGGTAAAACCACCACACCTCTTAGCACCATTATAACATCACTTCTTGAAACACCATCTTTAGTTCGCAAATCAAACAGAGGGATCTACAAGTGAGCAATGACCTACTGCATATTGAATTAGTAGAGTAGGATATTATTGTCCCTTCTGATATCAAATGCATAACTTGTGAACTAGAACGAACAACAGTTCAAGTGCATCAGATAGACAGAAAGACATTGGTGCAAACCTTATGATCAAGTTAGTGACAGTATAAATGTGCCTTAATTCAGAAGTCAACCCTAAGTCTGGTCAATGCACTGCAGTCCTTAATTAGATCTCATTCTCTGAAAAGTCAAAAATGGTTTCATTCCTGCAGGTCATAATGGCTGTTGAGCTTCTCATAGTCATCCTCTATAGTCCCAGTATCCTTTTTCCCTAATTTAGACCATTATGCAGATTCTACAATGAGGTTCAACAAGCCTCAACTGAGAGCTACTGTGAATTCCATCTTGAATTTGTTCATGTAAAGCGAGGGACTGGGGAGCTTTTGGTTTTCTTTAGGGTTATCAAACTGCAATCACTACTAGAAATTTCCCCAATAGCACCTGCTTAGCCACTGTTTGTTGGCCACCAAAATCATCAGTGGGTGTTTGGAATAGTATCACACCATTGCAATTTATTAGTGGGATATTTTTGTTGTCTCACTGTTAACCGTGGCTGTTAAGCACAGTACATATCTCTTTTGTATATTTAATTCAATTAATTCATTAAACCTACTGAAACAGTGTGAATATTAATATTAAGTAATAAACTCGTGGGTCCTGTTTTGATATAGTATTATTATCGATCATAATAAAATCAGTGTTTTTTTTTCCCCTTAAAAAGGATACTATATATGTTCCTCACTTACTCGTCGGGGTGGTTAGGGGGAGAGAGAGAGAGAGGTGTATTACAGAAACGAAGAGAAAAAAGAAAAGAAAAGAGAACAGGCGATCTGGTAGATCCAGAGCCTATCCCGCAGATCCATAAACTAGCAGCTCTAAGCAGACAAGATCAGTGGAGATCGGCTCGTCGTTTATGGATCGGTGGAGATGGCGGTGGCAGTGCGGAAAAACGATTGGTCGAAAGCAAATCTGTTCAAGTTCTGCACGGGCTCTTCGTCTTCCACTAGTATGCAAATTAGTTAGGGTTTAGCTTCTGTTTCCACCAACTTGTTGATCTTGTCTTTATGTTTTTAAAGCTTCAGTCTTTAAGCTTGCATGTTCCAGATCTTGAATTTTTAACTCTGACGGAATTTTATTTATGCGTTTTTGAGAAACTTGGGTGTCGTATGATTTGGGATTAGGGTAAATTGAAGTTTTGATTTACTTGATTTTGGAGGAGAAAGCAGCATCGATTGGATTGTAATGTTTGCTTCTATTTTCTTTTAAGTAGTGTTTTTCCAAACCAGTTATTGTTTCTAGACCACTCGTACCGCTAGTTTGGTCTTTTGGGAGGACTCTATTTGGTCTCAGGTCATCAAGTTTAGTGTTGTGTTTGTATGTTGCTCATCCTTACTAACGAGTACAAAGTGAAATATTACTTCATTTGATTGATTGGATTTCTCTGCTAGTGCAAAGAATGCACTTGTAGCTCGTGTGAATATTACCCTCCCATGTTGATCATGTCATTTAAACATAATTAGAGATCATATGTTTGGTTAATTTTACTTCTTTTTCTTATAGTTGGAGTTTTGTTAGAAAAGACTAAAGAGGGGAGGGCAAGGAAGACTGTAATTTGAAATTCAGTTATGAAGGGGTGCATGATATCATATCAGAAACATCTACATGCAAACCATTTCATGGGTAGACATATGGCACAATTCCAATGTTGGAGAGAGTCAAAATCTATTCAATATCAAATTCTAGACTAAATTATCTTTGCGCTTTCTGTAAATAACTGTAAATTTCCCTGCTCTTTCCAAGAAAGAGACAACCATCAAATGCTAAAGAAGTAGGTTTGGTTGGGGGGACTCTCTATTTTAGCCTTAATTTTTCCACACCATGTCAGAATTAATTACGTACTTAAAAAATAATGTAGAGCAGCAAGTCACAACCACAAAATGATTTATCTTGGGAAACCTTGACTTACAAAGTCTTCTCTTCCTATGCAGCACCAGTATTGGTCATTTGGTCTTGGCCTTAATCTTTGGGGCAGCCTTGATTGCTTAAAAGCAGTTTGCTTCAAGAGGGTAATAACTCAAACTCAATCCTTTCTAGTATCTATTCTTGTTTGTTTTCTATGTTTGGCAAGATAGAGAAGCAAGTTTCCATGATTACAATATATTTGTTTTCTTGTTTTTAAGTAAACTAAAACTTTCCTGAGCTGATCAAATTCATTTTCTGGCTCAGCCTCTAAGCTAGGAATGTTGGCAAATCAAAGCTAATTTGACCATTTCTCAAAAATTTACCAGGCATTTTGGTCATCCCACTATAATTGTTCTTTTCTTTTTCTATATTTGTTAAACTTCTTTCTTGTTTGTTGGTTGTTTCTGAACTGGTTGAGAACAACTATTTGCTATCAACTTATTTTGATTTAGCAGAACTTTTGATGGTTGCTGGGCGGGTAGTTCCTACTGATATCCATTGTATGGTGGTTTCCTTTTCGACTTTAAAGTGATCTGTAGTTCTGTACAAGAGCTTTGAATGGGGAGAGACTTGGCTATTTTAATCTTTTTTCATTTTCATCATATGAATTATGCATTTGTAGGCTTACCCCGAATAAAATTTGTCATTGGCAATTAGCATGTTGGTTGGTGCTTTGTTTTTCTTCTTTGTGCCTATATACATTACATATATGAAGGTGTGTATGAGTAAGAGTGAGCTAATATCTTGAACTTTCGACTTGCTCTAAATTTTGTGTTTTTCGTTTTTATTTGATAACAGACATTCAACTGGACTGAAACTAATCCTTACTGAATCCATTTCTTTCTCTGATTGGAGCTGGTCTAATGCTAAACATCAATCTCATAAACTACACAAGCCTTAGGACAGGTAGGTTTTTGGTTCATTGCTCCAAGGTCAATAAGACTATAACTTCCACCATGGCGGATTTGGAAATTCACTTCTCTACTCTGAAGAGAGATGAGAAGTTGTCAAAACAATCTTGATTGTATAGGGAGGAGCCTGGAAGCTCCAACTTCATGACTTTGACTATTACTAACAACTTGCTTCTCTCTGTTCGAGAGATGAGCTACAAAAGGATAGTAAATTAGTAAGGTAGTTTCTAATATGGGTACGGTGAGTTTGTAGAATTGAAAACTCTGGTTACCCAAACAATTTAGGTGCTTCCTCCCCCAACATTTTTGGGGTGTACTGTTTGATCATAGCTTTTGACGCACTTGGATTCTCCACAAGGATTATCTTAGAGCATTACCCTTCTGGAAGCAGTTAAAGAGATGGGTAGAGAAAAGATTGCAAAGTTGGAGATGGTTTTCCTCTCACGGGGTAGTCAATTGACTTTGATTCAAGTTGTATGGAGAGTCTGCCAACCTACTGGTCTTTGTTTAAGAACCAAAAAGTCTTTGTTTAAGAACCAAAAAGGGATGATGACCAAATTGGATTTATTACCTTGAACTATGACTTGCTTTAAGTTTATTATTGATCAGAATAACTTTTTCAAAGTGGTAAAACTGATGCTTGGTTTTCTTTTTTTCTCACAGGTAGATGCTAAATGATTTGTACGAGATCAATCAAATAAGGCAAGAATTTGAAGTAGGGAATATGCTTTACTGGCTATAGGTTAGATTTTATAGGCAGTGGTAGTCCTCCTCCTCTTTAATATGCCAGTGTATTTTAATTCTTTCATTAAAATGTATATCTGAATCTATTCTTTCTTATTTCAGCAGGTTCTATGCTTCATCCCCCAAGTTCCTGATGCCATTTCTCTAGAGGACTGTGTTCCTCCCATGTTTCTCAATTATGACGTCTCTGCCTTCAGTGGCTATCAGTGGCAATATCAAGCCTGACCAAGATTTCTAAAACCACTCCACAAATTTTATTCTTCCAAAAAGGTATTATTAGTCTAGGTTTTCTTTCATTTCACTCATGTCAATTAATTCTGCCTTGTATTAGTTTACATATCTTATTAAAGACAATATCTTCAGTTTGTTGCATCGAATTTAAATATGGGTACTTCTTTATAGTAAAATCAGTGCAGTATTTGTTATTTTCAAAGCATGAAATTAGTATTTGACAGTAAAGTAGAAGAGACATTTCAATTTCAGTACTAACATCCAGGATATTAAATTAGAATCAAATTTTTGTATCTCAGGGTGCGATTGCAACGTACTCTTTCTAAGTTACGAGATTGACTATGAAAGCTTGCTGGAGGTAGCAGATGCAGCCACAAAGAGGGACAAGAAGATATCTAAGTTTTTTTATGTTGTATTTTATTTGAGATAGTATATGAATTGTACAATACATTTTAGAAATACGTGGTTGTAGCTAGACCAAATGCATGGATTTTTTTTTTATTATATATATATACTCCCAATTTTGCCACTGATATTGGTGGTATTAAGAATACACACTGATTCAGTAACAGTGGGAAAGAAAAAGGTATCTTGCTGCATTGGGTTTTGGGATGCCACTGATGTTTTATCAGTGTGGATTGCCCCAATAGCACCTGCAATAGAGGGGACTGATCCCTCATTAGTGGCTGCATAGTGGCTGATACCTTTAGCCACTGTTATCAGTGTGTATTGGGACAAAGGGGACTAATTTTCATCAGTGTGGAATGGGGAAATTTCTAGTAGTGAATCTCTGTTATAATGAGGACCTTTATTATAAAGGGCCCCAATCCGTCCAGTGGCGGATCCAGGATGTAAACTTGGGGTGGGCTAATCTAAGGTTTGCTACCAAGATTTTTTTTCCCCCCATCAATAATGCTTTTTTTGAGACTAAATTGTAAAGAAATGTTAATAGAAATTGTTGTAAGAAAATCGGGAAAGAGAGAAAAAAAATCGGCAAGAAAATTTTAGCAGGAGAGAAGAAGGGAGCCCTTCATGGGGAAAGAGAGAAAAAAATAACAAGGGAACAAAAGAAGAAAATGGGGGAGGAAAATGATAAAACAATCAAGATTAATGCTTATTAATTGCTGTCAACAAGATTCAAACTAAGGTCACTAGGAAAATAACCAACCACTTTGGCAACTGAACCAAACATGAATATGAGAAATGTTGGCACTTATAATCGATCAAATATTGAAAGAATTATGGGTTGGGCTATAGCCCAACTAGCCTGATACGTAGTTACGCCCCTGAATCCATCTGAAGAGGAGGAGGTTCACCCAAGTCAAATTATCTCCAATGGAGTTTAGAATTAGTTACACACTAATTCAACAAACGGCAATTTAAGCATCATTAGCCATGTCATTTTCAGATATGGTTAGTAAAATGACAAATAGCTATTAATAAGAAGCAAAATCACTAGCAATGTGGTCGGCATTTTCATTTGCTTAAAGGTGAAAAACTCATGTAGATCACCAGCCATGCAAGTAGACTTTCAAAGGAAGAAAAGAAAAAATTTAACTACAAAGAAACTTCCAAGATTAGGACAATTTATAGGTCCCAGACATTAACCAAGCAGAAAGTTGAGTTCCACAAATGTATCAACTCGGGATATCATTCATCATATATCCCAGGTGCTGTGAAGATTCATTTGTGATTTCAACCCTCCAATCCTTAAGAATGAGATTGGTACCATGATCTGTCAATCAGTCAGAGATAAAAGTAAATAATGCTAATACATTACTTCGCCAAGGTGGTTGGTGTGGCTGTTCATCTCCCGGTTCAAATCATGGTAATTAAAACTACAGCAGTTCGATTGAGCTTAATATAATATAAATGGCAAAAACACCAATATTTTTATAAGATCTGGAATGTATGTATAAATCAACTAGATATAAGCTCGAATGTCTTAGACTCACCATATGGCTATACTCTAGAGCATGCATAAGCAAACATGCGACAGTACCTCATTGTCTTCACTGTTTATACAGAAGACAGATTGAAACAAAATAGAAAGATTGATCTTCAATAAAACATCAGAGGTGGAATCCAAATTACAGGAGTCAATATATGAAAGCCAACCAGCATTTGAACATAAATAGAGCAATCTGATTCTTATTCCTCCAATATCCCTCCAATTCTTATTCTTAGTATTTCAGAAGTGTCTCATGCACCTCTTCTCAAAAAAAAAAAAGCATCACATGCACCATGATTCGCCGTAATCTTTACGTTAGGAATTTGCTACAAGTAGTCATATCTTGCTTTGAACTTCAAGAACTTTCTATCAGTGCTCTCTTGCATTTTACAGAACAACCTTTTTCTCCTTCTTTCATCCACTGCAATAATTTTTAATGAAGGGCATTCTAGTGCTCGCCGTTCCAAATCAGAATCCCTGATATCAAACCAACAAAAGAGTAGATCAAGGAATTGTAAGCAGTTTCCCCCCGAAAATGCAGGAATACCAACTCCACTCACCATTTTACAACCAGTCAAATCAAGAAATCTCCAAGTTGAGCCATTTCTCAGCAACAGCAACAATGGTGCAGTCTGTCACATGTTCCAGCCAACCCAAATTCAATTTCTTGGGGGTTCCAAGTGTGGAGATTGCCACACCTCCAACGTCAGTCACTACTGACTAGCATACATCAACCCAAACTCAGCTCCTCCAAGACACACATGTTTTGCAAAAGCGAGACCCCAGAATCAGTGATTCTCTGGCACCCTTCCAAAACCAATATCTTCATGGTTTTTGAGAAACTGGAGGACACAATTGCTTCAATGGCTTGGTCGGAAACCGACGAACACCAACCCAAATTCAAGTGCGTCAAGTTTTGTGTTGAAGCTATGAGCAGACTCTTGTGACCCAAATATGCACGAATACAACTCCGCTCACCAGTTTACAACCATTCAAATCAAGCACGTCCAAGTTGAGGCATTTCTCAGCAACAGCAACAATGGTGTGGTCTGTCACATGGTCCAGCCAACCCAAGTTTAATGCCTTGAGGGTTCCAAGCGCGGAGATTGCCACACCTCCGACGTCAGTGACTTGCAAACAAAGAGCACAGATCAATTGGGTATAAAATACATTTCAACACAAATAGAGAAAATTCAGTAATTGTAAAAGCCAAATCATCTGCTTCAGAAATTGAACAGATGCTAAACCCATCAAACATAGGTAAGTACGATGACTATAGGTTCCAGACATTACCCGGCTGCAAGTTGAGGTCCATAAAAGTTGCAACTCTGATTATCATATTAGCATTCATCATCTAACGCCTGAGAAGACTCAAACATAAAACTAAACTATCCCATCCTTAGGAATGAAATTGAAACCAGTAGACCAACATCAATCAGGTAATTTTCCACAACTAACGTAATATAAATGTTGGAAAATTAACAAAACTAACGCTTCTGCAAGGATGCAATACTTTACCATATTGCACACCTGCACGATTCACCACTTAAACCGTGGGAATAAAACATAGAAACAGTCAAGTAGTGAGGCTTACTTTGACTCTGCTCAGAGTCACTGAAGTTGTGGTTATTCACATCATCAGCCCGTTCCTGAATGTCTCCCCACATATTAATCAAAGCAACGAACCATATCCCTTGCCTTTAAAACACCATCCAGAAACCAAACAGTAGTAGTACCTATATCGGAAAATGATCTCGGCACAAGGTCGACAAAAACAACATGCCTCATCTGATGCAAATTTACACAGTAGTCTAGCAAATAGTGATGCCACTCACAATTGATAAGCATATCTCCAATAACATCCACTGATGAACCAACCACAAGGTTATGAAGCATTAACAACGGAGAAACCGTGGAAGCACTCAGGGAGTCACGGACTACCAAGCTTAAGCCAAACCAATACCCCTCCAATTCCAAAATTTAAACACAATTGGTGAGTCTATAATCTAAATTTCAAGCAAAATTCCGTCCCATAAAGAATTTCAACCCGAATTTCAGGTAAAGAATCAATGATAGTTTAATTCTCAACTTCTTCACAAAATAAATCATCTCATTGATAGCAAAAACACAAATCAAAAAGGGGCAAATCAATTGGGCAAAGGAAATTTCATTTCAACATCAACCAGAACAAAATCAGCTCTTTCTTTACACCAGTAAAAGCATCTGAATCAGAAAATGAACAAATGCCAAAACCATAAACCACTAACCCTAACTCCTCCACCCCTACATCCACACAAACCCTAAAAACCCAAATCACACAAACATCCCAACCCTTCAAGAGCTTGTGAACTTAGTCACAGCCTTGGTGCCCTCAGAAACGGCGTGCTTGGCCAATTCACCGGGAAGTACAAGTCTGACAGCAGTCTGGATCTCCCGAGAAGTAATCGTCGGCTTCTTGTTGTACCTCGCAAGCCTCGACGACTCCTGAGCTAGCTTCTCAAAGATGTCGTTGATGAAGCTGTTCATGATGCCCATGGCCTTGCTGGAGATCCCGATGTCAGGGTGGACCTGCTTGAGGACCTTGAAGATGTAGATCTTGTAGGTCTCTACGCTCTTCTTGTTCCTCTTCTTCTTCTTGTCTCCGGCGGCGGCTCCGGCCTCCTTGGGGAGCTTCTTGCCGGCCTTGGGCTTCTTCTCGGCGGGGGCCTTCTCGGCGACGGTGGACTTCTTCTCCTCTGCCGGCTTCTTCTCGCGGGCTTCTTCTCAGCTTTGGGCGCCATCGGAAATTTTTCTCAAAAATTTGGGAAACGAATTTCAAATTTTCGGGAGTTTGAGATGAGAAGTTGAAATTCGTGAGGTGGTTGAATGAGGAGTTCGGTCTTCTGTTTATATAGGGCGCTGGTTGGTGTTTCTATTCGATAATAAGAGCAGACGCGGATCGGTGACGTGTCAAATATGGTCCGTTGGATGTGGTCAAGTAACGTAGCAGTTAAACGGATTAAAGAAAACCACGTGGCGGTTTTTTATTTAAGAGTGAGAAGAGGTGCGGATCGATGACCTGGACACAGAGCGGGAATTTCACGTTCATTTAATAAAGGCGGGATCTCCACCTCTTCTCAAAAACAAAAAAAGCGGGATCTCCACCCTCTAATTGCACGGAATTTAAAATTTGAAATTCATTTTGGAAAAGCATAACCTTAACCTCGGTTAATTAACTGTGGTCCGAAAGCAACCATTTGGTTTAGTTCAGGTGGTTTTTTTAGTATCTCAAATATTTCAACATTTTCAATCATAACATACCAAACGAAAATAATAACAATGTAACCAATGAAAAAAAGGTAAATAACAAACAATTTTCTTTAACAATTTGTTTTCTCAAAGGCTGTATGTTGCTAAAGCCAAAGTTCATTAAGTTTAAACAATTATTTGCATTTTGTCCATATATATAGATGTGTACCAATTTTGCTTACAACAATTTTCTTATATCTTTGCTTGCAACATTACATGAATGTGAATTACACACATGTGTCTCATAAATTTATTGAATGTGGATAATAAGCAACCGAAGTATTATCAAGATGTCAACACTTATAAGCGTAACGATAAATACTAATTCTTCTATCTGATGGATTAAACGTAAAGTTCAGTTCAAATGTGCATGATATTTAGAATAAAAGAATTAAAGTGACCAATACATTAAAATAATAATTGATCGAGTGAAGTCTAATTCGATCCATATGATGAAATCATTTTAATTTGTTCACTTCAATGAAGTCGCACTAAACACGTCTTAAAATTATTAAATTTAAAAAAAAATCCTCACAATAACTTTTATACACAAGTTATGTCTATTCCTTGAAAAAAGGAGAGAAATATGAAACAAGAATCTAGTTCATATTTTGATTTGTTTGTTTTTATAGTCAATTTTTTGTTAGAGAGGGCCGGCCTAAAAGCAATAGAGGGAGAAAGAAGCAGTGAAGCTAATGACTCAATGATCTCTGAACACCTCCCCCCTAAGTTTTGGTCCAAACGTTCAATTTTATGTTCACAACCCGAGTTTCATAGTCTGAAACACTAACGGCTTAATCAACACAATCGGACTAATATGCAAATCAAAAATCAGAAACCCAACTAAGAAATAGCACATTCAGTATCCAGCAAAACAGAAGCCAACAATATGAACACAAATCCAACTACCCATTAGATTGCAATTAACAAATTACAGAGAGAAAATACTCCAATTCCAGATCTGGGAAATCCAAAACCAGAGAATTGAACCACAAAATCTACATCTAAAAGATTAAACATTTCCCAAATTGCCATTAGATCTCTCTCAAGCCCTCTCGCCCCTAATCCTCCTGGCAAGCTGAATATCCTTGGGCATAATGGTCACTCTCTTGGCATGAATGGCACACAGATTGGTGTCCTCAAACAGACCCACCAAGTAAGCCTCCGCCGCCTCCTGAAGCGCCGCCACGGCGCTGCTCTGGAAGCGAAGGTCAGTCTTGAAATCCTGAGCAATCTCCCTCACAAGCCTCTGGAATGGAAGCTTGCGGATCAGAAGCTCCGTGCTCTTCTGGTACTTCCTGATCTCTCTCAGGGCCACGGTTCCGGGCCTGAAACGGTGGGGCTTCTTCACTCCTCCGGTCGCCGGAGCAGACTTCCGGGCGGCCTTGGTGGCCAGCTGCTTACGTGGAGCCTTTCCTCCGGTGGACTTTCGGGCAGTTTGCTTGGTACGGGCCATTGAGATTCGGGAGAAGAAGAGAAGGGGTTGATGGGTTTTTGGATGAGATTGAGATTTGACAATCGGAGAAGGTTGAAATGGTGATGGTGGGAATTTGGGAATGAGATTTGCGGGGAATTTATAGTGGAGAGTGGGGGAGGTAAAACTTTAGGGAGGTTTAGAATGGTGTGGAGAGAGAGTTTGGACCGTTGATGAGGACTCTAATGGACGGCTGATGTTGCAAGAGAAGGTGACGGAGATCGCGATCCGCGTGCTATTGCTCTGACCAATGGGAAATTAGATATTAATTTTATTTCCCTCTTGTGTTTGAAAACCTACTCCATATGAGAGAAGAAAAGATCAACATTTCACTTAAAACTCGAATTCCATAAATGCACAGTTTTGTTTTATTCTTGTATTTCTAAAAAAAAATAAAAAAATTTGGTTTGATTAACCAAAACAAAATTAATATTCTAATTTAGACAAGTTGTTACTAGTCTCATGAGATGCAATGTAAGACACAAAAGATAAGGTAAAAGTGTCAAATGGTCACAAACCGTCATTCATTTTTACAAAATAATAATAAAAATATCACAATCACAAAATAATTAGAGAAACATCCCTCTAGTACCATAAAGCTCGTAGAGTCAGTATAGGGCATGCCGATGCGGTGTGACCCAAACTATAGTCACGGATCCCCCGCATCAAGTGATTGACGATTCAAAAAATCTTGAATCGAGATTAAACATTAAAAAGTCTCAATAAATCATCCTCGGTATCGTCCAAAATCCAATAAGTCATCTAGAACACCAACATAGATTAAATTAGAAATTCATGGCATGCAAAAATTTCATACCATGTCTGTGAGGGATCTGGCTCCTCTAAAATGAGAAGACCGTAAAGTTACTTCAAGTTCATAAAATTTAGATAGTTCACATAATCTAAAGATCTTAACGGTCGACACATCACTTTACTACCATTTTTTGAGATTTTAGAATACACAATGTTAATTTGCCGTTAACTCCAAAAAAAAAATAATAGGGATTTGATGTGATCTTATTTCTCCTATGCTCCAGAGTTCTAGCTCTCTCTGCCTCCATGGATACTCATTCATGGTTGAAGACAAAACCAAAAGGGTGATGCTATCTTTGTTTTCAATTCAAGTCTTCAAAATCACTTATGTGTAGGTGTTTCACAAACTGGTTGCACATATATAAATTCGTTTCGGAATGCTATTAGATCATCAGCCTTTTAATTTTTTTAGGAAAAATTTCACAAATGATCACTCAACTATGACTCATTCGACACTTTGGTCACTGAAGTTAATGAAAAAAAATTATAAAAAATACTATTTTGGTGACTTAAGTGATTGACAGTGTAATAGTTGAGTGACCAAAGTGATATATTTAAAACTTCAGTGACCAAAGTGTCGAATGAGTCATAGTTGAGTTACCATTTGTGGAATTCTCCATTTTTTTTTATAAGTACAAAGAATATGCTGTGTGAAATCGAAATATAACCATGAAAATGACTTCTTGCAATATTGATTTTGTGTTAATTGGGAAATTCAACAAGAAGCTTAGAAGCAATACCTATTTGGCAAAGCCTCAAATCGATCGACTAAGTATTAGTTGGGTCCGTAATTCCATGACCAAATATTTTTATTAATTCCTCCAATAGAAATTCTCAATGCTCCGCTAGTTTCAAGCTTGAATGTTTATGCTTGGGCTATATGGAACCTGAACAATTCTAGAATTGGGACAAACCAACCACAGAAGCAGGGCAAACGCATCTATAAGAATGAACAATAACAGATTGACAACACTGGTTTTTATTTTTTAATTTTTCCTTCAACCATGGATTAGCATGAAAGCACAGAGCCACTAGAAGGAGCAAACACATCAGTGTATCATTAACAACAACAACAAAATGACGCATAGGAGAATAGGAGACGATCACGCCAAAAATCCCAATTTTTTTGGTTTTTGTTGTTGTTGTTGTTGTTGAAGTTGACGGCAAGTTAGGGTTGTTTAGACAAAATACCAAAAAATTTGTAATAGAGTGATGTATCGACTGTTAACACCGACCCTTAGATTATGCGGAGCATTCGAATTTTATGAACTAGAAGTAAATTTAATGCCTTCTTACTTTAGAGGAGCCGAATCCGTTTGTGAGAATAAAGTATGAGATAGGTATGCTTTGTGTGATTAACTGAATACATACGATTCGCATGGTGTAATAAGTAATAACAACAATAATTTGATTTCAACCATTCACTGTGTGTTTATACCTACACTAGCAAGCTAGTTCCCTACATCACCAAGCATAATTAACACCCTCTTTGGGACACCCACAAGCCATGGTGAGGCCCAACCGAGACATGCATCTTGTAGCCCTATGTTCAAGCTACGCCACGGTATTCGGAAGTCGCAAATCCGTCGCCGGGAAGCCACATTTCCGGCCTTGCCAAGTTGCCCTCACAAACTAGGCTTTCTACACTAGAATAGTTGTTTGCTTGTCCCACATCGAAAACCATGTAAAGGAGATGGCTTCCTTCACCTATAAAAGGAATGCCTCCTCCCACAACTCAACACATTCATTACATCTCTTGTAATCTTGTTAGGCCGCAAGGCTCGACACACTAGTATAGCTTTCAAGTGGACGTAGTCTCCCGCTCATGCGGAGGCGAACCACTATACATCTTGTGTCAATCTCTCTCTCTCTCTCTCTCTCTTTATTTATAGCTAACTAGAGACCGCTCAATCTCTAACGTTAACACTGTGTTAGATTGCAACATTGTTTTTAAATATGGATTTGCATAATTTTCACGAGACACATGAATTGGTTATATATCCTCTATTTGTCAAATCAAATTACATTAGATATTGGAATAAACTAACAGTATGTTTGAGAACCCAAACATTCAAGAAGGTAAACCCGAGAATGATTTGTGGTAGATCAAGGTAAGAAGATGATATGGTTTTAGTATTCTATTGTGTTAGTGTTTAGGTCGAATATTTATGGAAAGAGAACACCGGTAAGGATCAACTATCACCTTGTCATTAGAGACAACATAATAGATATTAGTGTTTAGCTGTGGTATCAGTGACATCATGTAGAACTGAAAAGATGTTGTTGGCAGTGATGGTTCTTGTGATACTAAAACCATAGCTAGAGGGTCAAGATCAATAAAGGATATTATAGATTTATAGGGTAGATTTGGGTGAGTTTAAAGTGATTCATAAGCTATCGGAGCTTCATTTCATTCCGTAATCTTCAGTGGAGACACTGAAGAATAGTTGCACGGCTTCCTTGGAACACCAACATGTGAAAAGTCTCCGATGAAGAATAGTTGCACAGCTTCCTTGGTACACCAAAATGTGAAAAGTAAGTGATCCTTGACTACAAACTCCATCCGGCTCTTCAAGAATGATGAGTGGTCATCAACTGTAGACTTCAAACTCTTGATTATAGAGCACCTAAGCAGCTCTTACGAGGGTAATGCTGGTAACTACAAAGGGTGACTTAGTTCTTATGAGTATCAATTTTTGAGAAATAATTTTGAGAAAATGTGTTGTTTCAACTTTATGTAAATTTAAATATATAAATAATTGTTATTTTTAAATATATCATTTGGTGAAAATAATCTTGAGAAATGTGATGCATGAAATAAAATTTTTTTTAACAAATTTTAGACGAAAGTACCGAAATGTAGAATTTCTTTTTGAAAAGAAAAGTTCATTGAATTAATGATTGAAATCGCTCAAAGGGGCATTCTCAATGGGGAGCATATAAAGGCTAAAAACGGCTTGGTCCTAGAGCTAACATAGAACAAACCAAAAGGTTCACTACACCAACCAATTGTCAATGTATAATAAAACACTGCTCTGAAACTTTTCTAGAGAAACTAGCAAAAACTAAAGCTAAATCTTCAGACTCCTCAAAATAATTACCAACAATAGAAATATTGGTGACCTTGAGATTTGTAGACCAAACCATCAGAATTTGCAATCTGGACATGCAAAGGAGTGCTATTTTTATTCCATGGGTGTGTTGTTTTTACTTTCATGTGGAAAACTCGTTTCTACATTTTACAAGAAATTTCAGTATAATCATGTTATGAGTACCACAATTACATGTCTTGGCGAGCAATGTTCTTCATGTTGGGATGAGATTGTAAATTAATTTCTCAACTATCTCAACTTTATCCATTCTACATCAATTATCCATAAATGTCTATTATTATCATCTATTTACATCAAATATATTTCAATTTTACAATAAATAAATAAAAAAATTTTAAACAAAAAAAATCAATAAACAGTAACTGATCGGTTAAGAAACATAACTGGTGGAAACACATGTCCAATGACAGTGAACAATGTCTTGACTTAGTGACCCAATGACCCTGACCTATTGACCTAACGGATGAACTTGCTTTTAGTGAATCAACTTTCATTCTAAAACTGACCCCATAATTTTATGTTGATCCAAAACTGACCTCATAATTTCATGATATAAGATTGATGTTCATAACTTTATATGCAAGGATATTTTTGTAATCAATTTCATTACGATTCCTATTCCAGTATTCCTACACTTTAGTAAACACATGAATGAGAATAAACTCTGTTTCCATTTCTGATTCTAAATAACAAGTAAACAGAGGAATATGAATGACACCTCTCCCATTCATTCTTTCTCCAATTTCTTTCCAATTCCATTCAAATTTAGTAAACGCCCCTTAAGTATTGAAAGCGGAGTTAAGAATTGAGTCAGTACTAGACTACTCGGTTAGTCATGCGATATAGTTCCTTGTAATGTAACTAAAAAAATATTGTTAAAATATTAATGAACTATTGTGATTCAGTAAAAATTCTAATTACCATTCATTGAAAATAAATAAATAATAATAATAAAAAGGAAAATTGCACAATGGTGATGCTAAATATTCCCAAGAACTCTTTCTCTTAGACAACTGCCCCCCAAACTCTCTGCAGTTTTGAGAGTCGGCCAACAGCTTCTCCACCCTAGGTGGTGTGTCTCCACCCTCTGTGGTGTGTTTTCCTTGAGTTTTGTCTCAGATCTGAGACTTTATGTCTCAGTTTCATTATAGTTTTCTTTGTTCCAGCCCAATTCTTCTTCAATTACCCAATTCTTCCACTTCTCTCACCCTCTTACAGATCCACCTCTCATGTTCTATCCCATCTTTTTCTCTTTTTTCCACAATCCCCTCACACTCTGTCTCGACCTGGGTATCTACACCTAACTCTACACCTACGAATAGCTGCCGAACCGGTACTCCACCGATGTTTGTGGACGACACCGGACTAGTGGCTTTGTGTTGCTCGGTGGTCTCCACCACCACGACTGCCGTTTTCATGTCCTTTGGTACCTCTTTCCTTCTTTTGCAGACTATTCAGGTATGGAGAATGATGGTGGACAAACCTCTGGCCTCTGGAAGTGAAGCTTTGGTCGATGCCTCTCTCTTTGCAGCTCGGTGGTCAGCAGCCATGGCGGCTGGTTTCTCTGCAACAACTCTATGTGGTTTTAGATCTAGGGTTGGTTTTGGTTGTTGTTGGGCTTTTGGGCCTCGGTTTGTTTTTCTTTTTTGTCTGATGTAGGTTAAAATGTCTTTTGAGCCTCTAAGCTTAGGACTTTTGCTTCCTTACGCACATCAACATTTATAATTTGCTTCTTCTTTAATGAATGAACTATTTGACAAAAAAAAAAAAAAACGGTGATGCTAAATAAACAATCCCATGAGTTCTCAATCGACAAAAAAAAAATCGCATGAGTTAATCAAAAGTCTCGACACTCCAAATCCACTGGAGCGGCGAGTGCGTCTTCAACCTGAGATGGGTCGATCCTAAATCCAGAAACTCTTTCATTTCAACCCCAAAAATGAAGCTCACTCGTCCGCATCGTCCCCTCCCAAACCCTCTCATTCACTCTAAACCCAGAAATCTCAGTACCTCTTCCAATTCCACCCCCAAAGATAATGACGAAAACGACGACCCCCACTTCATTTCCAACCTATCCGACGTCGTTCGAGGGAACCAGAGCTGGAGAATCGCCTTCAGCGACCCCTTCATTTCGAGCTCGTTAAAACCCCACCACGTCGAGAAGGTTCTGATCCAGAACGTAAGGAATCCCAGGTTAGCCTTGCGCTTCTTTAATTTTCTGGGCTTGCATAAATCCTTCAACCACTCAACGGCGTCGTTTTGCATTCTGATTCATGCCCTCGTTCAGTGTAGCCTCTTTTGGCCTGCCACCTCGCTTTTACAGACCCTCTTGCTTCGTGGGTTGAACCCAACTGAGGTTTTCCGGTCCCTTTTGAATTCATATAAGAAATTTAATTGCGCGACGAGTTTGGGTTTTGATTTGTTGGTGCAAAACTATTTGCAAAATAAGAGAGTGTTGGATGGTGTTGTGGTTGTGAGGCTGATGAGGGAGTGTAAAATGGTGCCTGAAGTTAGGACCTTGAATGCTCTTTTAAATGGGTTGGTGAGAATTAGGCATTTCAATATGGTTTTGCAGCTGTTTGATGAGTTGGTCAATGTTGGTCTTCGGCCGGATGCTTATATGTACACTGTGGTGGTTAGGAGTTTGTGTGAGTTGAAGGATTTGCACAAGGCTAATGAAGTGATTCGGTACGCGGAATCAAATGGGTGTGAGTTGAGTGTTGTTACGTATAATGTGTTGATTCATGGGCTCTGCAAGAGCCAGAGGGTTTGGGAGGCGGTAGAAATCAAGAATTCATTGAGTCGAAAGGGATTGAAAGCAGATATGGTTACTTATTGTACATTGGTGCTTGGGTTGTGTAAAGTGCAAGAATTTGAGGTTGGTGTGGAGCTGATGAAGGAAATGATTCGGCTGGGGTTTGTTCCAAGTGCAGCGGCTCTTTCGGGTCTTATGGAGGGATTGAGGAGGAAGGGGAAGATTGGAGATGCTTTTGATTTAGTGAACAGAATGGGAGAAGTTGGGGTGGTGCCTAATTTGTTTGCTTATAATGCATTGATCAATTCTTTGTGTAAAGACGGGAAGCTGGATGAGGCAGAATTACTCTTTGACAACATGGGGACGAAGGGTTTGTTTCCCAATGATGTTACATATTCTATTTTGATTGATTCATTCTGTCGAAGGGGAATATTGGACACTGCACATTGTTATTTTAATAAAATGATCAATGCTAGGATTAGATTAACTGTATATCCCTACAATTCTTTGATAAGTGGGGAGTGCAAGTTTGGAAAGTTGAGTGTGGCGGAATCTCTCTTCAGTGAGATGATGAGAAGAAGTGTGGAACCAACTGTTGTTACTTATACGTCACTGATAAGTGGATACTGTATAGGAGGAGAACTGCAGAAGGCATTTACACTGTATCATGAAATGATGGGAAGAGGCATTGCACCAAACACTTATACCTTCTCTGCAATTATTTCAGGTCTTTGTCGTGCAAGCATGATGGCTGAAGCAAGTAAATTCTTTGATGAAATGGTGGAAAGGGGCATTATGCCAAACGAGGTGACATACAATCTTTTGATTGATGGTTACTGTAGGGAAGGCAACATTACTAGAGCTTTTGAATTGCTTGATGAAATGCTCAAAAGGGGTCTTCTACCGGACACATATACATATAGACCTTTAATAAGTGGTCTCTGTTCCACGAGTGGAGTGTCTGAAGCCAAAAAGTTTGTAGATGACCTTCACAAGAAGAACTATAAGTTAAATGAGATGTGCTATAGTGCACTGCTGTATGGTTATTGCAAGGAAGGAAGATTATATGATGCATTAGGTGCCTGTCGTGACATGAGTGAAAGAGGAGTAGACATGGATCTAGTGTGTTATGCCATACTCATCTGTGGAGCTTTGAAACAACAGGACACCCGACAATTATTTGGTCTCGTAAACCAGATGCATAGTCAAGGATTGAGGCCTGATAATGTAATCTATACAAGTATGATTGATGCATACGGGAAAACAGGAAAGCTTGATAAGGCATTTGGACTTTGGGATATAATGGTTGGTGAAGGATGCTCTCCTAATGTTGTAACATACACGGCTTTGATCTATGGATTATGTAAGGCAGGCTGTATTGATAAAGCCGAGCTTCTTTGCAAGGATATGCTCGTCGGTGATGCCCTTCCCAATCATGTTACATATGGTTGTTTCCTAGATCACTTCAGCAAAGAAGGTAGCATGGAGAAAGCTGTGCAACTGCACAACACCATGCTTGCTGGGTTCTCAGCCAATACTGTCACATACAATATACTTATAGGGGTTTCTGCAAAATGGGTAAGTTTCATGAAGCTTCAGAACTCTTGCTTGAGATGACAAACAATGGTGTTTACCCCGATTGCATCACCTATTCAACATTTATCTTTGAGTATTGTAGGATGGGCAATTTGCCGGAAGCTGTTAGGTTGTGGGATGTTATGCTAGATAGGGGTCTGAAGCCTGATATTCTAGCTTATAACTTTTTGATATATGGTTGCTGTGTCACTGGAGAACTAACCAAGGCTTTTGAGTTGCGTGATGACCTGATGAGAAGAGGGCTGAAGCCAAATCGAGTTACATATAACACACTAAGTCGTGGAACTGGCCTTACTAGGTAAGTACTGTCCACCACTGCTAGTCATTCTTGAAGCATCATTAATTTGTCAAACAGGTAACCAGACATTGGTTTATTGCGTTAGTTGATAGCTTCTCTGATACTTACCAGAGCCGAATGGTTCGATTTCACAATTTTGTAATTTAGGTATACATCGGACCTTGTTGAGGTATCCGGTATTCTTTGTAATTATTTCAACCCTGTATGGTAGGTTAGGAGGTGTAGGAGTCTTAGAGACAGTGTAATGTATCAACAAAGGAGATGAGCTACAGAGCTCAGACATGCCTGGAATTGACAGCATGAAAATAAGCCCCTTGCGAGTCTCTCTCAGGCTTTTGTTGCAACTTGTAAGCATTTTTTTTTTAGGTCACTTCAAATAGGTGGTACATACTTGGAATGAAAGTTAATCTACCTGATTTGGCTGCTGTCAGTCTTTGATCTCACAGATGCTGTCTATTGCAAAGTTTAAGATACTTAGGTTGCAAGTAAAGAAAATGGTGAATTTACGGATACAATAGTGTAAATCAGGGTTGGTTGAAGCAACATTTTCTAACGAGCAATATTATTTTGAGCCCGTCCGTTGTGAGAGGAAGATTAAATGGCAAATAAGCCTGTCACTAGAATCGTATTGGATAGTAAGAATCCAATCCAATCAATTCCACATCTCAGTTTTCACAACATAACAGCTCATTGGATTTTTGCTTAATCAAGGATAGCAAACCCCACACCTTTCTGAAGTTGCAAACACAAACCCAGATTTCTACCTTAAGAAGATGATACAACTCGGTCTCCAAATATAAAAATTTGGGAGACACTAGGACTTAAATCATCGCCCAAGTCCGTCCATCATCCTATATAAATTGAGACAACTGAATTCGTTCTACATGAAGATAAACATTTAATAGCAAACCAAGTATCATAATTCAGTTAGGTTCACAGCCCCACAAACTATTAACATTGGCATAAATTGAAAAAAGAAACTTAAGGAAAATCGCCATTGCAAACACAACTTCTTAGCTGGCACGACTTCTGATAACATCAAGATCCATCTCAGTTGGGTCAGTGGCCTGCAGCTCTATTTGGATACCATCCAATTCTCTCTTGAACCTGTCCTTGGAGCTTGCATAAATCATCTTGTTTCTCACCTTTGATGTATCAGGGGACCTATGTATATGATTAAGAACATAAGCAAAAATTGAAAAGAGATATGGACACTGAGAAAGTTGGAGGGTTTTAACTTGTAATATTACCATGCAATGAAGAAAATCCTGCTTTTCTGACAGTTTTCAGCAGTCACAAAATCAAAATCATAGACAGCATATCTGCATTCATCAGCTGGAAGGCTTGCAGTGAAATCTTCATAGCTTTGAGCTGGCTCACCTAATTTCTCCACGATCACCTGCTTCTGCTTCTCCTCAATCTTGAATACTATGAAGCGGTAAGTTCTTTTGGCCTTCAAGTCCAAGAACTTTAGTTTGCAATCATCATCCACAGCAAATCCCGACGCCGCATTGGCCTGATCATAGGATGAAACAGAAATAGATGTTAGGTGTATATCAATATCATGCAACTAGGGCACCCAACTTGTTTGCTAAATCAATACATTGTCATTTTCCAACACCAAGACCTGCCCAATGCAACCAAAAAATCTTGCACAATAAAACAACATCCAACTGCTCTTATTTGTTATATTCAAAAGCAGCCTCAAGATTTTCAGGCTCTCCTTTTCTTATGTTCTTCCTGATTCCAACTTCTCTTGCTACTATGGGTTCCCAACAGTTTATAGGCACAATTGCCTTCCTTTATCTGTAGGGTTACTTATGTAGGGTCCCCTTGCCTTTAATTTTGATAAATAGGGGTTGCAGCCATAAGAAACCAAAGGCTAATGCAAGAGAGAGCAAGGCCCAACACAGTGCAGAAAATAGAAAAAGAGGCTACTTGAGGCAGGCTATATCTTAGAACACAGACTCGAAGTTTTAGACTGCCCCTGCACAAGAGCCTAGGGATACAAGTTGAGCGGCTCCAAAAACATGCTGCTTTCCTTGCAAGCTTAATCAAACTAGAACTGAAACTTTAAGCATAGATGAAGAATCACTAGAAAGCCAACGGTGATGAGTGTTTCCGGATTAATAACCTAGAATGTAGCTCTGATCAGCTAGTTACATAAATTCCAATAGTGATTACATGAATCCTAACTCCCAGTGGAAGAAAAAAAGAGAAAGCACAGTTCTTTGCCGATATGATCATGATCAGATTTCAGTGTTATAGAATCAAAATGACAACATCAGTTTCAAATGACAGACTCAAACACTATGAAAATCGAGCCAACATGCAACCATCCATCCTATAAATAAAAAATTAATCTTTTATTTTTTATTTCAACAAATATCAACTAGAAATTAAATGATCCGAAAATCAATACAAACCCAAACTCAGATCTACCCATAACAGATCAGGGATCATAAAGCAGAGATCATAGACAAAACACTTCAAACAGCAAATAATAACAGAGACCAACTTGTAAAAAAACAAGGTAAAAGCAAATGCTTAGGGAGAGGAGATACTGACCATGGTTGTTGCAGAAGATTGAGGCCAAGATGAGAATGGGTGTATTGGTTTTAGTGTGAGGGAAAATGGAGGAGGGTGTGATCGATCAGAGAGAGAGAGAGACGGTGGCTCAAACTTGACACACCTCCACTCCTCTAAATATCATCATCATCATCGATGTCGTGCGTGACAACTCGGAGGGGGCAAAAGCGAGCCTGTCCACTAAGAGAACGACACGTGGTGATGATTCTGAAAGGACGGTTATGCCCCTCGATTTTAATGTCGCGAAATCGCGATTCGCTTTCGCCACTTTGCTCCTCGGTCCGGTTTGACCCGCCCGACATCCCGCACTAAATCGAATCAGAAAATGGTGGATTTTTTTTATGTTGTATTTTGATTACAGAAAAAATGGACTTTTGGTTTATTTGCATTTTCCTGTTTGATTTAATTTTATTCGAGCTACTTGAAGTTTCACTTTTGTACTGGAAGATCGTGGTGGAAAGTTAAAATAGAGAGGAGAACTGTTCGGTTATTAACATGAACCTTTTCGATCGAGCAAATGAAAGGTTTTCTTTGCAAATTTCATATAGTGGTGCACAAGTATGCTCTAATGTTAAGTAGCAAGGTTTGCTGCACATTACTCCAATATTAGGCAAAGTATATCCCTACTGATACTCCTTGAACAAGGCTTTGAGGAGGTCATTGTATATCTTGAAAATCAACCAACTTTTAGCACATCGGATAAATCCGCTGCAGCAACTATACTAAAATTAAGGACATCAACATTTCTCACGCGCAAGTGCAATATTTGCACGTATATGGTGCTTGTAGAAATATTGGTTAGGCAATATGTTAAATCATAACCAAATCAGGTTATGTCGTAAATGCAATTTTTGTTCAACTATACATATGAAAAGAAAATTGTACAAATTAAATTAAATTATGAAAAAAAAATTAATTTGGCCCTTTTTTTTATGAAAGAATATTGGCTCTAATTTTTTTTAGAAGAAGAGAGATAAGGACATTGTAAAGATATTGTAATAGATGATGTGTCTACTTGATGATAGGGGTGTGATATTTCCCTAATCAAACAAGGTTTTTGACTAGGCCTTATCTTATCTCTACATTTGTAATTGACCGAGCTTACAATCAAATCATTCATTATTTCATTATGATTATAAAAATAAATAAATAAAATATAGTGTCATGTTCATATTACAAATGTCTGTTAAAAAAGTTCTTCACTCCCAATGTGATCATTTCAACAAAACTAAAAGTGGGTTACAAAATGATGTCACGAACTCCCAATAATTGCAGCACGGGTGAGATCTAAGCTAAACAAATCAAATTTTGTCATAGTGACATAAGTGTTTCATTGATAACTTAAAAATGGAAGGTAATGAGTGATTCATAAGTTTTTGCCCGTATAATATTTGATCAACTCTCTGTAGCCCACAAAGTGCTTTTGCAGTATCACAATTTGGTAAACAAGGAAACAAGATGAGAAATGCGACAATGCTGGTATAGAACGATAATGCAAGCTGGTATCCAAAAAGATATCTCCCTTCGAATTTGAAACTAAATGGTTACGTTCCATCTACAACTAAGAATTTACATGCTCTACCAAATTTGTCTCCTTGCCTTCAAACACAATTACAAGAATCGTGATTCAAGTAGCTCGCCTTTGCTAAAGAGTCCGTGAGCTTAAGAAGCTTCTTCATCTACATCTTGCCACCAATGAACAGGCCCTAAACCATCAAAATCAATTGACCCCTGCAAAGGAATCATACTTATAGGCGATCCGTTTAAAAATAAATGAATAAATGAATATCATGTAATATTGTCCAAAAGGTTGACGAGCTCTACTTTCAGAAAGATAAACGAACTCACAGCACAAACTACCATTTTTAAATTTTGACAACCCGGTTCAATTGGCAAATTAAAGATGGATACAAACTTCACATGATGTAATCTACATGAGAGGTTTCCACTTCAACATTTATGTTAGGCCTGATAATGAAAGAATCTAGAACTGTGACAATATTTGAATCATTTAGCCTAGGCAATCAATAATTATCAAATCGGATGGACATTTCATGACCCCATCCAACCTTGACATATGTAACATAAAATACAAAAATTCCAGTACCCATATATACCCATACAAAACAGGTGCTGCGAGACGGTGATGTTAACTGGTAACACCAGAAGAGACTGAAAAGGTAAAATTTGACTCTAGCCAATCAGATATCAACATCACCATATCGTAGACCTTTTCCATTAATATCTGAGGAGTACTTGAGTTGCAAAATAATTTACTTAGCATTAGTCTTCTATCCAAAAGTGTTTGATTTAAACAGAACTTCCTAAGCTGCTGTGTTTGGAAGAAGCTTAATTTCCTGGAATTCTAAGTGAAAGACTATAAAATCACATTTTTCAAATTTTATAAATTGCAAATTCCATTCATTGGATCACAAACTCCTTCAACCAAGCAAGAAAATTTAACTTATAAATAAAATAAAATACATATATATATCCAATATAGATAAGCAGAGGATGAATCATAGGCTAGGGAACTAAACAATGTGATTAATCACTAGACCAATAAACAAATGATGAATCATATGAACAACCATCATACATTATATCTGAAACAAATTAAACTACACCAGGAAAACTTCCTATCAGGCAATTTCTGTCAATGAACTTGTATGATTAATTAGCACTCAAGCATTACAGTGGAACTATCAAAGTTCATTAAAACAGAGGAAGTGCATGGCAAGCACAAAAAAGAAATTTCAGAGGCAGAACAAAGAATTTACTGCACCACAGGTCATTACCCAAAACCAGTTATTTCATAAGCCAAATCACAACCAGAAATTCATATGTAGTAACAGCCAACATACCCTAATTCTCTTTATGTAGAAAAGAAAAACACTGAGCTAATAGATAAACCAAAGTCTATAAGCTAAAGCCTATAGCGGTAATAAAAGTAAATGAACAAACCGAAGTGCCTCTATTGTTCACCTTTAAAAACAGTAAAATCTAACATACAGAAAAAACTAAAACTAATAAAATCTAACATTTTTAGCAAAATAACAGAGGTGAGAGAAAAAAAAACAAGACTATGATTTCATTCTTTAATCAGATCAAAAGAAAAAGATTACAACCATATCTGAAATGGATCAAGTTCTATTTCCATTGACATATGAACTGGGTATTCTTGCAGAAATGGGTGGTCTATAGTAAAATAAATTAGAGCATCTAACAATGGCAGCCCACCTCAGGAAAACATTCAAAAGGACATTACGGCCTAAATGGCGAACCCGTTACTCCACATCAACATAACAATTGTTTTTCAAAGAAAACAAATATTTCAGGAAGCAGCATATTTACAAAGTTCACTCAGAATGGTGAGCGAGGAATTAGGAAATGTCCAGCTAGATATGCAGCGACAAGTCATATGATAAGGTTCAAAGCATGAACTTACTTTAACCTCCATAGGGGCAAATGGTTTTGAGTTTTCTGGCTGCTCAATTGGAATTTTAGGATAGTTTACACTTTCAACCTGGAATCGTATCTGTCAGTTTGAAACTATATGTTAGTATACACTTGCACTCGACAAAATTGAGCATGCATATGAATAGATCAAATCATAAAAATATGAACCTGGTCCTTCAAATCAATTGAAAATTCATCATCAGAAGGCTTCCAATACCATAAGACAACATTCCTGCAGTCCGAATAGAATATTAAAAATAAAAGGAGAAAAATAAACATAAAAATAATTCAAAGAACGAACCAAAAGATATGAATATATGCTGCATGTAAAGCTCTATATGTATATCAATCAGACCAACAAAGAAGGACCGGCACCTACTTTTTTGAGTCATCCTTCTTGTGGCATGGTGTAGGAAAACGATGAGTAGGTATATAAATATCATCAAAAAATCCCAGTGACACTGCCATTTGCAAATTCAAAATCAGACTATTAAAAACAATTAGAAATTAATCATATTGGCATCTCTTCAGTACATGTAATTCTCACTATATATGGCTCAGTGTAGCATTTGCAGATTCAAGATAAGAATATGGACAATTAGAAATTATTTATTATCAGAAGTGGATCAATGGATATGCAGCACTGAATTGCATCTTTAGTGTGAATTGCTTGGACCAAAGAGACGCAGCAGAATAAACTCGAGCAGTCAGTCAAAACTGGTTTGGTAGAAGACTTACAACGTAAACCATGGCAGTAGACTCTATGACTTTTGCAGTAATTATCTCTCCCACAAATGGACGAAACATAATCAGTGTGAACACCACCTGCCAATATACTAGAACATATTATCAACTTGTTCCATAAATTAGGATTCTCGGAACACAGTAGACAAAGTATATCCATGTTCTGTTTTGTTTTGTTTTTTTTTTCTTAAGAAGACACTATGTAATCAATTGGCTGTCCCCAATCTATTTAGAGCAATTAAAATGAATTAGGGACGTCTGAATTTAAAGAATAATATAACAAAAACATGAAGATTGAAAACCCATTAAAGCAAACAGCTGTTTCAGATTACAGGGATAGATATCAGAATCAACCAAAATGGCATGTGATATGAACAAAAATTGCAAATAGCACTTTCTTATGGACAAAAAAGAAAAGGTAAGTAGAGTATATACCGTTAGAGTTGGATGACCATCATTTGGCAAGATGAAGTGATCTTTAATGGATTGGATATCATAGACAGAAATGCAAAGTCCCAAATTCGAGATAACCTACGACAATTGATCAAAGAAAAAACTGTGAATGCGAAATAAAGGGCTTAACTCAAACTCCAATTTGAAAATATATAGCACTGCGAACCTTATCTAAGAATAGCTTCTCAAGCTCTCCCTTAACTGCATCTTGTAGACGAAGGCTAAGCAGAGAAGGAGGCAGACGCAATGAGTGCTCAATTCGGCTACGGTAGAACATTGGCTTTTCTTCAAGATTTATATCCCAAAAACATGTGATTGAAAATTGTTAGATCCATTTTATGGAAAAAGTGGCATACAGAATATTTAGCTTTTAATAGTGTAGCTTAAAGTCAAAGGATGTGTACAACAAGTCCCTAGAAAAACAAAGCAATACGGCATTGATGTAAACAATCTCATAGAATGTACACACAGAACAGAAAACTAAGCAGCAGGACATTTGTATGCAAATGTTTCATCTTTATCTCGTACTTCTGTAAGCAACCTCATGGTGTTATACAAGTAAATTTTTTTCCTTAATAATTAGACAGCATTAAGAACAAAAGCTAATAACATTAAGCATTGAACCTTAAGGGGGAAAACGTAGATAGAAAGGCCTATTGCACATAGTACAACAAACCATTATTCAGCTTCAGGAACTAAGCAAGTTTCCTTTGTTCAATAATTACAATCTAAGTCAACCATATCCATATCCGAATCTCCTTATGAGATACCATCTCAAATCCTCGACAAACGTCTAAAAGTTTGACAATCTTTATAGTTCCCAATCCAACTTGATTACTTAACAACTAGAACACAAACCTAAATTCAGTGGCTGATCTAGGAACATCAACATTGCGAGGGAACTTTATTGGTTGAAAAGAAAGATACACCTAGTGAGGGGAAGGGGGACGCAGTTGATGGCAATTACTCATTGCGACGGATTTGGGAAATACCTTGGATTGAACTCTGATTTTAGAGGCTCAAAAAATCACGCTCAGGGGATGGGCAGAGCTCTATCTATCCCCAGCAGGGAAAAACAAATCTTGTAAAACTGTAGTCTTGGCTATGCCTACATACACAATGTCCTGATATAAACTCCGAAGGGACATTGTGGAGAACTAAGTAGTTTATTGGCGAGGTTTTTGGTGGAGCAGTAACCTAGATAAGAAGGGAATGCATTGGGGAGCTTGGTTTCATCTTACTGGGATTCAATGCTGCGATGTTAGCTAAAATTGGTTGGCGCCTGGTCAGTGGCGGAACCAGGATCAGAAAATGGGGAGGGCTAATTTTAAGTACTTAAAAATTTTGCGAACTTCTATAAATGCACATTTCACTAAAAACACAAATACATATATACAGATATATTATATATACACACATTCCATTATACACATTTCATATATACATTAGTAAGTCACCAGATTATAAGTTTATAACCAAACATAATTATCAAAGCACAAGTGCACAACGTCAACAGATGAAGAAAAGCAATTTCAATTGACCAAACATAATTATCCAATTGACCATTTACCAAACATAATCATCCAATTGACCAATTCCCTTTCACCATTTCTGTCTTTCATATGAAGACTCACAGACTCATATAATCAAACAAGCCACAAGGCCCACAAAGCAATTTCAATCCCTCTCTGTCTTTCATATGAAGACGTAACCACTAACCAGCCAAGCATATAATCAAACAACTGAACAAGCCGCATATAATCAAACAAGCCACAAAGCAATTTCAATTTTCAAATGAAGACTCATAGGCTCACAGTCACCGCACCGTCCGTACCTCCGTCCTCCGGTCTGCTTCGACTGCTCGTCTTCCTGAGTTCCGGCTTCTGCTCTCCCCAACCCCAAGAGTAAGATTTAAGGCTATTTCATCAAAACCACAGAGTTAGTTACTGAGATTGGGTTGAAAATTGAAATAATTGGTTACTTGACTTACTGGGTTCATGAAATTCCAGATGAGGGACAGTGGCGGATCCAGGATTCAAACCTTGGGTGGGCTTGGGTTTCTTAACATTTTTTTTTTTTTTTTTTAATATACCAATTCAAAAAAGGATTCAACAACCAAACTATAATTAAACGAAAAAATATTTACCAGTTCACACCAGCAATGTTGTTAAACAAATTAAAAAAACTATACTTGAGCAAACATTATACACAATTGCATCAGTGAAGTGTCCCAATACTATAAAATCTACATACTAAAACACCAACTAGTATTTATCAGATGCCATCAATAGCATTCTTCAAATTACTACTAAATAGTGACATGAGAGGTCCTCCATGGATCCTCCCCTCTGGAATTTTAAAGTCCATCATCGCTCCCATCACCAGCTCCATACCCGTTTCTCTCTTCCTCAGGCTTCTCAGAACTCAATAACTAACTCCATTTAATTAGACTAAGGTCAGACATCTTCCAATCTAATAAATCAAACTATAATCAATTAATCAAAGTATCAAACCAACTAACTAAGCTCGGAGCCTCAGTCATCTTCTAATCAAAAGAACAACACAGCGCCACACCAAAAAAAAAAAAAAAATCACGACTATATGAAGAATTAAGGAAAAGCCTTATATCGAACAATCCAAAACTCAATACCAACTCCAATGCAGTTTCTTATCAATTAATCAAAGTATAGTAACACAAGAAAAAACGCAGCAGAAGCCAAGTAACAAAAGAACATCCCATTTAGCACGAATCACAACTCTGTGAAGGCAAATGATATGCGATTGAAGAAACTTGTCTATGCCCAAGGCTTGGCTCATGTGTCTGAGATTTGCCCCAAATTGAATTCGACATCAATCCTTAATCCTAAAATTTGTCTCAAATTCAACTTTCATTGAATTGAACGCATACTTACAATTTCAAGAATTATATAAGTGTTTACCGATTGTATTTGAGTCTGGAATTGAGGCCTTTTCAGAAGAAGAACAGTTTCACAATGCTAATATACAAAAGAAAAATAATAGTATACATATAGGGTTTTTTTTAAGCCCAAAATTCCCGAACCTGCTAATACCTTAACTATACAGAAGCAAGATTAAATCAATCTAACCCTAATAATACCCTGCGAATCCCTAAATTAAACTACACATCGAAGCAACTAAACCCTTGTAAAGTGCTAAAACCCTAAACGTTTCCCCAATTTTTATGCGGTTAAAGTTCATTGAACAATGATAATTGAAGAAGATACTTACAAATTACAATTGCGCGAGATTATAGAGGGCAAGACAAAGACGAAGAACGACGGCAAGGAGCTTCAAAAGTTAAATTGGAAGCAGAGGAGGTGTAAAAACTACTCACTCTACATCGGCCGAGTACTCATGTCGATGTTTGTCATGATTTACTGATCCTTTTTTTTTTTTTTTTGTGAAATTACTGATCTATGTTTTCAAATTTAATTTCCTCTAATATTTTAGATAATATCATTAGGATAAAAAAATTTTGACAGACAAAACAGAAAAATATACCAAAATAATTCTTAAATATTAACAAACTTTATCAAATAGATAGGGATAATATAGTCAAGTTATAAATATATATATATATATATAACCAATAAAAAAAGTTTCACCTCTCTCTCTCTCTTCAAAGTTTTCTCCCAAAATCCTAGCGCGTCTTCCGGCGTACTCGAACGGTGTTGGTCCGGTGGTGGCCTGGCAACTATGCTGGCCTTGGTCACGTGATGTCAGGGCTGCTGCCGGACAAGCCTCAAAAGGTTTGCTGATAGTTGTTCTCAATTTGTCTCTTTGCTTGGAGTTTGACGGCATCGCTGCCGGATCTTGGTCTGTTGGGCGTTGTGGCATGTGGGGTCAACGACGACATGGTGGGTCGAGGGGCAACGCACAGGTGATGGCTTTAATGGAGGCGTAGGCTGTGGAGTTGTTTGGTGGTGACTTGGTGCGATGGAGATCGATCATGGTGGGTCGGGTCTTCTCTTGTTGGGTTTTGCTGAGGGCTCCGGTTCAACACGTTGGGTGATGCTAGTGGTGGTGTTCCTCATGACGGCAGCGGGGCTGCTGTGTTAGACTGTTGGCGGCTTAGCACAGTGCGACATGGGTTGGATTAGGCTGCTTGCTGTTAGGCTCGGGTTAGGGCAAACTATGGACTATTGGGTTGTGGCCTCTATTTTTAGTTTTTAAGTTTTGTTTTTAGCTAAATAATTCCCTATTTTTTTAGGGCCCTATGCTTGTTAGATTAGGTTACTTAATGAGCATTAACGAGTGTAGTTTTGCTTATCTATTCGCTATGTTTTTTCCATAGCTTATAGACTCGCTTTTAAGTGAGCAATAAGTTTAAATATAGTTAGTCTATCCTATGTATCACTGTGGTTTCACCACGAAGCCTTGTTCGGTCCATTGTAAGGCAGCGGGTGGATATGTAATGGCATTCTTGGCATGAGTTTATCAATGAAATTATCATTAATTCAAAAAAGAAAATATAAAAATATAAAAACAATAGAGAAAGTGGGAACAGATAAGTATGTGGAAAAAATTATCCAGTTCCATGAAAAACTGGCCATTACCTGTTTATAAAAAAGTTTGTTATGTGTGGAACCCGTCAAGTTATAATCAAAAGTGTTGGAAAGTGAAAAGATATAAATTTTTATATTATATGCTAACATTAAATTACATTATGTTTATTGGCCTAAAAAAAATTATATTATGTTTAAGGAATAAGAATGTAAACAACAAAATCAAATCATATAAATAGTGAGAAATTTCCATCACAAATAACTATATATTTAAATAACTTCTCATTAGCTGTACCGACTTTGCACGTGTTATTCGCACTAACTTGTCCCACATCATTTCCTATGCTTATAGAGAATATCTGGTTTTCTCAATTTATTATGTTGTAGTTCATTTTTGGTAGTTTTTGTATATTTAATTTCCTCTAATATTTTATTTTTAGGTTGAAAGATGTGCTGCCTATATATGTATGATTGTATGGTAATGTAATTGAATTCACAAAAAGAAGAGCTAATTGATAAAACTTTATGATAATGTTGACGAAATTTGAAGGATACGAGTATTCCTATATTGTCATTTAAAGGTGAGCTCTCAGTTTTCCTTATTATTGTCTCTTAAATAAACAATACATGAAAGTAATATGATCCAAACCAAAGCATTCGATGCAAGTGAAAAGATGACAATGAATAAGTAATGTTGGGATTTTAGACATGTGAAATGCACAAACTTAATATGTACTTAAAAAATAAAGGATGATTTCATTTTACTTAATTTTACTATTTTTTAAAAATCTCAGTCACATGTATTAAATTAAAAAAATGAATCTATAACAATTAAAAATTGTGCATATACCCAAACTAGAATAAAACAACCTTAGATTTAAACTAGGGGTGCTACCTTTAGACATAGCCAACAGGTCGGTGAGTCGTGACCTGTTGCTTAGCCAGCCTAACTAACACTGTGGAGGTCATGAGTTCAAATCTCATTGACATTAGGGATGAGGTGGGGTGGGGAATTACATTGTCGTCCAAAGTCAAAAAAAAAAAAAAAAAGACAAAGCCTTTAGGGTTTTGAGTGAAGCACGACAACGCAAAACTTTCTGATTGCCATCTGTATTTTTGGCACTAGTGAGGTGTCGTGGCATATAGTGGGAGAGCTGGGTGCTGCAGCTTAGCGCGGTGAAGGTGATCAAAATTTTTTGTCTTTGTTTGATTGCCGGTTATAGCGCACAGATCAATTAAGGAGCATGTGATCGGCGTCAAGTCCAGCTTGTAGATCAAGGATTGCATATCGATTTATTTATTTTTTTATCTCTGCTTGCTATGTTTGATCGGGTTACTCTGGTGGTGGACGATCTCTGATAGCCGATGCAGACCCGAGTTGGTTTTTTGCCAGGGAATTGATGGCATGATGCCATGTTGGAAAAGCCGACCACCTGAGGTGACAGTGTCGACGTGGCAGAAGATGGCCTATGCTTCTACTAGGGTTGCTTGTGTGTGTGTGGGGGGGTTTGGGCCTTTGGGCCTAGACTCGTATATGGGCTATCTAAGCCTAATCCATAGGCTTTCAAAAAAGGTGTCTTGCCAGCTTCACTTATTACTTAATGGATTGGGATGGTCTGGCCTAAGAATTGGACCTTCTTGGGCTTTTAGGTTGGTATATGGTCTTCAAATGCCTATCTATTCAGATCAAAGCTTCTATTGGAGTTGGCATTCTGTTGGTACCACAATTGCATGATTGTAATGGCTTGGCCTAAGAATTGGACCTTCTTGGGCTTTTAGGTCAGTATATGGTCTTCAAATGCTTATATATTCGAATAAAGGCTGTTGATAAGTGGTCAAAAATGCAGTCATATCTTTTAGTTTCTTAACTATTGAGTATTTTATTGGCCTAATTTAGTCTAATTATATCATATTCCTGATTAATGGGTTTGCTACTTGGATGATGGAATTGGACAATTAAAGGCCCAAAGGAGTTGTTGTGCTTGGACTTGGAGGTGGACAAGTTGACTTTATTGGATAATTGCCTTGCATAATTATCTTGAAGGAGGAGATAAGTGTCTCCACGTGACTTGCTCTCCTTCCTTTCTTTTATTCATTGGAAGGCACCTTTCCTTTGTCTTGCCGCAGCCCAAGCTCTCCAAATACTCAGAATCAATAACCCTTAATTAAGGGAGAGTGAAGGAAACCAAATAAGTATGAAGAGCCCAATCTATGTGAAATCAGAGAATCAAGATGGACATCATTTCAAGACGGAAGAAGATCTCCCAATTAAACCAGATTCTGAGAAGAAGTGGAAAGCAATTAAACTTCATCAAATGGCTCCTAGTATTTTGGGGATTGGATTCTTCTTCAGATTTTCTTGGGCAAAAGTGGAGGTTTATAAAGTGAGGTTGGAGCAGATTTCTCTCTTTTTTTTTTTTTTTTCCCCTTAAACGACAGTTCATCTTCTGCGTTGTACTCTTCCAAACTCATGGATCATTTTGTTGCTTTCATTTTTCTTATGGAGAGCTAATCTCCTAGCTAAGGCTAGGGGAGAAACCTTGGATTTCCTATGTAGTCTTTATTAGTTCAATTCGACAAGAACTTCAATGCAAATTCAGTTTTTGGGTGTTCAAGTTTAATTTCTGTGTTTACTTTTTGATTGATTGATGGGTATTTGATAATCTATTTCATAGGATCAGCCATGTTTTTCCTATTGTGTAGTAAAAGTATCATGCTTTTGAGACTAAGTAGAGTTGCAGATTGATAAATAACTTCATTGGAACTGTGTCTTGATAGGTTGTTGCCATAGGTACAGGTTATACTTGAACTATTCCTAGAGAAATTGATTGGGCTTTGTGTGTTTGAACTACCTCAAATTGGATTCGTCTTTAGTGTCAGTTTTCTTAAATAAGTTTTGAGGAAAAGAATCGAATTGATATCATTGCATAGGTGATTTAAGGTGGAACCCTGAAACCTCAGTGTCTGTCATTATTGAATTTTCTCTTCAACTAAACTCATTCAAATTGTTTTCTTTTCAGTTTATTCATCATTCTGTGTTTTTCTCACTGCTCTTGGCGGAAACGACACTCGTACTTTTGAGTCTATACTACTATGCGACTCCTGCACTTGGGATTAGCAAGCAGCTATACATGCACGACATTGCCAAGCATAATTAGCTAGGACTTGAGGCCACCTCTACACGTCAGAACCTCGCCATAGGTGTAATCCAAGGGAACACCAGTAGGCAGGTTATAGCCTGAACTCAGACTCGGCCTAGATGACGCGGCGTCAAGACGACCTCACAGAGACATCAAAAGGCACATATTGATCCTTATTAGTCCCACATCATAAACCAAATAGAGAGCACTCTCCCTTCCACCTATAAAAGATTTACTTCTCTCTCCTTATTGATTATGCATTAATTACTTACCCAAGTCATTTTGTCAACATAAATATATTAACTAACTTAGGCATCGGAGGAGAGAAGACCGCCAACCACGGTCTCTCTCTTGATGCCAGTGTATTTACTTGACAGGTAAAGCTAACGATTACCTTCACTAAATCATTTGAGACCCCGGACCCACATCCACGTTAACAAGATCAGGCTACCCCTTTTGTCTTGAGCATTAACATTGGCACCGTCTGTGGGAATCCTTGAGCTAAAGATCACTCACTTATGACTACTATGACCAATGCCAACGAGAAGGCGCAACCGATCACTCAAAGCAGACCACCAACCCTTAACCTGTCAATCCCTCAGCACTCATAGTGCGCACACTGGCGTTTGATACCCTAGATAACACTGACGGCCGTTGGCAAGTAATCACTCAAGACAACCCCCTACTCCGTTCTGTGGTGGAGGACAATCTGGGAGGTAGCCACCAGACACCAGGCCAAGATCTGCTGCCAAGCTTGAGCTGGCATTAATGAACCTACATCATGCCAACAGAGAGTGAGAACAGGAGCGAAGGGAAAAGGCAGCAGCTCTTAACCAAGCGACATAATTGTTGGCCAAATTTGATGAGTTGAAGAAGGCGCTAGGAGGCAACATCAACCTGGTGTTAAGCGCACACTTGCAAAGTCTAGGGCCTGACGTAGACATCAGAATCAGGGTGGGATCGACACCAACGGCTCAAGTATTGCACATGGGTGTATCGTTCAACCCTCCTAAGTTAGGGAAACTGAGACCGATGCCTTTACCACGATTGATCCATGAGCAGGTAGCGGACTCACACCCACCCAACAACTCCTTCAGCGTGGGCCAAACCAAGCGAAGGTTAATCAAACACCACTGCATCAGCAACTAGCCCCCATTGCCATAAAGAAGGGAATGCATTAGGGAGCTTGGTTTCATCTTACTGGGATTCAATGCTCTGCCATGTTAGCTAAAATTGGTTGCCGCTAGGTTACTAATCCACAAAGACTGCTAATATCGAACCCATAAACTATACAAAAGCAAGATTGAATCAACTTAACACTAAGAATGCCCTACAAAATCCCTAAATTTAACTACACATCAAAGCAACTAAACCCTTGTAAAGTGCTAAAACCCTAAACGTTTTCCCCAATTTGTATCCGGTTGAACAATAATTGAAGAAGATACTCACAATTGTGTGAGATTATAGAGGGTAAGTCAAAAATGAAGAACGAATTACAAGACGATGGTAAGGAGCTTGAAAACTGAAACTAGAAGAAGATGAGGCTTAAACCCAAGACTGTACACACCACTCACTCTACTCGCTAAAACATTTTTGTGGGTTGGGTACTCAGTCATGACAACATCTATCTTACCCATCTTTGACATTTTTTTTTGGACATTTAATTTCCTCTAATATTAAGAGTGTTGGAGAGCTATAATTATGAGATATATCAACTTTTATACTACGCCAACATTAAATATCGGCTCAAAAAATATTATATTTATGGGATAAGACAAACAACAAAATCAGAATTATAGAAATAGTGAGAAATTCCCTCCACAAATAGCTACATATATATTCAAATTGTTTTCTGGCATCTGCATATTCAAATTGTTTTCCAGCATCTGCACAGACTTTCCACATGTTATTTGCAATGACTTGGCATACATCATTACATATACCGATACATGGTGAGTGATTATACTAATTTACTAGTTTGTAATATATTTTTGAGAGTTTCTGTAATTTAATTTCCTCTAATATTTTATTTAGGACAAAATACTGTTTACTCCCTATACTTATAGGGGGTCGACGTTTCAGTCCCTGACATTTCAATTTCACCTGAAAAGTCCCTAAACTCTCCAATTTGACACGATTAGTCCTTACCATCACTTCTCCGTTAAATTGCTGACGTGGCACCATTTTCACGCTAAAATGTCTATTTTACCCTCACTAACTCTTTTTTTATTTTATTTTTTTTCCTCTCTTTTCTTTTCTTTTTATTTTTTTTGTCTTTTTACCCATTCTTCTTCCAGCTCTCTCTCCTCCTCTATTTATCTCCCTTTTCTTCTTCTTCCAAAAGCAAACCCAGATCTCTCTCCAAAAACAAACCCAGTAAGTGAACTAACAATCATCTCAAATCTGCAATCGAAAATCCAACACCACACAAGAACAACAAAGCCAAACTCAACAAAATCACACGGCCCAACCAGATTCTATTAAGTAAATTTAAAACAATCATAGAGTTTCAGCAAACATTCATAGCAAACATTTAGTGCTTATAGTTAGATAACAGCCGGCACAGTTCGAAGATTGAAGTTGCAAGCATAAATCACATTTTAAACTCGGTTTAGAAATTCTAGTGAGTATAACAGATGCCTCATATCACAAATTGCCAAAGCAAAACCAGTCTGGCACTATAAAGAACAAAGCTTTAATAAATTCAGATTCAAGAAACTGACCGGAGAATCGGTTTCACAAAGCTCTCGAAACTCCAATAAAAGAGTATCATCAACATCGAAATCCACACATCTTTGCCACACCACTCAATTCAACACTCTCAGGATAAACCCCAGCATCATTGGAAACCCTCTCCAGATCAACACCATAATCTCGGCCAGTGATGTAGTTCTTCACATACCCTACCCATTCATATGGGATTTTCTTCCATGGATTCACATTGTTAGCCTCCAGCCGGTACAGTCGAAGAAGACTGGGGTTCGACATGCTTATGATAAACGACCACAGTAAGAGGTGGGAGTCGAAGAAGACGGGGAAGAAAGCTAGAGTTTGTAGTAGAAATAGAAGGAGAAATTTTCAGAAAATCATGGCTGATTATTGTGAAATGAGGGGAAATTGAATTTCTGGGTTTTGGATATGAAGTGAATTTGAGCAAAACCCCCCAAAAGAGATCTGGAGATGGAGAACGAACCCGTTCAAGTCCAAATCGTCTCAATCGAAGAAGCTGAACCAGATTCTCGCCGACGCATCACTCGCAACTCGGATTTCGGCTCCTTTCTGTTGAAGTTGGCCCGGGACACCATCGCCTCCTGTGAAGGCCTGAACAACATGTTGGACTACTCCGTCCGGGCAGCCAAGTCGTTCGAGCAGTGCGCTGTCGATGGGAGATGGTGTCAGGAGATTTGTGCATCTGGATTGTGGGATTTGGTTAAGAAAGTGGGTCGGGTATTGCGATGTGGATGTTGTTGGTTTTGGTGTTGAGCCTGAAGAGGTCGAATTAGAGAGAGAAGAGATTAGAGAGGAGGAAGAGAAAGAAGAGCAGGGACGAGCTGGAAGAAGAATGGGTAAAAAGAAAAAAAAATAAAAAGAAAAGAAAAGAGAGGAAAAAAATAAAATAAAAAAAGAGTTAGTGATGGTAAAATAGATATTTTAGCGTGAAAATAGTGCCACGTCAGAAATTTAAGGGAGAATTTGAAGGAGAAGTGACGGTAAGGACTAATCGTGTGAAATTGGAGAGTTTAGAGACTTTTCAGGTGTAATTTAAATGTCAGGGACTGAAACGTCGACCCCCTCTAAGTATAGTGAATAAACAGTATTTTGTCCTTTTATTTATTAGGTTGAGAGAGTGGTACATATCTATATATCGATCTATAGCAATTTAATTGAATCCGCAAAAAGAAGAGCTAATTGAGAAAACTTTGTGATAATGGTGATGAGATTTGATGGATATAAATACGCCTATATTGTCATTAGAGGTGAACCCTTGGTTTCCGATCCCTTATTATTGTCTCTTAAATAAACAATGCTTGAAAGCAATATGATCCTAACTAAAGCATTCGATACAAGTGAAACGATGACAATGAATAAGTAATGTTGAGATTTTAGACATGTGAAATGCGCTAACTGAATATGTACTTTAAAAAATTAAAATAAAGGATGATTTTATTTTACTTAATTTATTATTATTATTATTATTATTATTTAAAGGGGGTTGGTGCGGCTGCCCTCAAGTTTTGATTAATGAAATTGCATAATACAATGGGGGAACGTGGAGCCTGAACCCCAAATTACAATAAGCATAAAGAGAACATCCTGAAATAATATCAGGATTCTCCACAATTTTTTTTATAAGGAGTGAAATTCACACTCTCACACTTCTCATTTTACAATCCACACTTCATGTTTCTTTTTTTAGTAACTTAAATTTTTATTTTTAGTAACTTAATTTTGTCTTTTTATAAGAATTTCAATAAAAAAGAGAATGAAGGAGTGTATTTCACTCCCCTTTTTTATTTAAATAATGCTCGAATACATTAGTCTATAATCATGAATACATTAGTGTTACTCACCTAAGAGACAGCATGTGAAGGATTGTAAGGGAAGAAGAGATAAGTGCATCTCAACCACATGTTTTAAATTAAAACGCTGAAATTATAACAACTTGAAATTGTGCATTTATCCTCCACATGCACTTGTTTCCTACAATCCCTAAAAAACTATCCTTAAGGTGAGTAGCTTTGCATAAGTACATATCTTCACTAAGTACTAAAACAAATAAAAAATACGCTACTCATATAAGCCATAGATTGCTTGATTTTTTTATCAACCCTATGACTAAACATAAACTCCCAATTATTGAACTAAACAACTAAAAAATTGGAGTTCGAATCAACCTTGTAGGCTGCAAAAATAAAAAACTTTATGCTAAGACTGTAAAAATGGTAATTAGTATATGGGCTAAATACTGGTTACTACCCTGTAGTTTGGGTCTAAAATCAATTCAGTCCCTGGACTTCTATGTTCATCAAAAACACCCATGACTTTCAATTTTAATCTAATAGTCCAATTTGTTAATTTTGTGTTGTGGGTTCCAGTTATAGTTGAGTTATTTGTTTAAAAACTTTTTATTTGATAGATTTCTAATAGTGAGACCCACTCCTAAACTGACTATGCATACCACCTCAACACCACATTATAAAACATAGATCTCATATGAGCCACGTCAGCAAGTTAACAGACTCAATTAATGGAAAACTAACAGATTTGACCTATTAGATTAAAATTGAAAGTGCATGGGTGTTTTTGATGAAATTAGAAGTTCAAGAACTGAATTGATTTTAACCCAAACTACAGGGTAGTAATCAGTATTTAGCCCTTAGTATATTGATGATCATTACAACTCCGAATGTTACAAGATATATAGTAAATTAGTCTACCATCTTTGGTATGGAATAATCTAGATCCTAAGTATTAACATGAAATTAATTACAACAATTGACAACATGTGTAATGAAACAATTAGCATTTACACATAATTCTTTCCATATCATGGTAGATTCTCAACACTCCCCCTCAAGTTGGAGAAAGTCCTCGACTTGAAAACTAAAGATTCGAAATCATCTCATCTCCCCAAGGCATTTGTGAAAATTTCTCTAACTTGTAGAGAATAAGGAACATATCTAATGGAAATCAACCAAGCTTGTAGGTTTTCTCGAACCACATGACAACGAATCTCTATATTTTTGTTCTTTCATGAAAAACCGGGTTGGCAGCAATATGTAATGTAGCTTGGTTGCCACAATACAAAGAAAAAGACTTAACATGAATAACTTGAAAATCTTGTAAAACGTACCTCAATCAAGTTAATTATCAACAAGTCATAGTCATAGTACGGTACTCGGCTTCTACAATGAACACGCCATATTATTTTGTTTCTTAGATTTCCAATAAATCAATGATTTACCAAGATATATAGTCGTTGACTTTCTTGTTGTTGGACAACTTACCCAATCTAAGTCACAATAAACTTTTAAAGCCAAATCATTTTCTAATGGAAAGAAAATGCCTCTACCTGGATTTCTATTAATAAAATGCAATACTCTCATGGCAGCTTCCATATGAGGTTTCCTTGCTGGTTCATGAATTGGCTAAGAATCCGAACATAATAGACAATATATGGTCTTGTCACAATGAGATAAATGAGTTTTCTAATCAATCTCTGATAACGTGTGGGATGTTTAAGTACTTCCCCATTTGTAGGCGTAAGCTTTAAATTTTGTTACATAGGAAAATGATATGGGCATGCTCCTTTTTTGGATTGCATCAAGTAGAAAATCTAATGCATATTTTTGTTGAGAAAAAAAATTCATTTTTTGGACTGCGAGACTTCTTCTATGCCTAAGAAATATTTAAGATTGTCAAGATCTTGTACACGAAATTTATTCTGAAGAAATGTCTTTAATAATTCAATAGCTTTGAGATCATTTTCAATAAACACAATATCGTCAACATATAGCATAAATACTAAATACTAGCATTAAAATTTGATCAGGTAAACTCAACCCATTCGAGTTTAATTTTGCTTTTAAAAAAAATTAGGAAGCTTTCTTTGGTAAGGAATTTAAAATTTGAAAAAACTTTCCAAAAAACGCAGCGGGAAAACAATTGGCGGTCACTCTTTTAATTGACAAAAGCCAAAAAGGAGAAAAACCAAACGCCACTCTCGCTTCCCATTGGCCCATTCAGAAACACGCGGATCGTAACACAAGGTCCCACAACCGTCGATTACAACCCAATCCAACGGTCACTCCTCTCCCCAGCTCTTCTATCCCCTCAACAAATACAAGAAATTCCCACTATAAAAACCCAACCCGCCCACGAAAATTCTCAAATCCACTGCCCGAAAATCTCCCAATTCTCTCTCCAATTTGTGAATTCTCTCTCAAAAGGGTTCAGATTCAGTGCTCAGATTAGGTTGAAATGGAGACTGGCGGTGGTAAGATCAAGAAGGGCGCCGGAGGAAGGAAGGGTGGTGGCCCCAAGAAGAAGGCGGTGACCCGCTCCGTCAGAGCCGGCCTGCAATTTCCGGTCGGTAGGATTGGCCGTTACTTGAAGAAGGGAAGGTATGCTCAGCGTGTCGGCTCCGGAGCTCCGGTCTACTTGGCCGCCGTGCTTGAGTACCTCGCAGCTGAAGTAAGCTCATCTCTCTCTGTCTCTATTGCATTTCTAAATTTAGGGTTGTGGTTCAGTTGTGTTAGTTTGAATTTTAGGGTTTCTTTTTAAATTTGCTCCAGAATTTTGACCTAATTTGGTTTCTGGGTTTTGGTTCAGGTGCTGGAGTTGGCCGGAAATGCAGCTCGGGACAACAAGAAGAACAGGATTATCCCAAGGCATCTGTTACTGGCTGTGAGGAACGATGAGGAACTTGGAAAGCTTCTTGCTGGGGTTACTATTGCTCATGGAGGTGTGCTACCCAACATCAACCCAATTCTGCTACCCAAGAAGGCTGAGAAGGCTGGAGGAGTTGCCAAGGAGCCCAAGTCCCCATCGAAGGCTGGCAAGTCACCCAAGAAGGCGGCGGCATAGATTCTGTGAATGGTTGCATGTTTAGGGTTTAGTTTGAATTGGTCCATTTGTATGTAATCAATCTCAGTATCCAGGATGTTGCTTTTGTTATTTGTAGGGAAAATTCCAAGGAAATTTAAAGCTTTTGTTATCGTTACATGTTAGTGTTCATCATCAAGTCTAGGAACTTTTTGTATTTGGTTTGGGATTTGATCCATGAAACCCCCTGTTTCTGTGATGTTTTGTGTTGATGGGTTAGCTTTATGATTGCTCAAAGTGTTTTAACATCCTTTTCTTGTTTGCTTTTCTCAAGCATTTCCAATCTGCACGCACAGTTGTTTATTCCTTGTTGCTTTTGCCTTTTATATCATATTGGTGCTGTTGGCATTGATTCTTGGCAATGCATTTCAATTGCTTGATTCTTGATGTAGTAGGAAAAGCTATCTGCCGAGGGATTTTGCTGTTAGGTAACATGAATTCTGCTTGTTCTTTTTGTGTGATAGATTTGGGGTTTTGACATAGCAACTGCTATGACAGAGAACCAACTCTCTAAGCTTCGAGAGGAATTGATTAGATGATATAAGGGACAGTTGGACTAGTCGAGCTGTTGCGAATATTGATACAATGTTTACCTTCAATTTGAAGTATTGCACTATGGGTAAGATTACAGATTGAATCATACCCATCTATTTCTTTAAGGAAAATGGTGAAAGATGTAGGTTGGCTGTGGTCATTTGCTGAAGTAGCAGAACCTTAACAAAAGCAGATCATGTTAAGTTGATAAAAACGTCCTTCTGTTGATCATGAAGTATGAAGTTGAATCGGCTGCGTCAAATTAATGTGTATTGTAATAGTTGATTTATTTTTCTCTTTGTTATGTCTAATGTCTTTAAAGGAGTTTACATCTTATTTTACTTAATTGATGTTTGTTACGAAGAATGACGGTAACAGAGGGTGCTTTTGAGGTAGATATTGCATTCAAACAAATATAAGTTAATTTATAACAACTATAGTTGTACAAGTTTCGTGCCATTTTAGAACAAAAGCCATCTCATGCTATTTTTGCTGTTGCACACAGTAGTTTTCTTAACCAGTAGCCCAGTACTCTGAAATTCCTTAACTAGTACTGGTTGAGCGATGTTTTAGTTTTGCCTTGATAGATGAGAATTCAATGTACCCCACTGTGAGTTTCTGGGGGAAAATAATAGCATAATAGAGTAATAATTATACAGCTCGTATGTCCACTATGACTGTTGGTCTTCTCAATTTTCTGGTATTGTGATGGTGGACCCTCATATCCTTTTAATAATTTTCTGTCGCCAAATGTTTTGCTAGTCATGCGCACACCAAATGTATCAAGCATGCATTATACCAAAATGTTGTCTGCATTCATCAATTCTGCACATTTGTGTTAAATAAGTAGTCATAAAGTTGTAGCGAACATTTTTTTTGTTTGAGAATGAAAATTGCATATTATTAAGTAACTTAATACATACATCAGTAGCAAGTATATCGGAGAGTCATTGTGGCCCATCCTCTACTCAAACTTGAAATGCAGGAAACAAAAGCGCTTTTCTAGCTAACAAATGCACTGCCTGATTACACTTCCTAGGGCAATATGTACAAACAATTGAATTGAAAAAGTGAAACAAAGTCTTCACCTCTTCTACTAAACAAGTTTCAACAGATAAATCAGAGTCCTCCATATTAAGATCATTAATCACAGATAGTGCATCAGATTCAAGAATGATGTTAGAGAAATGAAAGCCTGCTTGAGAGATGACCTGGAGTCCCAAAACAGCCGTATACAACTCTGTAGCTTTTACACTAAAGTGTCCCACTATTCCTTTAGAGGCCGCCAACAACAGTTCGCCATTTTTATCTCCTAAAAGAGCACCCAATCCTCTCTTACCAGCAGCAACATTTACACTCCCATCCACATTTAGTTTGAAAAAAGAATAATGTGGTTTTAACCAACCATCACATCTAAGCACAGGTGAATAATGTAACAAATTCAGGGTAGATATATATAAAATAACCAGCTGGGTTGTAATGTTGCATCTTAAAACCAGCCGAATAGGTATGACCCACATAAACACGAGAAATTACAAAACGAGGTTGAATCTGAAATGGAATATGAAGTTGGTCCAAATCATGTGAAGACGTCAAGTGACTCAAGCCAATGAAAGTGTCTTCAATCAATTTATTGATCATCTAAATGAAACCAACTTTGCCGCATGCCTGCAACATTTTATCCCCAACTCGCCAAAGATTACAGTGGCTCTTGTTGGTACTTGGTACTGTAAATTTAAATTACCGAGAAACGAACATATGAAAGGTTTCAAAAGCAATGTAATTTTCCGTTAAGAGTATGCTTTTGTTACTGGTTAACGCTAGCACAAGTGATCCTCAACCATCAATTGATATATAACTTATAATGAGACTTGCATCAATCAATAGCTAGTTCAAAGTTTTTTTCTGTACCGTACGATCTTTATTTTCTTCCTCAAGAGAGGACCAATATGGAAGAGGCGTTTTACACTTCTACAGGTGGTAAAACTAGGTATTTTCGAATGATGGCAAATTCTGGGATGATGTTCTCCGGACATCCTCCCAATCCTCGATCTTGTGCAAAAGGCAGAGAAGGTGGCGGCCTCCAGAGAGCCCAAGTCCCCCAAAAAAGACCTGAAATTCTCCTGCATTCCTGCTTGTTTAGTTTTATACTTTTTTTGCATGTCTTCTTTTATTCGGATATAAGAAGGACATTGTTTTATTGATCATCAATTTTAGATACCTTGCTCGCGCGTAGTGGTACTACAGAAAAATAATGACAGATAATTTGAGCTTGAATGCTTGATATATATTGCAGTCAGCATACAAGTATGACTATTGTTGTACAAGAATATTCATGCCATTGTGGGGCAAAAAAGGTTTCATACTATTTTTGCTGCTGCACACAGTAGTATACTAAGCACATATGTTTTCTTGGCCACCAATAGTATAAAATCCATAATCAAGTATTGGTTATCTTGAAGTGTGGATGTCTTCGTTTAATTTGCTGTAAAGAGATGAGGATAGAATGTTTTCAAGAATGAAAGTTTAGTGCATAGGCTTAATGGAGGAAACTAATAGGAGATTAAAGCAACAGGCTAGTCCATGACATCTCTTAAAAACTAGCATGCATGTTTCAGTTATAGAGACCGCGGATTCCCTTATCCGTCCGAGTATTCAATCCCATAAAGTTGTGATATTCATATTAATAGTATCATGTATGTTTGCACGACTCTTTACTAAGTCACTGCCTAAATCCGCATTTAAGAAATATGTTGCAAGCATTGGTTTGCGGAAATTATCCTAACTCCCATGATCGTAGTCATCAGGGGGAGACGCAGACATCAGGGGGAGATGTCTACATATTGATCTCGAAACATGAAGGGTGTGTTGTGCTCTTTTTCCCCTTCGACTGAGGTTATTTTTGTCCCATTGAGTTTTTGTTACTCTGTAAGATTTTTAATGAGGCAACTAGAGGAGCACCACGTTTGGGCGACACAAAAGGGAGTGTTCAAGTAAATTTTGTCTGGCCCAAACTCTATATTACTTGTGCAAGTTGTAATATAGTTTATGTTAGAGATATTCTCAGAGATGTTTGTAGATATCCAATCATTGTACCATTATGTTTTCATGTACAACTCTACTTCTATGCTTGTAATCCTCTATATAAAGAGGCTCTTATTATCAATGAAAGTATAACAAATTCTCTCCAATTCAGTTTTCCTAAAATAAAAAAAAATAAAATGCGTTAAATTACTCGGTGATCAACCGGAAAATGATACATATTTGCCCAAAAGGTTTCTCTGTGCAAATGAAAGGGTCAAACTGCTAGTTGTTAGTTGTTAGTAAAAGTAACCATTTATTTATCTTGGATTATTTTAGAACGGTTGTAAGTGATAATTAATTATTCTATCATTTTCTTTATAGATGAAGAACCCAGATTCCGACTTAACTTAAATTTGCTTGCGATTCATTGCCAAAATGAAAATACTTGGATGAAACGTTTTTCTGGGTTTCGGGGATTGATAGACACGTTGCAATCCTTATTGGGCATGTTTGGACTCAAAATGAGCATTTTGGCCTGACAAGGCATGTGTTGGAGAAATTGAGCCAATGTCAGTGGTTCAAGCTATATATTTTAGACAAGCTCGAAATATATATTTAGAGGTTAAATAAAGCCTACTATGGAAGCATGAAAAGTCAACTTTAGCATATTTTCCTACTTCGGCTAGACAACCAAATGAAAGGAGGGGGTGGCAGACTAACCAAATGAAATCAAAATGAGCTGAAACTTTCCAGATTCATTCTAGAAATCCTAAGGATCATTTCTTATGAAGAGTTCCAGAGCTAGTTTTTAGTGGAAGGCCTTCAAACAATCAGTCCTATTTTCTACAGAAGCAAAACTGGAAAACTGGACCTGTAAGAGGTCCAGCAGCATTTCCGGCCCAACCACACTGAATAAAGCTCTGAAAATTTGTCACAATGATCTGCACTCATTTTGGATAATTTGATATGAAGAAGTCGAAGGCCCATTTTGAGTTCTTGGTGGAGATATAGCTGCAGCAAAAAAGGAGCAGAAAGTGCTCTCACCTAACAAATCCACTAAGTGTTTAAGTGCTCTCACCAAACAAATCCACTAAGTGTTTAAGTGCTCTCACCTAACCCATTATGATTTGTTTAAAGGCCAAATAGTGTTGCTTGGAAGCCTATAAATAGAGGCAAAAACAAGATAACAAGAACACCAACACATTCACAACAACAACATCTCTAAGATGATCTAAGTTCTCTCTAGAGCAACCTCTCTAAGAGCAACTCCTCTCTTTCTCTTTATCTTACCGGTGATCACACTCCTAGTCCTAGTCTTCTCAGAAGCCGACTTTCAGTGCCACCAAACCCTCTGTCAACGTACTTCGGTCCTAGTCTCCTCAGGAGCCGATTGTAGTACCACGACCGGACACCAACACATTCACAACAAACATCTCTAAGATGATCTAAGTTCTCTCTAGAGCAACCTCTCTAAGAGCAACTCCTCTCCTTCTCTTTCTCTTACCGGTGATCACACTCCTAGTCCTAGTCTTCCCAGAAGCCGACTATCAGTGCCACCAAACCCTCTGTCAACGTACTTCGGTCCTAGTCTCCTCGAGAGCCGACGGTAGTGCCGCGACCACAACGGTTACGGAACCAGCCAAGCAAGGGTAACGCCCTAGCAACCCAGCCAAGCTAAAGTCACGCTTTAGCAAGTTCTCCTCATTTCCCAATGGTTCTCACTCTGCTCGATCTACAACATCGAGTATCGATTTGGCGATTTTCAAGAAGCTCAGCAAAAGTCCTCGCCACGAGGCACAAAGAATCCCACGACGAGGTTGGTGCTCTCCTCGTCCACAATCGTTTGAAAAGAAGTCAGGTCAAGGGACACCCTCGACGACCGCACCCGACGGTGCTGGCACGCCCGGGCAGAAAAGAGACTGTTGACCAGCTGCAACAAAATTGGAGCCAAACAGGGCAGAAATCAAAAAATTCACACAGAAAGCACAATTTTAGTTACGCAGTGAAAATCTCAATTTTGAGATTAAAAACACTGCGGGGTTCTTACTCTTGAGAACCCAAATAAAATCAATCAACTTATTGATGAAGGATATGGTTTTTTACAGACACATATAGCTCTCTACGCGGCAACAATCTCTAGACTCACTGGAGAGGTGCTTGTCTTGAATCTTGACCTTCTTCTTCACTTGAATGATCTGCAAATATCCCTCCACTTGCACCACCAATCTTCTCTACTGATCTCGAGAGAATCAATGCATGTATATGAATGAACAATGAAACACTTAAACACGGAACAAGTGTTTCATGGACTCCTATGGAACTCTTTCTAAGCAAGCAAGACACATAATAATTCTTGCATCAAAATCCCGACACAATCAACATTGCTTTTCTGAATATATTGAGGAGAAAATAAATTCTCAACAATTAAGACTTAACCCTAATTGGACTCCTACTAGGAAAGATCTTTTAATAAAAGATATCCAATTAAAATAAACAAATCCTAAATCACCTAGGACTTCAAAAGCACGATTTTATTAGTTGAAAAATATCTTTGTAAACTAAAATCTAAAAACCAAAAGATATTTTCCAAAATTGGACTCCCAAAAACGTAGGGTTGACTCGGACTAACTAGGGGATTGCAACACATGTTGCAATCCCGTGCTTATGCATGAGATACAATTACCTAAAATTCTCCGAGATCAGTTTTGATGAACTTTGTAGGCTTCTTCAGTGCTTTGTATAGAATTGCCAACACATCAAGTGTAAACCTTAAACCTACACAAAAGTTTAAAAGGATCAAATAGTGGCATTTGCTGGTACAAACAAACTACTATTAATTTCATACAGACTTCATGCAGCCATTTTCCTTTGCACACTAATATTCTGACTATCTTGAGGGTTTAATGTTTTTTTTCCTTCTTTTATAAAGAGGATCCAAAGATTTCACTCTTACTTCCATGGTGATTTGAGGGTTTAATGTAGTTTTGTATAAAATATAAGAACCATGGGAGTCATAGTTCAGCCTTGAAACTGAGAATGAAATGTTTGCAATGAAAGAAGTGCATCGATTGTAGGTAATGAGATTTTGGAGCAAACTAATAGTAGAAATGAGGCAATGTTACAAGGGGGTACTTTTGGAAGTGCATAACATATATGAGAGAGAAATTAGCCTTGAGAGTGCACAAAAGGGGCTCAGATGCCTATGCTTGTTGTTATATATAAGAGAAAAATGTACCATCAGTGCCTCAACTCTTGGGCACCGGTCAAGTTGATACTCGGACTCTCAATTGTATCAATGTGATACCTGAACCCATATTTTGCTATCAACGAGGTACTTCCGTCACATTTCACTGACGGCTCCGTCAGATGTCTGACGTGGCAAGCATGTGGACCCCAAAAATGCCATGAAATGACTTAAATGACCCCAGACTCTACCAGACCTTGATTTCCCGCCATTTTTCCATAGGGGATGACCACCATTCCCTCCGTCGTCATTTTCCAGAACCGCATGCCTCTCCAACCTCCACTACCTCAACTCTAAGTTTAAGCATACAAAATGTTCAATGCAATTTTGATTTCAGCTCAATCCAAAGTTCCAAACTTTACAAAAGCAATGCTCCATTAAACCGAAGCCCAGTTCTCTAATCACAACCAAAACTCAACAAATTGCCAAAACCCAGTTCTCCAATCAAAACCAAAACCCAACAAATTGTACACAAACCTTCAAAAGGGTACGAAGCAAATTAATGAGGGAAAGTGAGGTTGAAGAAGATAAAGAAAAGGGCCCAGAATGCAGATGGTATGAATGCATTGCCATTGTAAACCAGACGCAAACAGATGCAGGTGCTCTACTATCCCAAAAATCTCAAAACTTCAAATTAAATTGTAGCAATTCCACTTGCAAGTCTTGACCAAAATTGAAATTCGATTAACAAACCAAAATCAAATCTGGAAAACAATATATTATCCAATCAATTGGCATTTGACATCATTCAAAATCAAAAACCAATTTGTTAAACATAGACTTAAGCTCTATGCTTTCTTTCCTTAGGAGCTAGATAAAAAACCCATTAATCAATGCTTGCCCAGAAATCACTTACAGCGACTTGACGGTGAACTCGAGGCTCTGGTAGGGCGGAGGCGGCGAAGTACTGGCAGCCTGAACCTCCTCAAGAACTTGCCGCTGCTCCTCTCTACCCTGTGCCACTTGTCGTTCTTCTCCTCCTGCTCCCTGCTTCTCTCTCCACTGATATGAAGGACATTCCCTTCCTCCAGCTCAACCTTCAATTCTTCCTTCTTCAGTCCGGGGAGGCCCACCTTTGACGGAACAAATACAAAAATGGGATAGAAATCAGCTGGAGTTGTGAGGTGGCGACCACCGTGGCCTGGGTTTTCTTCGTCCTCACTAAACCAATTATCAGATGCAATCAATGCGAGCGTGATAGCCGCTGCAAGATTTCGTTTATGGTCTCTGTCTTTTCACATGGCATCAGAAGGGATACAAATGGAAGAGCCTCAATCTAATATGGGTTCGCTGCTATTGAATTATAAGCACACAGTTCACGACATAAAAGACTTGTTCTTTACCTTCTTCATTGGACTGAACTACTAAACAAAGGAGGAGGAGGAGGAGGAGGAGGAGGAAGAAGAAGAAGAAGAAGAAGAAGAAGAAGAGAAGAGAGAAAATTGTGTAAAAATAAAAATTGGGCTGCATTTGGGCAAAAAGACGTGTTTGCCCTTTTTTGGGCCCACGTGCATGGCAAGTGACTTTTTTAACGTTCCCGTTTGAGAAATTTGATGGAAGTACGTCGTTGATAGCAAAATATGGGTTCATGTATCACATTGATACCATTGAGAGTCCATGTATCAACTTGACCGGTGCACAAGAGTTGAGGCACCGATGGTGCATTTTTCTCTTAGTCAACTTCATGTGGGCAATCCTCTAAAAGTGTGGGTGTGTGAGGGCAACTAGTGCTTAAATTGAAGGTAGATGCTTGATGGAAGAAATGCGCATCCGTTGTGAGCCTAGCTATATGAGTATGTGTACATTGTCAGATTGTAGTTAATTTACACATGCTTGTTTAGCATTAGTTTACGTGTAACGTCTTATTGCAGCTAACCAGTTAGTTTACTAGTTTTTTTTTTTTTTTTTTTTTTTGAGAATGCTTATTGTAGCTAATTAGAAGACAATGTTGTAGGAAATCTTTAAGCACCTTATATTCTATTAGCATGGTTCAGATTTTGTGAGCGTTTGTTGCCTACTTGCTGGTTCAGTGTCATGAAACTTCCTAAAATATATAGTTGAATCACCCATAGAGAAATTTTATCTGCACATCACCTATTACTAAATACACATTCCAATTTTTTTGGTCTAATTTTTTCCCATAAACTATCTATTTTGCCCGAATCCACCTCAACCACCACCTAGTTCATCGTCTTCTTCCATGAACCAGTTCATCGTCATCTCTCACAAAACCACTTCATGTAATCATGTTCATCATCTTGGTTCACCCCTAATCACCTTTTTGATCATTTAAGTAAATAATAGGTAACCAAAGAGAGGAAAACCTGATTATTACTTCATGAAACTAAACAAATTTGAGTTCTTAGTTGGAAAGACTCTCACCTCCTATGAAATTTGTTGGAAGCCATGGAAACGAATCCAAGCGACCTTCTATATCAACTATTATTTATCAGTCACGAATCATGATTATATCCAACTACATGACATGCCCTTTATTATATCCAACGAGTTCACTTTTTGTTGCAATCTTATTCATCACTGCACATAATCAACATGCACTGTGCTGCAATGCACAGTTCGAGCATTTTACATGTGTCGAAGGGGTTTATTTTGAGTCTAAGAAACCTTTGGGTTCCCCGTGACAAAGTCAAAAAAAAAAAAAAAAAAAAAAAAAAAAGGAATTGGATTATGTTGTGAACATTATCAAGGGAACAACAAATTGAAAGTTTTGGCGTTCGTGATTTGATAATGTAATTATTATTTTTTAGGTTTTTATAAAAATTGGTAAAACTCCGTAAAAGTGTAATAAAAAAAAACTTCCAAAAAACAGGGATGTGCATTGAGTAATTGAAGATGTGTGAATAAAATCTCTCTCACCCATATTCAGGTCAAATTGAGAGAAATTTACTCCTGCATATTTAAAAGCATATACTGGCATTTTCTGCTATAAACAAGCTAGCTACTATAATTGTAATCCAAGTTTCATGCCATTTTCCCTTGCACGCTAATCTATCTTCTGGATCTATAAATTTGCTATACGAACTGTAACGTATTGGTTCTTGTTCTAAACCAGGACTTGTTTAGGTTGTAGTTTGAATTTGTCCAGTTGTATATATGTAATCTCAGGATCCACTACTTGCCTTGTCCTTTTGAATTGGCACATGCACTATGCATCTCTCCCAAATCGCACTTGTTTATTTATAGTTTGTCTTCTTCAGTCTGTATATATATCCATATTTTATTCATTGTAGGTAAAGGAAACAAAACAGTTAATGAACTTGTAATCATTTATCTAAGTGATGATCAGGTTTAGGAGCTTGTTTGTTTGGGAATTCAATAGTTAATGAACTTAATCCTTTGTTTATCTTGGGTTGCTTTATGGGAATGCTTGTCAATTGTAAGTGATATGCATATCGTCTTATTTATGAATTATGCCTTAGCTCTTTTGCTATTTGTGGTATAAGAACCTAATATTAATTATATTAGGTACCCATGCTAATAAGTTGTGAACCGAGATTTGAACAGTAATTCAGCTTTCACTATGAAAATGTGCTTGAAGCTTGAAGATAAGAAAACAACATTGGATGAGTTTCACGGCACTGATAGAGGAATTTTGTTGTGCGGTGATGGATCATCATTCTATTTTTGGATTGTTGGGGTGAGTAAGAGTGAGTTTCTTTTCTTTGTTTTTGTGTTCATGTTATCTGCTTGTTCTGTTGTCTGATTGATTTGGATTTTCCACAAGAGAAATCAATTGAGAAAGTTACCCAACTCTGTAGGCTTGCATGAACAGGATGTGTTGGTTGTTATGTCTCTCAAATTCATAAGAGTAAGAAAGAGAATGATTTGAAATCTTTGGATGAATTTAAATGGGAAATTGGACTACACAAGAAAGGATGATTGTAAAGCAGTTGTTGAAGCGGGGTGGGAGACTGCAACTGGAGCTGATCCCTTTTCTCGGGTTAGTAATAAGATTACTAATTAATTACATGGAGTCATGCGCGCTTTAGTGGTCTGAAGAGGGAAATAGAAGAAGTCAGAGAAAAGTTGGGGAGTTTTTTCGATAGAGCTCCTTCAGTTCCACCAATACATGATAGATTATCCCTAGAAACAAAGTTCAAAACTTTACTACAAAAGGAGGAGACCTTTTGGAGGCAGCGGTCTAGGGTTCTGTGGCTTGCTGATGGAGATATGAATACGAGGTTCTTTCATCAATGTGCTACGAACAGAAGGCGGAAGAATTTAATTAAGGGTCTGAGGGACTCTAATGGCATCTGGAGAACAGAAGATGATGACATTGAGGGTGTTATATTTTCTTATTTCAGGGACCTTTTCACCTCATCATGCCAGCCGAATATTAGGGAAGTAACATCGGCGCTTCCCAAAGTCATTACGGAAGAGATGAACAGGAGTTTGAAAGCTGCCATAAGTAACGAGGAAGTTTGGTTGGCCCTGAAACAAATGAATCCTTCCAAAGCCCCTGGCTCGGACGGACTCGCTCCTTGTTTTTACCAACAGTTCTGGTGTCACGCCCCGAATTTTGAATAACCAATTCAAAATCCGAAACATGAATAAACAACTATGTCAAATAACGTTCTGAAATTTTTTCATAAACAACTACACCACATGCCACTCAAATTCCAAATCTCGAAAACCTCAAATTAATTAATACAACTCACTTGTACAAAGTAAATTTGTAAAGCTCCAATTGAGCATCACTCACCTCACAATTTACAAAGCTGTAAAACTAAAACAAATACTCTAACCCGCACGATCTCTGCCATGATTCTCCTGACCTGCAGGATTACCCGCTACACAATTTGAATAGTGTACCGGGATTGCAACAACACCAAACCCGGTAAGCTTTGACAGCTCGTATGAGTAAACAAAAAGGAACTGTTGATTTATTAAATTACAATTCTTATAATTCAAGTAAAAATTCAACAGTATTACGTCTGCAAGGAGACATCAAACCACTCATGAAAAACCACAAGGAATACATTTTCACAATCCTCAAATCACAATTCACCACACGGGTCCTACAACACCCAACCCACATAACACCACTTTGGTCCATCTTGACCATACGTTAGAGCTCTAACCACGTCGTTACAGTCACCTTGGCCTAGGTTCAGGTAAACGACATATCGCCAGGTTTAATAACCCTTGAACTTCGGACACCCCCCGTCCTCAGAACAATATACTCCGGTTAATAATAAACCGTCGAACTTCGGACATCCCCGTCCTCAGAACACAAACACTCCGGTTATCCTTAACCGTCGAACTTCGGACATCTGTCCTCAGAACCCTATATTCTCCACTCTATACCTCCTACAATATAAATCATGAATATCAACAAGAACTCATCAATCACGTTCATCACATATAAATATGGTACGTCACATCTCAATTCAAATAAATAAATCATCACCATTTCACACTCTTCAATGTCACACCAATTCGTATATAATTACGTAAATATATATATACGTAATCACCCACTCAGGAGTGGCCACTAATACCAACTATAGTTCACACAAGAAAATCAGGAAATTCATTTTGTATAATTAAATCATTTTACTTACCTATGGACAGTAGTTGATCTAGTCCATATGATTTAAAACAAATATTTATTCCATAAATATTTTCACACAATTACCACAGAAAATAAAGTAATTAAAGGTACTCGGTTCGTAATATAAACCACGTGAGGTTTACTCACCTCTAATCCCGCTGCGTCTTCTTACAACTCGAATAAGAATCACAATTCGTCCGCCAAATCAAACCGTCAAACACCTAATCATAAGTGACTTGAATTTAGCCAACAACTCATAAAATAAAATAAATGACGATCTGACGGTCTGATCGAATTTATATGACGATCCAACAGTCAGATCGGATTTATACGACGATCCAACGGTCAGATCGAATTTATACGATGATCCAACGGTCAGATCGGATTTATACGATGATCCAGCGGTCGGATCCTCACGGATCGCCCTTTGGATCATCCTCCCAAAATTATCACGAAGATCCAACAGTCGGATCTTCCTGAATCGCCTTTATTAACGTCTCCACAGATTTATATGAAAATCCGACGGTCGGATTCTCACGAATCGCCTTCCAAAACACCATTTCACAATTATACGAAGATCCAACGGTCGGATCTTCTCCCGTGACCACACAAAATCATTGGGACAGTCATACGATCAACATATTAAAATAACAAGTCCATCCGACGGTCTGATCTTCACAGATCACAAATCGAACGATCGAAATCTCGATCGAAATCGATCGAAATCGTCAAATTCTTAACTAAATCATACGTTATCCAAAAATTGCGTATAATATATCGAAATGATCGTATTGAAATGTAGAATCTAAAAATGTAAAGAAATCACATTTTTGACCCCCCGGAGATGGCCGGAAAGGGACGCCGGAGTTAGGGGCCGAGCCACCGCCGACCACCTCCAATGGTGTCGGGGCCAGGCTGGTCCTCTTCATCTCATCAAGCCCAACCACTTTCCTAACTAGCATGTAAGCTGAAAATGACCGGAAGGGATAGAAATTACCTCGAACCAGTCGGGTTGCCGGAAAATTTCCAGAATCCGGCGAGATTTGCCGAACCGGCGAGCTATGATTTCGACGTAAAAACTTCAATTTCAGGCCTCTATCCCTTCTGTAGAGTTGTTAAGAACATCAAGGCGAACTCACTGGTTCAAGAATCACTCAAAACGAAGCTCTAAAACTCGAGATATCTTGATCGAAAGTCTCGGTGGCCGGAAAAATTCCCGAATCCGGCGAGCTTGAGTTCCGACGTAAAAAATTCAACAACTCACTTCGATTCCTTCATGAAAGTTGTTCAGAACTTCAATCTGAGTTCACCAGTTCGAGAATCACAGGAGGAGGTGGTCTGTAACTCGAGATATCCGGATCGATTGCTCGGTTTTTTGATTTTGATCGGGGCTGGCTTCCAGCTGCCAACACACGCAGTGCCGCCGTGTAAGAACACTTCTGGGAGTTTCAGGAGGTTGAGGCGAGCTCGAGGATGAAGTTTGGTGAGGATTGGTGACCGGTAGCTTGAGATATCAAGCTTGGAACCAAAACGAGCTCAAACCGGGCGGAGCTTCCGGCCGCCGATGGTGGCCGTTTCGCGGTTCAAGACTGCCATCTACAGCTGCGCAAGGTCGTGGCGAACCTATAGGAAGTGGTCTGGTCTTGATTGGTGGCTGGTGGAGGGAGAGAGAGCTAGGCCAACTCTGCTCTGTTTTCTGGTGGCTTTTGGACGAGTGAGAGAGTGAGAGAGAACAATTCTGTATGTTGTTTTTTTGAGCTCCCACCTTCCACTACTCACAATCAGACTACTCCCCACAAAGCTCAAAATCCGGAACCCACTACTCTTTGTTTCACTTTAACAAAAAGGTGGTTATTACATCTGGTCTATTGTTGGCTCAGACGTGGCTGATGCAGTTAGGACCTTCCTGAGCTCAAGAGAGGTGTTGCGCCAAATTAATAGTACCCATGTCACTCTCATTCCCAAGGTGAAAGCCCCTGAGACTGTAAGTCAACTTCGACCAATTAGTTTATGCAATGTTTTGTACAAAATTGGTTCCAAAATTTTGGCAAACAGATTGAAGCCGCTTTTGGAGCATCTCGATCATCTGCCAATCTCAAAGCGCATTCATTCCAGGCAGACTGATTTATGATAATTCCCTTGTGGCTTTTGAGATTTCTCATTGTCTAAAGCGTCTGAGAAGTGGAGGAGTAGGGTTTTGTGCTTTGAAACTAGACATGAGAAAAGAGTACGACCTTGTGGAGTGGGGTTTCTTGGAGGCAGTAATGGAGCAATTTGGGTTCTGTAGGGAATGGATAGGTTGGATTATGGGATGTGTGGAGACAGTTACCTATTCTTTCATGGTTAATGGAGAGGCCAGAGGGTTACTTAAACCGTCCCGTGGATTACGGCAAGGGGACTCCATCTCCCCTTATTTATTCCTATTGTGTGTAGAGGCTCTATCCAGGTTAATATCAGTGGCGAAGAGACAAGATGTGTTGCATATATGGAGTCACAATCTGTAGCGGAGCCCCATGCATCAGCCACCTTTTCTTCGCTGATGACTCGTTCATCTTTTTCAGAGCTGATGGGTCAGAATGTAGGGCAATTAAACACATCCTGCACACTTATACTAAGGCATCAGGGCAAGAAGTTAATTTCCAAAAAAGCTGCATATCTTTCAGCAAAAATGTGCCTCTCCATGAGCAGTTTGGCCTTGCGGGACTATTGGGAGTGACTCGAGTGCAGAAGCATGACAAATACTTGGGCCTCCCTACGGAATTAAGCTATTCGAAAGATGAAGCTTTCCGGTTCTTGAATGAGAAGATTGAGAAGAGAACACAGGGTTGGAGGGACAAGACATTGAGTGTGTCAGGGAAGAAAGTGCTCATCAAATCAATTTTACAATCCATACCTAACTACGTGATGAGTTGCTTTGAACTCCCACAACATTTATAACTGCCATGCATCAGACTATAGCGAAGTTTTGGTGGAGGGATAAAGGTGAGGCCAAAAAGATCTATTGTCTGGCATGGGATCGTCTCTGTAGCCCTAAGCATGAAGGGGGGTTGGGGTTTAGGAACATGATCTTCTTTAACCGAGCCCTTCTTGCAAAACAGGGTTGGCGTCTCCTTCAGCGACCTAATTCACTAGTGGCTCGTCTTCTGAAGGCCAGGTATTTCCCTAATACTTCTTTCATGAATGCTACTCTTGGTCATGACCCCTCATATGCATGGAGAAGTATACTAGTGGGTAGAGGTGTATCAAAGCTAGGCCTGAGATTTCAAATTGGAGATGGCAGCTCTGTCTCGGTGTGGCAGGATCCTTGGTTGCCAGTACTCCCTCACCATTTTCGACCTTATTCACTCCCGATGGTGGGTACGGAGGACTTTATGGTTAGTGATTTCATTGACCTGGAAGACAGGGAATGGATTTTACCTCTACTAGAAGAACTGTTCATGGAGGAGGAAGTGAGCATTATTGCCAGTATCCCATTGAGTCGAAGAGATTCATCAGACAAGCTAATGTGGCACTTTGATAGACGGGGTCTCTATAGTCTCAAAAGCGGATATCACGTTGCCAGGAATTTTGAGAGGCGAATGGAGCAGACCTCAACGTCTAGAAATGATGGTTGGTCTCCTGGGGTGTTCTGGAGGAAGATTTGGAGGGCAGGCATTCCCCCAAAAATTAGAGCGTTTGTTTGGAGGCTGTGTCAGGGTATCTTACCAACGAAGGCAGCATTGGCCAAGAAAATTTGTCTACCCAGTTTAAAGTGTGTGTTCTGTGATAGAGAGACTGAAACGTCTCTACATCTATTCAGGGATTGTCCCATCATTGTGTCTTTTTGGGATGATAATCCGGTTCAATTGAAGAGTAGGGAGGTCCCTGGGCATGACATTATGGAGTGGTTGATAGCTGTGATGGATGGTTTGGACTCACAAAGGATTGATCTGTTTTTGGTCTCACTTTGGGCCATCTGGTGCGAAAGGAATCATATAGTGTGGAACGGGGGTGAGTGCCATACCCACAATATGGCTGCATGGGCTCTCAAACTCCTCTCTGACTACCAGAGTGTGCATGCTAAGCTTGGAGGCGAGGTGAAACGTACGAGGACTAAATGGTGTCGCCCACCGAGTGGGAGGCTCAAAGTAAATGGGATGGTGCTTTTCACAAGTCTAGTGACAGTGGAGGTGTGGGAGTAGTGGTGAGGGACGCTGATGGGCAGTGTGTTGTTGCCTTAGCCAAGTACATCCCGCATGTGTAGTCAGCGATGCAAGCTGAGGCTGAAGCTCTCTGTGCAGGCTTTCTAGTCACCATACATCAACAGTGGAGTGAAGTCGAAATGGAAGGTGACTGTGAAACGATGCTGACTGCTCTCACAAGAGAAGGTGAAGACTTGTGTGAGGTTGGTGCTATCCTAGATGATTGTAAACGTTATTTGCAAGAGTTTAACTTTATTCTTCTTAGACATGTCTTTAGGGAAGCAAATGGTGTTGCTCACCGGTTAGCACACTTTGCTAGTACATCCAAGCTGGATGAGTTTTGGGTGGATGACACTCCTGATATTATTCAGGATGTTCTTATTGAAGATGGATGTAATCTAGCTCGAGGTATAGACTCTATGTCCCCCTCGTGGCAGTTATGAATAATGAAATCCTAGGGAGGAGAACCACCACTCCGATCTAGCGGGTTAGTTGTCCGTATTCACAAAAAAAGAAAAGAAAAGAAATTCTTGCTAGCTAGCTTGCTTGCAGTATAATCTACCTTCTCAATAAGTTGACCGTGAGTAAGTTTACAGATGGTGGTACACAAAAAAGAATTGTATATATTCATAAGTTTTAGCCTTAATAATTGATGTTTTGAGATTTCATTTCTTGCCTAATCTTAACAGTTATTGCAGATCATGCCAAGTTGAGCAAATCCTTTTTTCTATTGCTCATGATATATAGCTGAGTTACCCAAATTCAGGCTTACTTAATTAATTTTGCTTACAAGTTACAATCTATTCCTGCAAACTTCCTGGTATAGACAAGCTACTATTATTGTCACATAAGCTCAATGCCAAGTTCTATTGCACGCTAATCTGTCTTGACTCTTGAGGGAATGGAGTTTTGTATGCATATATGTCACATGAACTGTGTTGATTTTGCTATTAAAAATTTAAAACCATAGACGTATTGGTTCTTGTGCTAAGAATCACAGAAGTGTTCAGCCTTATGAAACGAGAATGATAGGTTTGCTAAAAGGAAGTCAGTGCATCATTTGTAGTTGAGATTTTGGAGGAAATTAATAGTAGAAATATAAGAGCAATACTTAGCGTTGGTGGCGGACGCAGCTAAGGCCCAGTGAGGGCAGCTGCACCCACTCATTTAATTGGTTTTTGTTTGATTTGCTTTATAGTATTTAGCATAATGAAATTGTTTCAGCAATATTGCCCCCGTTGAAGAGCAATAAAAGTCCCTACTTTAGAGTAATTGCTTGGCTGCAAAACCAGCTGGTGTGCTAACATTCTCTTTTTAGCGTGCGATTGCGCAGGCGTGCCAGCACCGTGGGGTGCAGTCGTCGGGGTAGTCCCTTGACCTGACTTCTTCTTCAAGCACTGTGGACGAGGAGAGCACCAACCTCGTCACAAGGTTCTTCTCTTGCCTTTCGAGAAAGGAGTTTGGGTGTGATCTCTTCGCGTTCACCGTATCGATACTTAGTGTTGTAGACTAAGCAGAGCAATCACTGGGAAGTTGTGAGAAAGCACAAGTTTTGCTAAAGCGTGACTTTAGCTTCGCTGGATGCGAGGGCGTTACCCTTGCTTCGCTGGGTGCATCGGTGGCAGTAGTACTGGCAGTCGGCTCGCGAGGAGACTGGGACTGGAAGTAAAGTCGCCGGGTTGATCTGGTGAGGCTGACAGTCGGCTCGCGAGGAGACTAGGACTGACTGGCGGTCACCGGGTTTCAACGAGGTTGAAGGTTTGCTCCGGGGAGGCTTTGTAATCGCTGGGATTGATTGATTCGAGAGAGGTCCGTTCTGTATCGTCTTTAGCCTCTATATATAGGCTGCTGCAGATTCACTTTCCAAATATGAATGAAATACTATATTTTAGGCCACAGTTATTGGCCTTGAATCACATCAAAACTCTTAATAGTTTTGATAACTATCGTAAGTAATAATTAATAATTATCCGCCTCTATCGTCGCTAGAATATAGGCAAGATTACTTGCCTCTTAGAGTCTTGAACGCAATCTTCCTCTTGGTCGCGAGCTGTTTGGATATGCACGTATATATGTTCATATATATTCTCGCGGGGACTCTGTAGCTATGCAATCATGCATAATTATATCGCCCCTATTTATTGCAATCCCCTTGAAGTGTTTTCACGTCCACCTTAATTGCCTGACTGAATGGGAAAACTTGGTTCCTTGCATGCATCTTATTGGCTGCAAATAGTTGATGGCCCACCATGCTATCTCTTCCTTGATTGCTTCACCATGCATGAACCACCATATATATATATATATTAATTGTATCCACTTGCGAATATATTAATTGTATGGAAAGATTGGCATGACTCCTCTCGTACACATGTTGGCATTCAAGCAAATAAATCATCCTTAATTATCAAAGATTTGATAATCTCACTAGTAAATAAAGGAATATCCAAATTTGCCTCAAAATCGCTTGATTTCCAAGTAGGCTTTGATTAGCCTCAAAACAATATATTTCAAACTTGCCTCAAATAAATAACTTGGGCCACGGATATTGGCCCGGATTTCTTTGAGTCCCCCTTTTCGGGAAAAAATGTTATTTTGGGTTCAAACAGTAATACAAGACTTTTACATGTAGTATTAGTAAAAACTGTGTTTGTTGGGCCACAAACATAAAAGAAATGAATAAAAAACTCTCTTTCTAGTTTATTTTACATGTATTGTTAATTATTTTACAGATTGCTGATTGCTGATTCTCTTTTTCTTATTTTTTTGGATTTTTTTCCCTTGTATATAATTAGAGTTATATTGATTGATAGTTGGTGGCTAGAGCACATCATAACTTCCGGTCATTTGCTCCCATGACGTACTTCTATTGCATTAATAGGCAACGACACTACTACAAATTTCCCCAATAGCACCCTTTTATTAGCCACCATAAACCAATCAGTCCCCAAAGTGAACAGTGATACACTAATCTGAAAAATTGGTGGGTATTTTTTTGCTCTCACTGATCATCAGTGGATAATATGTACAGTATATGTAACATATTATTACTTTAATGACAATAGTGGCTCTATCATTGCCGATCAGTGGGTATTTTGACCAGTGCACGGTGATTAAAGGACAATAGTGACTTTTATCAGTGGTAAATAAATGCGTTGGGATTAAATATTAATGGCTTATTTTGATTTTGCAAAAACGTGAGTAGAGAGAGAAGTAGATCTAGATCTAGATCTATCTCTGTCCTCTATTTCTTCTCGTCCCCGTCGCCCTCTATTTCTTCTCTTCATCAATCCTCTCAATTTTCTTTTCGTCATCGAGAATTCAAGATCGCCAAGCAATGGAACAAGATCATGAAGACCAGATCGATGGCTAAGGAAGAGATTGTCAGCAGTCTCCTTTGAAATTCAAAACATTGATTTTGCTCTCTGAAAACCCTAAAGTTCAAAACATTACTTTGCCGCAGCAGAGAGTCTCGCATCTCCAAGGCAAGAAAGATTCAACCTTTATGAGTTTTATTCAATTTTTGCTTCACATTGGCTTCCGCTTACACTGAAATTAGTATAGGGTGGGTTTTTGTGGTTTTTGTTCATTAGGTCTAGAAGCATATGAAGATGTGTTTTTGTTTTTGTTTTTTTGTTTTTGGGTTTGGGTCGTATTCTTTCTTATTGAAGAAAAGGAAAAGTTTATGGAGGGTAACTTTTTTGGTTCTTTTGCAGAAGGAATTTGTGCTGTGTTGAAGTGATTTCTTTTATCTATTTTGAGCACCGGCTTGAAGGGCTGAGCAAGTGAGTCACCGATGTGGCTTTGAGATGGTTTCTGTTTTCTTCTAGGCAATTACGAATCTCTTGGCTCTATTGCTTACCCTTTGTAAGACTTTAAATACTACTGAAGTCTTCATGATCTGGTTTCTGTTTTCGTCTGAGCAGGACCGCCAAGGAGATTCTCTCGGTTGGGTGCACGGTCAATGGCAAGGATCCCAATTTGCAGCAGTAGATTATGGGAACAACCGAAATAGTTCTGCAAATTGCCATTGGTGCAAGGTATTTTTGAAGTTTTTGCAATATTTGTAAGCTGTACTTGAGTAAAGACAAGTTGTGTTCTATTAGTAACATCATGCTTCTCTTTTGGTTATGAAGTAGTGAATTATAGATTCATTGCTTGCTTTCAGCATTTCTTTTTCTATTAGTAACATCCTACTTCTCTTTTGATTAATTATTAAAATTTGTCACTATATTTTATTTTGGACAAAAGTTGTTGATATACATGGATAAAAGGCATAACTTGTATCTCTTTTCTTTCTTTCTATTACAGGAAATGCCCTTATTCTATTCTAACCTGGTGGATGGTCACTTAACAGTCACATAGAATGACATGTGGATGAATTTAGCTCTCTGTTTTCATGACATGGAGGTGCTAGACTTTGCTTGCCTTATCTCTATGTCTTTGTTGTATACACTCACCTGCCTTGGTTTTTCGTGTTTCCCAATAAGTTCCGTCCTTGTTTTGGTTTGTTGTTTTTGGTGTATATCTATATCACTGCTATTTGATTGCCTTTTGTCATGGGTAAATTTTCATTCCTTCTAATAATATGGACCTAAACTCAGAAGCTACACTAAACTAGTGCAGCAGTTACAGTATTACAGGCTAAATACCAAAACCCTTAAGAAGAATTCATTGATATAAGTGAGAACTGTAATGATGCATTTGCAGACCACTAGGGGAGTAAAAACATGGAGTTGCAACCTTTTTTGAGCTTTTATGTATGGAAATAATCAGACTGAAAGTCCAATCATGAAAAGCTACAAGGAATCTACACACATTTCTTGTCAGGTTTTGCCAATCTGGCATCACTCAGCTGTTGAAAAAACCGAGTTATAATATAATGCAACTGAAGAAAATTGAATGCCAAAATATCTATGTTAGTGAAGACTTTAGTTACTACCTTGGCCTTCTATTTATTGTTGCTTGATATATAATTCTGATAAGGATTTTTGGTGCCCTAGATTCAATAGTGATTTACTTCTATGATGGTGAGTGCTCAACTAATTGTCAGTAGTAAACTTTGGCAGTCTTAAACGCACCAAGAAATAAAATGACACCTTTCATTTTCCTACTATATGTTTCATTTATGCTTTTCAAATCTGTTCAACCTAGGATGCAAGAACTTTTCATTTTGTGATGAGGTGAGTTTGGTTATTTTGGCTAATTGGCATTATAAGGCTAGAATTTGCTAAATTCGTATTCCTCTTATTATCTCTCTGCTGCCTACATAATCAATTTCAGCATTTCTTTCATTAGTTGGGTTTAGTTCATATCATTGTGGAGGCTGATGATCTGTACTTATCAAAATGTTTATCCTATTCTTATCGATAAATAATAATCTTCTCAGGGTTTGGGTATTGCGGATGAGGTTAAAAAGCACAAGGCCAACGACAAGTTCTGGTATAAATTTATACCGTGGTGCATGATTTACTTCATTTTATGTTGTAAGAGTGGAGCATATCTTGATACATTTTTTTTTGGGTCAGTATATCTTGAAACATTATGAGACAAATTTTAGTATAATGGTTCTTCCAATTTCTGCTTCTGCTGGAAGGGAGAGAGAGACAGCGTCAGAGAGTAATAAAAACAAATATCAGCTACTGCTCTCTCTCTCTCTATTACTCTCTAGCCGTTAAAACATACTAAGATTACTAATCTGATAAACTACTTTTATGATCTGTTACGTACATACTGCACTTGGCTGCTCTCATAAAGTTGACTTAGGGTATTAGGTGCTACTGGAAACATAGGATCATATCGTTATTACTTAATGGGTACTGCTCCCATGAAGTTGTCCTAGGATTGGCTAGGAAGCTCAAGTTATTACATGTCGTATTATAGATTTATAGTCATCGTGCACTCTGTCTACATTTTCTTTTGCACTCTCTCTCACCCAAAGAGACACCTCTAGCTTCACTGTAATGTTTTTGATATGTAAGATGTCCATCTGTGTAATTCTTAGAATAAGAACTACCTACCTGATGTAATTTGCAGGTTGTCCGTATCAAAGAAGAGTTGCAGCTGTGGGATGAAGAGTCTTAGTTATATATAATACAGTTGGATGATGGGTGCATCTCTAACTTTTTAGTTAGTATATTTATTGTATGATACATTTTGAAATATGGTATAAGGTACAATACAAGAATGTAGAGGTGCCAATTGGCACCTTATTTTTTTTTAATCCAATCTCATAAATTTGCCACTGATATCAGTGGCATTCCAAAGCCACTAACATCAGTGTGGGTTTAGATTCTGTCTTGCCTTGGATGAAGTTATTCCACTGTTGTTTTTTCAGTGCCCTTTGCCCCAATAGCACCTGCTATAGAGGGGACTGATTCCTCATTAGTGGCTGCATAGTGGCTAATGCCTTTAGCCACTGTTATCAGTCTCCTTTGTCCCAATAGGGACTAATTCAAATCAGTGGGGTTTGGGGAAATTTGTAGTAGTGCGAGATTGATCAACAGTCTAAAGTCTCATGCATCTCCAACATTCCATTTGTTTTGAGGGTGGTAATTTGTTATTTGATGGTACTTCTCACGTTGGTGTCATATTCTCTATGAACCTATTTCTACAAAATGGTAATATAGTAGCTTCGAAGCTGACTTTTGGAGTGTAATTTGCAGCAGCAAGTTGCTGAGCCCAACTTTAAAGTAGCTTCTGGGTTGAGTCGTGCACAATAAAGTTGCTTTTGGATGCTTCCAGGTTTATAGAATAATAAGGATTAGCATTCTGAATATGCCTCTATGCAACATTTTAGATTGTTGATATCAAGTTTAATTTGTTGCTTTCTCGTGCAGGTAAAGGTGGATTAGTATGCTGAGCTTTTCTTCTTTTTAAGTAGCAAGCAAGTTCAAATCTAAGTTGAGCACCGAGTAACTTTTTCTTCATTTGTAGTAATTATGTCAAATCCGTGCTGTAATTATTTTAGTAAGTAGAATCGATCAATTCATTAGGACATGTACACGTCTCCTAGTGCATTAGGGAGATATTTCCCCTCAAAATTCTGTTCTCATGGGTGTTTTTTTTATTTTAAATTTTTTAAAATTAAAAAAAAAAAAAAAACAGGAGCCGGGAAGATATTAGAGACATGCACAAATATGGTGAAATTTCTGTTCTCATGGCTTCATGCTTATTTGGCCTAAACACACTTCTATCTTGGTAAATGCTTGATGCACGATTGCTTTTTATGTATCTATCACATGATTCACATTTAATCTGCCTTGGTTATTGCTATATATAAAACTCATGGAGCTTTAATCTCTGCAATAACAAAATGACTAGGATGTGGAGTGAGAATTGGTTCATTTATTAGATAGTAATGTTTTTGAGATATTGGAGAAAATTTAAAATTTTAGTTGAAGTAAATTCGCTTAGTAAAAAATTAAATAAAACACTGTAAGATTTGAAGTGAGAATTAGTTCTATTGGATAGTTATGTTTGTAAGATATTTATTAAAAATTTATGTTTTTGGTTGAAGTAAATCAGCTCTAGGATGTGGAGTGAGAATTGGTTCATTTATTAGATAGTAATATTTTTGAGATATTGGAGAAAATTTAAAATTTTAGTTGAAGTAAATTGCTTTGTAAAAAATTAAATAAAACACGGTAAGATTTGATCATTTGAAGTGAGAATTAGTTCTATTGGATAGTTATGTTTCTGAGATATTTATTAAAAATTTGAAGTAAGAATTAGTTCTATTGGATAGTTATGTTTGTAAGATATTTATTAAAAATTTATGTTTTTGGTTGAAGTAAATCAGCTTAGTAAAAAATAAATAAAATTTACTGAATATGAATGTGCTGGCTATGGGGTTCGAACCCATGCGCACTTATGTGCAGAAGATCTTAAGTCTTCCCCCTTAACCTCTCGGGCAAACCAGCTGGATGTCTGAATGATAAAAAATATTGAATGTATCTACTTATTAATGAGATTGATTATTTAAAAAATTTGTTTTTGTACATTGTATTTTTTAAGTTATTTTATCTCATATACAAACCAAAACGGGAAAGTAAAATATCAATTTTTGCATACTATGCCTGCCTTGTTTCAGTTGTTTGTCATTCTCATGAATGCTAAACGGAAATGTAATTTATTAAAAAAAAAAAGGAAAAAAAGGGAAATGTAATAGACTTGTGCAAAATCCTAAAAATAGCAGGCTACATAATTTAACAACTACTCAGTAATAGTTATCATAAGTTCTTATGATCTTATCAGAATTATAACAATGCAATACCCAAGATGACTTGAGATTAATCTCCTACATAAGACTAGTTTTGATTTTGATAATTCTGTTTGGTGCCTAAGATCTCAGAGAAAATAAGAGAAAGAAATCAAACTAGGGCAAGTTTCAGATGTCTTGTCTTCATTGGTCATTGGGCTTGGGCGTTTGTAAAAGGAAGACTGAAATGGTCGGGCCCAGTTGAAGTCCTGCAAAGCCCATTTTTCTGACAATACCCAAAACGGGTCGGGTTATCTTACAATCTCAGTGACTTCTCGGCACCTCCACTGAAAGCCAACATTTTAATATCAGCGCAGCCGGAGTTGTTTCAGTTTTCGCAGCTCATGACGACGCCGTTTTGCGTCCCTCTTAGGCGGAAATGAGAGGGTTGAATGGCGGAGGAGTTAGCATTTGGCGGAAGTGGAGTATATCTGCCAGGAATTCATGGGCACGCCATTCCTCTACCAAATTGTTCGTCGGAGGTATTTCAGTCTTACTCCCTTCATATCAGTTCTTTATTATTATTACTATTATTATTTTTTCGATCAAAGTTAATTTCTGGGTCAACAAAAATCGTATAGACCAGCTGCATAATTGTTATCTATTAACAATGAAATCCTGAATATGCCAAAATCACTTGAAATTAATCTAAAGTTGTGTGAATTGCGAATAGCAGTACTGCTTTGATTTGGAAGTTGTGTTATGTACTAGCGTTTAAGCACTGCAGACTCCAGTAGGAGAAGTACCATCCTTTAATTGATAGAGCAAAATGCAATTAAATGGTGTATTTCGTGTAAACCCTTTTGAACTTTCAGCTTTTCATGGGCCTGGAATGCTTGCTATTGAAGTACTTGACATTTAGTGCTTGGGCCATGCATTACTAGAGAAAACATAAGCTTTGAAAGATATGTAATCAGGACCCTGAACTTTTTTTGCCTTCATGGTTTCTTGGTTTTGATATAGATATACTTTAACCGGAGTTGTCTGTAATATGCAGGGCTTTGCTATGATACAAATGAACCTGTTCTTAAGGATGCTTTTGGAAAGCATGGTGAAATTATTGAAGGTAATTGTAGGAGGCTGTCAGTTACATTTTAGGTCTTTATTTTCTTGAAGGTGATCATCTATTTACTTGAGGGAACTCTGTTATCATATTTCACAGTTAAAGTTATATGCGATCGTGTGAGTGGGAAATCAAAAGGATATGGGTTTGTGAAGTTTTCATCTGAAACTGAAGCCAGCACTGCTCTAAAAGAAATGGATGGTCAGGTAACTCTATCCATCGTGGTTATATCTTTGTAGTTTATGTGTTGCAGTTCTTTGGGATGAGAATTAATATCAGCTGTTAATGTTTGCGACTCTTCTCAGTTACTGGATGGCAGACAGATCCGCTTGGAATTTGCACACAAGGGGTAATGACATTGTTCCCAGTATAGTTTAGTTTGTACATGAAAGCTTTGCTGCTATTTTTGTTTTTCTCTTTGAGATAATAGAGAAGACTGACATTAGTGTTGAGCTCTAGGTGCTTGGTCACTCTTCTCTATGGTTTGGTCAATATTTCCATGGAGTTCAGTGGTGAAGTCTTATACCTTCTAATTTTGTTGGATTGAATCCCTTTGTTAGTGGCTGTGTATTCTTTGGCAACTAGTTGTTGCTTCTCATCTGCATGCTAGTTATGCATGCCTTTATACAAATTATCCAAATTTTCATGTTCAAAACATAGCCTGTTATATACTTAACGAAACCAGGGACATATGGGATTCTTGGAAGGTTTTGGGTCAGGAAAATTTTATTTGATGGTTTTTAGTATGAAGACTTGTTTTAGGCTTTAGTCCCGATGGTCATGTAGACGTGTCTTATTAATTGCTCTATTTGGTAAGATACTTATTGTAAGGGAGTATTAATTGTGGCTGCACAGCATAACTTTCAATCATCTGCTCCCATGAATATTTGTATTGAATAAGTAGGTATTGTGATTGCCCAACTGTCTCAAATCAAATCTCCATGCTCCGTTTTTTCTGGGTTAACTTGCTATTCGATATAGTCATTTCGGTGTTTAACAATTTCTCTATGAACCTATTTCTGCAAGTTCCTGTGCCCAACTTTAAAGTGCATAATTATGGTAGCTTATGGTTGAGCCCTTCACAAATTAAGTTGCTTATGGATGCTTAAGTATTCCAGATTAATATATATTTTTAAGGATTTGCATCTTCCTTTCATAAAAAAAAAAAGGATCAGCATCCTGAATTTACTGCTGTGTCACATGTTAGATCGTTGATATCAAGAGTTGTTGCTTCGTTGAGCAGGTAAAGGTGGATTGGTATGCTGGCGTTTCCCTTATCATGGAACCAGCAAGTTCAAATCTGATTAGTTTTCTTGGTCTTGCAGTAGTTTGGTATATTAGTTCTGTAATCTTATATATGAAAAGTAATTTTTTTTTTTGGAGAATGACGAAGTAGTTTTGTTCTTGTAATATGTTGAAAGAAATTTGGACGAATTGCAGTGGCCACCTATGTGGCTCCTAGGCATATCCCCTCAAATATTATCCTAATTAGTAATTGGTATAGCTTCAATTGATTATCTTCCTTCTTCTATTTTTTATTATTATTATTGTTATGATGTATTTAAGGATATTGAAATTCACATTTTCCATTATATAATCTACTGTTTATATTTTCTTTTTTAATAACTTAAATTTGGTTTTTTTTTTGGGGTAAAAATTTCAACAAAAAAAAGAAAGTAATGTGGATTGCAAATCAGGGAGTATGGATTTATTTATTTATTTTTATTCTTATTTTATTTATTTTTAAATAGAGGGAGATTGTCTTCTTGTTCCACATCCAACTTGGATTATGTACTTTTAGCAAATCCCAAAGTAAAAAGGAAAAAAAAAAAAAAATCCTTTGTTTATACTAGCTACTCATTCAATATAGACTAATGAGCATTAAAAAATCTGATTTCATAAAACTGTTGAATGATATTTGTCCCAATAACATATATTGCTCAATAAGATGTCTCCATGTAACAATTTTAAAAACCTAACACAACAAAAAAAGATCATCAAAGGCTCGTCGAATGTGACTTTTGTTTTTAAAAAGAGAAAAAGAAGAGGTAGTGACCAATGGCTAACCCAATGTGCTACCAAAGAACGCAAGACAAATAAAACCAAAACCTAGAAAATTAATTCCGCCACTTTCACATGATGGTGCAACTATTGGCATTCTCATCATTGAAAGCGTTCCATGATGATTCTTGATTACCGTCTATTGAATACTGATCCCTCTGCTCCATCTGGCCATATTGGGCTCTTGTTTGGTCCATTTGACCATGCGGGGCTCCTGGGTGACCCATGGGATACTGACCCATTTGGCCCATCCGGCCCGACTCTCCAACATATTGCATATTTCCACTTGTTCCTTCCATGTTATTTGCATCAGGATGTTGTTGTTGTTGTGGTGGTGGTGGGTGATTAGTCTCCTCCTTAGGGTCCTTGCCCACTTTTTCTGCTTCACTAGTTTCCTTCTCTGGAGTTGGCAAAATCTTGACATATTTTTTCTTTGTGGCTTTTTGAAGAAGCGCCTAAGTCTGGCGGCATCTCCAGTACCGATCACAGTCACTATCCTTCCTGTTTATCCAAACTCGGTTTTTGGACACCTACACAGACGTCATTCAAATTTCAAACAAATTAATTAGTTGAAGAGAAAAAACAAGAACAATATGCATGTTAGATGGGCGGATAATGAAACTTAACAATATCAAGATCAATGCATGGTAGATGGCCGAACGTACGTCCGTAATAAGCCTTTTCAACAAGTTCCTGAAATTTGCGAAGTCCTTGTTACAGCCTTTACATTCACAGTAGTTGTATTCGAGTAGGCACATCTGCACGTATAAACAGCAAATTAATTATTTGCCAGTTAAAACAACTAAAACAGGGCTTAAGAGCTACAGGAAGAGAATTAAACGTACAGCATATAATTAGTTTAACAACATAACAATAAGGTACCTGAGGCTGAGGCTGGGGCCTAGGGTGCGGCTGAGGCTGAGGCTGTGGCTGTGGCTGTGGCTGAGGCTGGGGGGGCTGGGGCTGAGGCTGAGGCTGACTCATGAGCTGATGCTGGGGCTGAGGCCTCCTCTTGTTTCTTAATTTGAACATAGTCACAACTGATCGAATTCAGTCTAAAGATTGCAGTACAGAATTCGAGTCTGTGAGAGAGATAGCAAAGGGGTTTGGGGTATATAAAGAAGTTGATGTCGGTTCAAGATTTCCATGCATAGATTTTTTGCCAGTTTTGAACCACCATATACTTGCTTATTCTTGTTGAACAAGGATCTGCTTAGTTAAGATTTTCAAGAATATTTTTTTTGCCAGATTTTGAACATATATACTTGCTTCATCTTGATTTTCAAGTTAATTATAGATTGCCTGATTTGCATGTATATATGCTCTGATTAATCAATATGGTATCTAACTCGAGATCTCGGGCCCAGTGACTTCTACATCTAGGCCCCATGTGTCTAGTTTCTTAGAAATTTTACGGTTTGTGATTCCGACTTTTCTAGAAGGAGTTATGACAATTTATGTGAAGACATATCAGCTTGAACGAGAATCTGCAACACAAAAACTGTTGTGCAGAACACCTAACTTCGCTAAATTACTGGGAACTTCTTTGATAGAATTAAGAGCTATACCCTAGATGCACGGAAAGCCCCATGTGTCTAGTTTTTGAGAAATTTTACGGTTTATGATTCCGACTTTTCTAGAAGGAGTTATGGGAATTTAAGTGAAGGCAATTTAGCTTGAACTAGAATCTGCAATACAGAAACTGTTGTGCAGAACACCTAATTTGGCTGAATTACTGAGAACTTCTCGGATGGAATTAAGAGCTGTACCCTATATGCAAGGAAAGCCCCATGTGTCTCGTTTCTGAGGAATTTTACGGTTTGTGATTCCAACTTTTCTAGAAGGATTTATAGCAATTTAAGTGAAGGCAGTTCTGCTTGGACAAGAATCTGCAACATCTTTTACAAGTTCATGTCTAGAACCAAACTAATCTGAATTACTGGGAACTTTTAGGATAGAATTAGAAGCTGTACCCCATATACACGGAAAGCCCCATGTGCTTAGTTTCTGAAGAATTTTATTGTTTGCGATTCAGACTTTTCTAGAAGGAGTTATGGCAATTTAAGTGAAGGCAGTTCAGCTTTGACGGAAATCTGCAACATCTTTTACAAGTTTATATCTAGAAGGCCCAACACATATATTTGGAAATCTTCAGTGTGCCACATCATCATTATATGTGTGTGTGTGTGTGTGTCTCTTTGTGTGAGTGTGAATTTTTTGTAATTTGGCTTATGGTGAAATTAGACGTTCTCATACTTCTATATAGAAATATGTGTATATATATTCTATATGTCATGACTATGGTTAACCTATTCGATCGGATTCGAAAATATGGTAAAATTAGCTAAATTTTTTTGCCACACTTATAATTTATTATAATAATCTCATCCAACGGTCGATTTTTCCATTTTATTTGAATTGATAGAGGTTTCCACTTGGAGTGTATGATATATAAATATAGGTTTATAAGAGTAACTAAGTTTGACCTAGCTGATCGAATTCGAAACGAGAACCAAATTTGCTGGATTTTTTACAACCACCATAAAATAATTTTTTTTTTTTGAAGGCTTGGATAGGTGAGGAAGAGATCCTTCCTATCCTCTTAAATTAAGAAAAGGAAAACAGAGTACAAAGGAGGTTTCCATGGAAATCATTCTGAAGCGTGTATGTCAATGAGTTGTGTTCTGATAGTATATTTCTTCCTCCAATTTCTCGGTCTTACATCACGTTCTTCTTTCTTTCCTTGGACCGTAACGTTTTGTAATTTACATGGTATCGTAATAGGTGGCTTCCTTATCACATTGTAATAAGAAATGTTTGATCAATCTCTTCTTCATAGCACCATCGATATCGTGGATGATTCTGAGTTAAATACAGGGCATGCATCAGTCAACTTGCACATAGTTACAGGCATCAAGATCTAAAGCCACTCTTTTTCTTTCGCTACTTTGGTAAATGTATGACATTTTCGTATAAAAAAAAAAGTATAACATGTTCATCTCAGTATCTCACTGTTATGAGGTTTCTCATTCCCTATGAAAGGGCCTGGGCTTCACATACCCTGCCCATTTAACACTCAGGGCTAAAAAAGCCCAGTGACGAGTAATACTTTGCCATCTGCCCATCTATGGAGATAGTCGTGTACACATACGCGGTGGGTGGTGATCTTCACGTCTCATATTACCTCCAATTTCTTAAATCAACTGATACCGAACTTTGAGAGTTGAGATATGGCGGATCTGTTCATCAAACAATCAAAGCAGTACGCTGTGGCTCGGCCAGGTTACTCAGAAAAGCTGCTTCAGTTCATTGCTTCCAAGGCTGCCGCCCACGACCTTGCATGGGACGTCGGCACCGGTAGTGGCCAGGCTGCCCGATCCGTAAGTTTCTCATCTCACATCCCAAATTTCAAACCTTAATCTATTGGTTCCGGAAAGTAATGATCCTCTTTTCCTGGATGGGCAATTTGCTGTCCAAATTGCATAACGATAGGGAAGTAAGATCGCATAGTCCTCTATATTTTCGTATAGTCTTGCTTAGATTTCTTTGTTATTGTTGCAGCAATTTGGTCACTCATTGACTTATTCCTTTTTAAAATAATAGATAATCGTCTGTTGCATACATATATTATATATACACTCAAACAAAGAACAATGTGTGAGGATTGTGAGACTGGACTTGAACGGTTGAACACTTTTTTGTATCTCTTTTTTCTTGATATAGGCTTTAATTTTTTTGATTCATTTCAGCTAGCTGAGATCTTCTATAATGTGGTGGCAACAGACACAAGCCAAAAGCAACTTGAATGCGCTCCAAAACTCCCCAATGTTCGCTATGAGCACACTCCTCCGGTCCTGACCACACCTGAAATTGAACGAAAATTGGCCTCAAAATCTAGTACTGTTGATTTAGTGACCATTGCACAAGCCCTGCATTGGTTTGACCTCCCAAGTTTCTACGAGCAAGTGAAATGGGTGCTGAAGAAACCCCATGGGGTCATTGCTGCATGGTGCTACACTGTGCCTAGAGTTAACAACAATGTAGACACCGTCTTCGATCGGTTCTATTCCATTGATGTCGAACCCTACTGGGATCGGGCACGTAAATTAGTGGACAACAGGTACAGCACCATTGATTTTCCGTTTGAGCCGGTTAGGGGAGAAGGCAGTACAGGACCGTTTGAGTTTGTGACGGAGAGATTGATGGATTTGGATGATTTTTTCACGTACATAAGGTCGTGGTCAGCATATCAGACGGCTAAGGACAAGGGTATTGAGCTTCTGAGTGACGATGTGATGGAGGAATTTAAGCAAGCTTGGAATGCTGGTGGCGGAGATGAACAGAAGGCTGTGAACTATCCTGTCTATTTAAGAGTCGGAAGAGTCGGGAATTGAATCAGTGTTGTTGATGGAGTATGTGTTCTGTTCTAATGTTGGGTAGTGTGAATTGAACACACCAATTGCAGTCGATATGCGGATTTGTCAGTTTAATTGTTTGAATCATGCTACCGTAGGTTGGTCGAGGTTATTTTTGCTTACTTTTGTTTTCAGTTACTTAAAAAAAGTGCGCGGTAAACTCTATAATGAAACTTAATTTTGCTCGGATTTTGTTTTCCTGTTTAGAGCTTTAGGTTGAATATGGCCATAGCATTGTTCTATTGTGGGGTTTGGGCTCCGGTATATGTATTTTCCTGGTGGCACTGGTACCTCAGTGAAGCTGTGTGAATATATGAATATTCACTTAGCAATTTAACTAAGTTATAATATTCATACCTTTAGGCTTAAATGTAACGTATTAGTCGGAGTGCAGAAAGTCATTCCAAGACATTAACAATGTCGTAAATAGAAAAAAGGCCAAACCGGCCACTTGAAATTCTCCCTGACCACGCCATGTCATTGGTCGAGAGCTACTCTCTCCAACCAAACCATGGGTCGGATCAAGAATCACTGGAAAACCCTCTTGCCAAGAGCTCCAACTTTTGAGAGTGCAACCAATCCCACTATGTCAAAATTAACACTTGCATTTAGACACTGGAGGAGCAAAGATGGTCAGGCATGGTTTACTTCTTGACTAGGGATGACATAAAAATTCACGGGTCTATGTGTATCCATGGGTATCCGTTTTATTTGAGTAAAAATATTCGGGTATTTTTAGCGGTAAATTTTCCATGGCTAAATAGGTAATGAGTGTTGGATATCCGTGGGTACCCATACCCATATAACTTATTAAACTGTTTTGTTTTTTATAATTATTATTAGTATTTTTTATCAAAACTTATTAAGCTATATTCTTACACATTTTTTTTTGGATTAATTTCAGTTTACCTCCCTGAAGTTTGAGGGTGTCATCATTTCACCCCCTCTACTTTCAATTTTGACTTTTTACCCCATAAACTTTCTAATTTCAATCAGCTGTGTCCAATTGTTACTATTCCATCCAAATTGGACGTTAAGTTTGACTTTTGAGGGCTAAAATGGTCATTTCAACATAAAAAAAAAAGTTATTTTTTTCTTTTCTGTTTTTTAGTTTTTTTTATTTTATTTTTATTTTTAATTTTGTCTTCAACCTATACACACCACAAGTTATAATAGGTTTATAAAAAAAAAAAAAAATACTCTAGGTGGTTGAAAGCCGCTCGCTGGTCTACGATATTTGTGATATATCTCCGATAAAGTGAAGAATTTTAGGATATATCCCCAATAAATGAAGAAATAATAAAATCTAAAAATAATTTACACTTTATCTGTAAATAAAATCTGTATATCCCCAATAAAGTGAAAAACATCTGTGTAAAATCATTTTTGGTCTATTTTATTTGTGATATATCTCCAATAAATGGAAGAATTTTAGGATATATCCTCAATAAAGTGAAGAAATATCTGTAAAAAATGATTTTACACTTTATCTGTAAATATCTGTATATCCCTAATAAAGTGAAGAAATATCTGTGTAAAATCATTTTTTACAGATAAAGTGTAAAATTATTTTTATAGATATATCTTCATTTTATTTGGGATATATCCTAAATTCTTCACTTTATTGGAGATATGTCACAAATATCGTAGACCAGCGAGATGTTTTCAACTACCTAGAGTATTTTTTTGTTTTTATAAACCTATTATAACTTGTGGTGTAGGTTGAAGACAAAATAAATAAAAAAAAGATTTTTTTTTAATGTTGAAATGACCATTTTAGCCCTCAAAAGTCAAACTTAATGTCCAATTTGGAGGGAATGGTAGAAATTGGACACGGCTGATTGAAATTGAAAAGTTTAGGGGGTAAAAAGTCAAAATTGAAAGTAGAGGGGGTGAAATGATGACACCTCCAAACTTCAAGGGGGTAAACTGAAATTAATCCTTTTTTTTTTATACAATTTTCAATCAAAATTAAGTTTATGATTAAAAAAAAAGATGAAAAAGGAAAAAAAAGAAAAAGAAAGAAATTTTTTCACGTCTCTCTAAATCCCAGATCTTCATTCCTTCCTCATTTAATTTCGAATAGAGCTCCAGATCTTCGTTGTTGATGGACAACTCTCTTTCTTCCTCCTTTGATTTCAAATTGAGCTCCCGATCTTCGTCGTCTATGACTTCGACACCATCAACGTCACAGAGAATGCGCCGGTGGCTCTCGGCGCGGCGGGAGTGGTGGCTGAGTCCTACGCGCACATCTTCTTCACGAACTCGGTGGCCACTGGAAAGGTATACCCTCTAGAATCGGAGACGAGGATTTAAGAGGAGTGCAGGAGTGGTGATGTAGCGAGAGCCATCTGATCAATCACATATGATGAATAATTGAAGGAATTGATTTCAGTATTCCCACAATCCCAGCGTAAGAGTAGGTGTTTTTTTATTTCTTTTTTCTGTTCTTAGAGATGCTTTTCTCAGCAAAAAAAAAAAAAAAAAAAAAAATTAAAGCAAACAGATGGGTAGTTGGGTACCCATTTACCCGATGGGTGAGTATGGAAATACTTGGAAAAAAAAGACTGGGTATGGGTATCATGGGTATTTGTCATTTTGGTTGCTGGGTGGGTATATTACCCGCTGGTATTGCCCAATGGAAAAAATGCCAACTTTCTAGACGCCCTCTTCTCGCTAAATAACCCTCACCTTATTAAGATCGACTTAATTGTACTTCACACGACCTGTACCTGTTCCACTGAAACATAACCTATGAAAGAAAGTGTATTGTAGCTTATGGTTGAGCTACCATATATGATCAAATAATGTAGCTTAAACTTGTATTCAAGTGATCATGGCTCAAAGTGAAGAAGGCACGATGGTTGAGGTTCAAATGATGAGGGCTTACTGGCATCGATGATTACTCACAAACAACTACTAAAAGATAGATCCGAGGAAGAAAACTTGGTAGATTTTATTTCCGAAACAACTGCTACGTACTATGTTTTAGGCTTTTAGCAAGTCCAATTGTCTTGAGTCGATGACGATACATGATACCAACACCAAAGTCCACGGAGAAATGAAAGAGGAGAGAAAAGAAAATTGGAAATGGTGGAAGTTCCATAGTTGACGAGATGACTTGGACCATGGGATATGAGATATTTGGTTTGTACAGAATATGGTTGTTTCGTTCCTAATTTCCACAAACTAGTGCAGAGGCCATCAATCGATTATAAGAAAGCAGAGATATCTTATGTAGACGGATCAAATTCTAAAATGGTTCACAGACCCAGCTGCTGCTCTGTTTGTCTGGTTCCTTTCATGGTACTAATGCTACTGTTCTCATCCATGATTATGTTTGCCGAAGTTTTTGAGAATATTTTGATAAGCAGTTAGTCTCTCTTTCTCCGCCCCTAGTTTTTTTTTTTTTTTGAATAAAAATTATTCATTATTATCCTTATTATTATTTTCTTTTACGGGAATCATATTTCAATTAGAAATTTGGTAATCTATATTCTACTAGATTAACTTAAATGTAAATGATAAGATGGCTTAATTTGTTAGGAAAACCTTCAACTTGCACCATTTGACTGTTGTTCTTTATTGGGCTTGCAGAAGTGAAGAGTGGGCTGCATGTACACATTGATCAACGAGACAAAAACAGGAGGAGGGTAGAATTTACCCAAAACGCCTCCAGCGCGCCATGGTTAAATGCTTGGGTTCGTGAGCATTGATTTTCAAGTTACCTTTTAATGAATTCAAAAAGAAAAAAGGATCAAGTTACATGTACAAAGCCGTGGCATCAACATAAATTCTCTTCTTTTCTCTGTGTTTATGTATTCCAGCTTTTGGGAGAGTCTGAGGAGTTGTCTTATTGTCTTTACTTGGTTTATGTCGGAGGGTTTATAGTTTATAACTCTATCCTTCCTTTGCTTGTAGTATGAAGTTGTTCTATTGATGAATTGATCCATCTAAAGTTGATGAGCTTGATCAGACTCAATATCCTACCTCTTTGCAAGTATAAAGTTGTTGTATTGTCTTCCCGCTTGTAATATTAGAGTTTCAGGTAGCAATTTGCAACCATGTAACGACTAGATCAGACTTAATTATGTATAAAGTCCGATCTAGAAGACTAGAGATATGGTCATGAACTTATAACAGATACGCAGGCTTTGTCTTGAAGAGAAACAACTACAAATAGAGGGCAAGAGAAAGAATGGCTAATTGAATTATATAGCACCATTTCAGGCAATTGGATAATTTCAATTCATTGGACATGCATATAGCACAAAGCAAAAGCTATCAAATTACAAGTCCCGAATCCATAATATTACACGACACATTGACACGTACAGTTACACATTGACAATCATATTTGATAGGATGAGAGAGATCGAAACAGAGAAAAATGATCTTAATTACAGGCTTAGCCAGAAATTTCAATGGCTTTGACATCAGGCCTCTTCACCTCTGCCTTCGGAACAGTCACACTGAGAACCCCATTCTCCATGGCAGCCTTAATCTCATCAAGCTTCGCATTCTCAGGAAGCCTGAACCTCCTGGAGAACTTGCCGCTGCTTCTCTCGACCCGGTGCCACTTGTCGTTCTTGTCCTCCTTCTCTATCTTCCTCTCTCCGCTGATCTGCAGCACCCTGTCATCTTCAATCTCAACCTTGACCTCTTCTTTCTTCAGCCCCGGAAGGTCGGCCTTGAACACATGGGCTTCAGGGGTCTCCTTCCAGTCGATCCGGGTGTCGATGAAAGCCGAATTCTCGCCAGGAAATTCAGGGGATGTGGAGAGCGATGAGGAAGGGAATTGAAAATCCCTGAATGGGTCCCAGAGATCGAGGTTGAAGACGCTGTTTCGTCGGAAATTTGGGATAAGCGACATTGTGAATGGATTGGACGATCAGAAAGTTCGAGTATTTGCTTCACTGGTTTGGTGATTGGAGGGGAAGATTGGATGCGCATTTATAAGGAGACCCAAGAATTTTCTGGAGAATGCTCGGACTTGAAAACGTTTTTCTGATTTTCTCTCGAACTTTCCGGAGCTTTTGAGAATGACATACGCAACTGAAGAATGGTCGGGAAACTTTCTTCGACTCTTGAGAATCAGAAAATGGGCCAAAAGTGGGCTTCATAATGGGCTCTTGAAGAAAGGTGGGAGTAGGGAGTGGCCTTTTAGGAACTAACCGCGCCGAACCGAATCAAATGCTGGAAATCTAAAGTTCTAAATAGAATTGGGCGATCAATTATTAAAGAGTAAAAATGAACTGAGTGTTAAAGGAAAAGCACATTATGTACCTTCGTCAAAGAAACAGACGAAGAGAGAATCAAGCAATTACAAATCACAGCTCAATCAGCATTTAGTATCATCAATGTAATTGATATTTCCGTTGTAATCCTATCCCTATATAAAGGGGTTATGAATGAAATGAGTAGACCAATTCCAATTGCATTTTACTTTTACACGTCATCAGCACGCTTAGAACCAATAGCCAAAGAAAAAAAACCATAATTTTATAGTCTCTTTCTTCTTTCCGTTGAAAAAAAAACCAAGGAAAAAAACCCTAGCTGCAACCCACGAAGCCTCACCTAGCGCCTGCGCCGCCTACACCAGCCAAATTCACCAGACCAGCCAGCCCACACGTACCTGCTGGGTGCCTTCTTCCCCTTATCCTCCATCTCAGTTCTGCTTCCAGAACCCAGAACCCATCTGGGTCATCCGCTCGGTCCGACTGCGTCGTTGTAGCCTCACCCGATCCCGGCACAGCTGAGCCGACTCCAGCCCACTGCCCCGCACGCATCGCCCTCGCGCCTGCATCCCACAGCCGGCCTCGTCAGCCCCACAGACCGGCGCCGTCTTCTCCCGGCCATCATCTCCAGTCGCTCCCCTGCAGCCCATCTCCGACGCAGCCCGGTTCCAGCCCTTGCATGCGCCTGCTGCGTAGATCCTACCACCACCTCCAAACGTCCAGATCGATCTTCCGGCCGCACATCGTTCGATCCAGCCTCGGCCTGCTCGCCCAACAGCAGCAGCCCTGCAAAAAAAAAAAAAAAGGACAGAGAGAAAAGAAAGAACAAAGAAGAAGAGGAAAAAAAAAAAAAGACCCAGCCCAAAGTAAAGAGCCGGCCCAAAAAAAAAGGCCTTGCGGCCTAGAAAAGAAAAAAAGAGAAAAAAAAAGAGAGAAAAAAGAAAAAGAAAGAAAGGAAAAGAAAAAAAAAGAGTGTGACCCGACCCAAAGAAAAGAGCTGGCCCAGAAAAAAAGAAGAAAAGAAAAAAGGCCCTGAGGCCTAGAAAAAAGAAAAATAAACAGGCCCTGCGGCCCTGAAAGAAAGAAGAAAAAAAAAAAAAAAAGAAAAAAAACACAGGCCCTGTGGCCCATTTCTAAAAAGAGAGAGGAAGCGGCCCAGTTTTTCTCAAGTCCAAAAACATCGCTACGCACGCCTGTATCAACAAGCGCGTGCGTTAGGATTGTTTTATTTTCTCGAAATCAAGTATGTTTTCTTTATTTTATTTTTTTAACCAAGCATGTGAATTTGATTTATCTTTTCTATTTTTAAGCATATTTTAGATTTTATTATATATGCTTTTATTATAAAATTTTCGAGCATGCTTAGTTAGATTATATTAATTATTTTACGCATGCTTTGTCATTTATGCTTTATATAATTATCTTTAAGCCATGATTATATATTTGATTTTTGAGCATGCCATATATATCTATATATATTGTTATATATTATTTATGAAATTTTGAGCATGTTTTTATTTTATTTACGCTTATATAAATTATGTCTACACATGCTTTGTATTTTACTATTGTTTACATTTTATTTTACGCATGATATATTATTGTTATTATTATGTGTAACATATATTTTGGTATACATTTGTGAAATTTGAGCATGCCATGTAATTCATTTTAATATATGCTATGTTTTTATTATTTATTACCTGCTATGATTATTACTTGTTTAAAATGCTATAAAAAAAAAAAAAAAAATTGCGCTTTGCCATGATAATGAAATTTCATGTGCATTATACACAACATTACCGTGATAAAGTATTTTCACATAGCATCGAAAAAATGTGTGACCCTTACGAATATTGGTCTTGAAATCTAATTCATATTTTTGGAAAATAATTCACGTGGATGTCTTTATGACTGCGTAATTTATTTATTCTCTCTTGTTTGTGTAGATGGCTGATCCAACTCGACCTGAGTTTGACATTTTGGACTCAGAAGGACTTGAGTACCATCGTTGGGCTTCCGATATGGAAACTGCCTTTGTGGCAAAAGACTACACTGCCACCATTACTGACCCCAAAGATGATGAACTATCTAATAAGGTGAAAGCAGATGCCTTAATGTTTCTGAGGCGACATATTGATCCTAGCCTACGCTGGGAGTACCTTCAGTTGAAGACACCCAAAGAATTGTGGGATGCCCTTAAAGGACGTTTTGGGAACATTCTTGACACTTTGCTCCCAGAACTAGCTATTCAGTGGAATGGAATCCGCTTGCTTGACTATAAAAAGGTCAATGACTTCAACAAGGACATGTTGCGCTTAAAAGCACGTCTCAATTTTTGTCGAAGGGAAATCACAGAAGATGATATGATCTACAAGACTCTTACCACCTTTCCTAATTTAGCTTTTATACTAGCGAACCAGTATCAGTTGGATTATGACAACAAAAGAATCACAACCTTCAATAAGTTGATAAGCTTACTGCATGTGGCTAAGAGACAAAATAAGATTCTCTTGAATAACAATGCCAGACCAACTGGGACAAAGAAAATTCCCGAGGCTAATTATGGAAAAATGAAAGGTGGAAATAACTCCAATGCAAGGGGGTTTAGAGTGCTGATCCCTACCCACGTGGCAACCATGCACCACGTGGAAAGGGACATGGGGATCATGGAAACAAGATGCAAAAGGAAAGAGTTGACAATGAACCATGCTATAAGTGTGAATTCATTGGGCATTGGTACAAGAACTGCCAAGCAAACAACAGAGTAGCAGTCAATTACAAGAGGTATAGAGAGTCTAAAGAACAAGAGGCTCACTACATGGACGAAGAAGGTCATGACCTAAACGTCAACCTTACAATTGCAGACTTCAATGGCAAAGAGGAACTTGCTAAGTCAATGGATGCTCTCAATCTTGACTGATATGCTTTATTCATTTTATTTTCCAAAGATAGTTGTGATGGCATAATGCCTAATTTTTAATTAGACTATTATTTGGTCTTAAAGAATGGTTTGATGAATTAGATTTCTGAACAAAGACTTTGATTTGCTTATCGTTGGCTTATTAATAAATTTTGAATTTTATTCTGAAGCACTGAATTTATTCAAATTTATTTTCTATACACATATTTACACGGTTCGAAATTGCAATATAAAGATGTAAAGCAATACATCTAGAGAAAAAAAAATTATTATTAGAATGAAAAGATTATCATTCTACTAAAATAAAATTACTCTAAAGAATTTGAGATGTAGTTAAAGTCAAAAACGCTCTGTATGTACCAAGAGCTAATCGAACCTTGTTAATGTTTCAAAGCAATTTCTGCCAACGGTTATCATGTAAAAACACACTGTGAGAATAGAACTGAATACCTTGATATTACATCTAATGACTGTGGAAGGAAACACATCTTAGAGAAACTTATGAGTCAATTTAGTGGACTGTACCTCACTACGATTCGGATCATTGAATCCTATACTGTCACCAACAATGAAATGTGGGACACTGACCCATACAGGCTTTTGCATGATCGCCTATGGCACCGAGGTCGTGACATGATGATCCGTATTTTTCAAGAACTCACACGGACATCTCTTCTTTCGAGTGAAAAATGGGAGAAAAATCCGCCACACTGCAAGGTGTCGGTTCTAGGATTGCTCAAATGCAGTCATTGCTTTCTGATGTACCAGAAGCACTACCTCCCTCCAATTATGCCTCATTGACTATTTCAAAGGCACATCACTCGTTTTACAAAGCCTGCTCTTTAGCAAAAACAGGATCGAGACCTTCCTATGCTAAAGATACAAAACAAAACATTCCATTCTTACAAAGGATACAAAGAAATGTCTGTGGACCTATCCATCCAGAATACGGACCATTCAAGTACTTTATGGTTCTGGTGGATGTTTCGACAATCTGGTCACATGTCGTTTTATTGTCCACAAGAAATGCTGCAATACTCCTAGCACAGATTATGCGTTTAAGGGCTCACCACCCCGATCACCCTATCAAGTCTATAAGGCTTGATAATGCTGGAGAGTTTACATCAAAAGTATTTGATGATTATTATATATCTATTTGGATCAATGTAGAGCATCCTGTACCCCATGTGCATACACAAAATGGTCTCGCAGAAGCGACCATCAAAAGGCTACAGATGGTGGCTAGGGCATTGGTTATGCGCAACAACCTGCCTATATTTGCATGGGGTTATGCAATATTGCACGCAGCTTTACTTATTCGTTTCAGACCCACTGCTAGCCAACCATTTTCTGCGTACAAGTTGGTAACTGGATATGAGCCGGACATTTCACACTTACGCATATCTGGTTGCGCAGTATATGTGCCTATTGCGCCCCCACAGGGCACTACACTGGGTCCTCAGAGACGATTAAGTATTTATGTTGGATACGAATCCCCAACAATTATCTGCTATTTGGAACCCTTGACAGGCGATCTCTCTACCGCTAGATTTGCGGATTGTCACTTTGATGAGACAGTCTTCCCGTCGTTAGGGGGAGATAGAAAAAAGGATTTTCCAAGGGAACGACAGGAATTGTTGTGGTTTGTCCCCACTCCGTCTCATTTTGATCCCCGCACTTCACAAAGTGAAAGTGAAGTGAAAAGAATAATCGATCTTCAGAACGTAGCAGATTCGATGCCTGATACGTTTACTGATATCGCAAAAGTGACGAGATCACATATACCAGCTGCAAATGTGCCTGCAAGGTTAGAAGTCCCCAACAAGGGGCACGGTGCAGCAGATAGAGGCACTGCAACCGCACTTAGTGGAGCTGTGGTTGAGGCCGTGGCTCCCCAAGGAAGAAGGGGAGGTCACTTGGTTCCATTGACACTCACCAAAGGAAGAAGAGGGTGAGTAAGGCACAAACCAATCATCAATGTATAGAATCCCTCTAATGAGATTGTCTCTGATTATAGTTATGTCCATGAATCAATACTGAAGGACGCTCTGATGTTTGAAATGATTCCAGAGAACAAAGAAATCTCAAAGGATTATGAGAGTGCGTATGAGTTGATAGAAAGATCTTCCATACACATTGATGATATATACTGTTGCTCAAGGAATCATAGAGCACGATGATATTGAACCACGCTCTGTTGAAAAATGTCAACAAAGAGCAGATTGGCCTAAATGGAAAGAAACAATCCAGGCAGAATTAGATTCTCTGACAAAGAGACATGTATTAGGTCCGGTAGTGCTAACCCCACCAAGTGTAAAGCCTGTAGGACATAAATGAGTCTTTATCAGAAAGCGTAATGAGAAGAATAAAGTCCTGAGGTACAAGGCTCGCCTTGTGGCGCAAGGTTTCTCACAACGCCCTGAAATTGATTACAAGGAGACATACTCTCCCGTAATGGACGTTATAACGTTCTGCTACTTAGTTAGCTTAGTAATTTCCGAAGGACAGGAAATGCAACTCATGGATGTGGTTACTACATATCTCTATGGGGATCTAGATTCAGAGATATATATGAAAGTGCCTGATGACCTTACATTACCCAAGTCAAGTGACTCTAAACCACGGAGTGCGTTTGCAATTAAGTTGAAACGCTCACTTTACGGAATGAAACAATCCGGGCGGATGTGGTATACCCGTCTAAGTGACTACTTGATTGGGAAGGGATATAAGAACGATGAAGTATGCCCCTGCGTATTCATAAAGAAAACAAGTTCCGGATTTGCAATTGTAGCTGTATATGTCGATGATATGAACATAATAGGTACTCTTGATGAAATAAGAGAAACCACGAGCTACTTGAAATCCGAATTTGAGATGAAGGATCTTGGGAAAACTCGATTCTATCTAGGCCTTGAACTAGAACACCGAGTTTGTGGAATACTAATCCACCAGTCTGCGTATGTCCAAAAGTCAGGCGATATAACATGGACAAAGCGCATCCTGCTAGAAATCCTATGATCGGTCGAAGCTTGGATGCAAGGAAAGATCCATTTCGTCCAAAGGAAGATGACGAAGAGGTGTTGGGAGCTGAAATTCCCTATCTAAGTGCAATAGGCGCATTATTGTACCTAGCCTAATGTACTCGACCAGACATTGCATTCTCAGTGAACTTGTTAGCTAGATTTAGCTCAGTGCCAACGCAGCTTCATTGGAATCGTATCAAGAACATTTTCTATACTTAAAAGGAACCATTGACTTGGGACTGTTCTTTCCCTACAGAGAGACAAGAGGGATCGTAGATGGAACTGCAATCCCTAAAGGAAATGTTGATGGCGAAAGCGCCACTCCCTACACTAAAACTCCAAATGACGTTTTGGTCGGTTTTGCTGATACTGGGTAAGTCTCTGACCCACATAAAGATTGTTCCCAAACTGGTTATGTATTTGCTAATGGGAACACGGCGATATCTTGGAGATCAACCAAGCAAACCCTTGTGGCTACCTCCTCGAACCACTCAGAGATTATTGTTGTACACGAGGCGGTTCGTGAGTGTGTATGGTTAAGAACTATCATTGCACATATTCGAGGGATTAGTGGTTTGAGTTCTACCACTGAAGAGCCTACTTGCATTTATGAACACAATGCAGCTTGCATCGAACAGATGAAGCTAGGTTATATTAAGGGTGATAACACAAAACACATATCGCCAAAGTTGTTCTACAATCAGCAACAACAGACTCTCCTCAAGATTCAAGTTAATCAAGTAAGGTCTGAGGAGAATGTGGCAGATTTGTTCACCAAATCACTGCCTAAGGCCACATTTGAGAAACATGTGAAAAACATAGGAATGCGAAGACTTTCCAAGCTCACTTGATTAATGTAATGATCAGGGGGAGGTGTAGACGTCAGGGGGAGTCTAACACACACATGTCATTCTCAAATGTAGAAGGTGCGTTGTGCTCTTTTCCTTCGACCAAGTTTTATTTTTGTCCCACATGGTTTTTATTGTTACTTGGCAAAGTTTTTAGTAAGGCAACAACTCATGCACCATTTTGTCTTTGACTTGGCACAAGGGGGAGTGTTAAAGGAAAATCACATTATGTGCCTTCGTCAAAGAAATAGACGAAGAGGGAATCAAGCAATTACAAATCATAGCTCAATCAGCATTTAGTATCATCAATGTAATTGATATTTCCGTTGTAATCCTATCCCTATATAAAGGGGTTATGAATGAAATGAGTATACCAATTCCAATTGCATTTTACTTTTACACTGAGCTGATATTTCCGTGCAGGTTTCAATACGGCTTCCCTTACGTTATTTCTTATTGTTACTTTTAATTTTTTTAGAAAATTACACGTGTGTTATTTTGAAATACAATTTTGTCTCAGGGGGGTGTATTGTATATGGAATTAGTGGAACTTTTTAAGAAATCTATGGAATTTAAAAGTCTGGGTGTATTCAATATAGACTTTCAGCAGTCCATGAAAATTTTGGGGTATTCGATTAGGATTTTTAAAGAATTTATGAATTCCACCAAAATCTAGGGGTATTGAATTAAGACTTTTAAAAATGAATAAAAGTTTAGAGGTATTCAAAATTTCATTCATACTTATGGAATTAGAAAATCAAGGATAATCATGGACTTTGTAGTGTTAACTATACATACCAAATTCCAATAATTTTCTAGCCACAAGACCAAAGATTTGAAAAAGTCTATCAAAGACTTTTTGTTTTTTTTAATCTATCAAAGTTTTCTCTCTGCGCGCAAAGAGATTGGTTATCTATCGTCTCTCTTTCTTGTTTCTTCTTATCTTTTCTCTAATTTTTCATGATATCAATAATTTTTGATTCCTAACATGTTCATTATAGTTGTTGAATGTGATTTTTTGTTCAATTGTGATACTTAGAACCCTAATTTGTAATAAAAAATGATTTATGAAACCTTAAGACCCAAATATTGTGGTTTACCCCTAAAACCTTGAATAGTGTTGCTATGAAATACTAGGTTTTGTCTTATTAATTAATTATTCTCATCGATTTGAATTTATATCATTGTTCAAGGAAAGCTTGAACAATGATATTTCGATTGATTGATTATAGATCAAGACATTGATCAATATTTTTATGATATATGTTAATAGGTGAAAATAAAATTAATGAGAATAATTAATACCATAAGCATCAAGTGATCTATATTATATCTTTAAGTTGATTGGGAGATTAGAAATGAGAACAAACTAGCTAGAAAGAGTAATAATCATTAATTTGAGTCAAGTTCTACTAGAAGATACTCGACCATTGAATATGTAACGAGTTATTATCTTGCTTTGCATTTGGATTGCATTGGTTGTGTTCTTTGTTTTTTATTTTTATTTATTAGAAAATCTATAGAAGTCATTCATAATAATGTATATGGATTTTCAAGAATGAATAAAAATTCTGTTGCTAAAATCAATGGTTTTAAGAAATCAATAGCAGTCTATTAACTTTTTAAAGAGTCCGTGAACTTTTCAAAAAGTCTGTCAATTAAAAAAAATCTGCACAAATCCAAATACAATACACCCCCCTTAGTACTCATATACAGTGACGGACGCACATAGCGATGAGTGGGGGCAGCTGCCCCAGTGAGCTTTTGACATTTGGCAACTGAGTATACTAATTTTTTTTTAAATGTCAGCTATGTTTCAACGTTTAATATATATATTAACTATTGAGGTATAATATATAATAGATAATCGATATGTATGGTGTTGTTTCACAAAGCACTATGCCACTATCATTCATATATAATTGTATATATGTAAAGGCTGATGCCACTATCATTCGTATATAATTGTATATATGTAAAGGCTGATGCCACTATCATTCATATATAATTGTATATATGTAAAGGCTGATGCCACTATCATTCGTATATAATTGTATATATGTAAAGGCTGATGCCACTATCATTCATTCCTATATAATTGTATATATGTAAAGGCTGAAGCTTGCCATGCTTTTTGCCATTCCCTGACGAACCCATTTTCCCATTTCAGTATTTCTCATTCTTTTTGTTCTACCGAGAATCCCGAACAACCAAACTCAATTCTTCCAGACTTCTAGTCTTACATAGAATCTTTTTTTTTTTGAAGAAGGTCTTACATAGAATCTAATTTCTACTCTTTGAGTCTTGAATCTCTGCCGTTCTGCAATTCAATCTTGGATTGATGATCTTGAACGTGCCCTTCATGAGTTATCACAAGCCCTACAAAAAGATGATCAGGACATGGTGAATGTTAAGGATTTAGTGAAAGTGCGTAAGAAAAAATTGCAGACTTTAAGGGAGAGTGGATGACTTTTTTTGTATGTTTGAGAAGGTGTTCTATTTTGTCAAAAAGAGAATAGTGTTTCAAACATGGATGATCAATATGTAATATGTATGTCCAAGAAATTCATGGCGTAGAACTCCTGAAATGACAAATATGCATTACTATCGCTTTGACTTCTTTTGTGCGGTGATTGATTTCCAACTTCAGGAGCTAGATAACCGTTTCAATGAGGTTACTACTAAACTTCTCCTTTGTTTGGCATGTCACGCCCCGAATTTTGAATAAAGAAAATTCAAAATCCGAAACGCGAGAACAAACACAAGAAAACACATATGAAATTTTTTTCAAATAACTAAGCAACAACCAAACTGAACTCACAATGTTAATATCGACTCGTTCTTTAGAGTCACATATTACATTACAATAGTTTACATATTAAACTGAATATCAATTCAACTTGTAACCACTCTCACCAACTTACTACACAGCGGAAGACTACAAGTATAAGCGCCCTTCTACACCCACGTGACGGAAAGTCCACTTCAGCTTCGATAACGATCACGCGATATTCTAACCTGCACAATAAACCATACACCATAGAATAGTGCACCGGGAATGAACAAAACAAACCCGGTAAGCTTTTCAGCCCGTATGAGTAAACTCAATTAAAGTGACTCACGTCACGCATGCTTATAATTTCTCAATTCGTGAGATAATTAAAGCAACAACATTTACTTTCACAAAATACATGCTTTCACTATCTCAGTCTAACAACATCAATAAGCAATTATCTCAACAAATTAAAGCATCAAGTTCAAATAAATCTTTATCGTGCTCAATAATTTCAACCCAACTAAAACCCACATGCTCTGTCTCTCAATTCATTTTATCTCACTTCCCATAATCTCCAACTATACAAATAACTCCCAATATTTTAAACATTTTACGTCCCCACAATCTATCAGATCACCATTCCTTTGCCTCAACGGCACAACCACGAAATCATACTCATTGTCTCACAATAACAACCAACTGCCAACCTTAGGGCATCACAACTCAGTTCACCTCACTCCAAATCCCACAACACCACTGTACTCACAACAATCATTAAGTAAAATCAGTAATCCCTGCACAGAAACTTAGTTCAGGAGATCACATTAAAACAAACAAAAGAAATCATAGTAATCCCTGCATATAGTATAGTTCAGGTACATTAAAATTAAACAAAAGAAGGCATAGTAATCCCTGCATAAAATTTAGTTCAGGGAATTACATTAAAACAACCAATAAAATCATAGTAATCCCTGCATATAACTTAGTTCAGGAGATTACCCTTAAAACAAACAATTCAATAATAGAAATAAATAGAAACATTTACTAAAAACATCCATTAATAACGCCAACCACCACACAGCTCATCACACATATCACTACACATGTCATCACATAGATCACCACACCGGTCATCACATACTATTGTTTCCTCATCTCCAATAGCCTCAAACAATAATGAAATCATTTTCCAAATATTGTTTCTCAACTCAAACCATCACCAAAACCATACCTATTCTTTCAAAACTCAAAGCCAACAAAACCATCTTTTATTTCCAAAACCATATATTTTCCTCAACATCACATTGCACAACAATAGTAAACTACACACTCAATTCCACCAAGATATATATATTTCACGTAAATATACACACACACACACACACACACACACACACACACACACGTAGTTATCCACTCAGGGATGCCACTAATACCAACTATAGTTTTATAAATTAACTACTCGAAAATCATTTTATACCAAAACATCGTTTTAACCTACCCATGAACCGTTGTCGATCAAGTTCATATATTTTAAAACAAATAATTTATTTTGAAAATGATTTAACAACTAAACAAGTAATTCCGAGTAATAAATAAATCCGTTCGTAAATGAACCACATGAGATTTACTCACCTCTAAATCCCGCGGCGTCTACTCTGACAGCCGAGATAAAGTACAGAACACACTCAATCAATCACCTAATCAAAATACGATCCTAACTTAGCAATTGATTCAATAAACACACTTAAACTACAATCCAACGGTTGGATCCTCATCCGTGACCACACAAAGTCATCAGAACAGCTCTACGATCAACAAATCAAAACTACAAGTCGATCGGACGGCCAAATCCTCACGGATCGAAAACCGAAACGAATCGAAAACCCTAAAACCCTAACATGCATCAACTTTCTCCAAAATAACCTTATAATATATCAAAACGACTGTATCGATGCGTAGATGCATAAACTGAAAACAGAATACAAAAATATGGTCTGACGCGCCGCCACAAGCGACGGGTCAGCAGGCGGTCAACGCCGAGTCAACCACCTCCGATGCAAAAGTCGTCAACTACAAACTTGTTCAAAATGAAGAGATGAGCCACTTTCATACCTGAGCTAAGTGAGATTCGGTCTAGATCGTCCTAGATCAAGTCTGGAAGTTGGATCACTCTCGTGCGTCTGATCAGATCCTAGATCGAATCAGGGACATCAAAAACTTCAAACCTTGATCTACCACTCTACACTCAAAATCGTGATGCAAGGCCTATATGGAGATGATCAGGAGGAGGAGGACAACCCAAAACCGAGAAGGATCGGTCCGTTCAACGCTGGCGTCGAGGAGCTCCGGCCGGGTCGGGTCGGTCGGGGCTGGGGTGTCTTCGATCCAAGACTGGGGGCGGCGGAGGGACAAGGCGGCCACGTAGGGCGGTTAGGCGCGGCACGGTGAGTCCGGAGAGGGTCGGGTTGCCGCTGGAGGACGCCTGACGGCGCCGGAACGACCGGGTCGGGTCAGACGAGACCCGTCGGGTCTGAGAGTTGCACGGTGGAGAGAGAACGGAGAGTTTGGGGGAGGAAAATATAAAAAGGGGAAAATTTGGGATTTAATGAAAAATCCGGAATTTTCTCCTATTTATAGAAATTTCCCCAAATTTCAATCGCTCACAACTTTCTCATACGAACTCCGATTTCCACATTCCACATGTCCACGAACTTGTATCGACGCGCTCTACAACTTTTATGAAGGAAGTTTTCGGAGAAACCCAACGTATAAAAAGTCAACCTTTGCGCCCCCCTAAAGTCATACTTTCCGAATAAAAATTCGTCCGAAACACTTCCGCTCCACCCTCGAATCACGAACTCGTTCAAACGAACACTTTATTAATCCCAAGAAACATTTAGGAATTAATAACAAATTTCCGGGGTCTTACATGGCATCTCTAAGTCCTAATTATTCATTTGCAGCCTATGATAAGAAAAGTTTGATGCATCTTGCTGAGCTTTATCCTTATGATTTTTCTGCATCAGAGTTTTTGTTGCTAGAATATTAGTTAGAGACTTATATTGATGATATGCGATCTAAAAACAAGTTCCAAGAATTGCAAGGGATTGCTGATCTTGCAAAGAAATTAGTTGAGACAAGAAAGCATAAGACATATACTTATGTTTATTTGCTGATCACTTTGGCTCTAGTACTTCCCGTTGCAATGGCCTCTGTTGAAGGAGCTTTTTCTGCCATGAATATTATAAAGAATCGAATTCGCAATCGAATGGGAGATCAATGGATGAATGATAGCTTAGTTGTATATTTTGAGAAGGATATATTCAATTCCATTGACAATGAGTCTATTATTCAGCGTTTTCAAAAAATGGCACCTCGTAGAGGACAATAGATATGGAAGTACTCTGCTTTTCACTTGAATTTTTTTTATTAAATTCAGTTTCTTTGATTGCACTCTTCTGCTTCCATTTGGTACAAATATGTTAATAAATGAGTATATTCCAGCCGAAAGTTTTTCTGGCCTTTGCTAATCGGGGCTAAAACTCCGGAAATGAAAAATGCCAAAATATATAGGAATTGCCCCCAGAGACGTCCGCCACTGCTCATATAAAGACCAATCGTTAACTTCGTTTGAACTTTGAAGAAGCTAGGTGCGATGAACTCTCTCTAGTCATCTTAGATTTTGGCAACTGAAAATCATGATTGCCTTCAGCTTAGATTTTGGTAACCACCCATTGTTATCCGCACGTACATTTTACATTCATGCATGGCATCAGATCTTTGTAATTTTGAGAATGTCTTCTCCCTTCCAAAACCATCAATCCTCACTAGCACTCAATTATTATTTGTTTGTCAATCAAAAGCAATGAATTATTCCCCAACATTTGATCATGATCTAGAGAAAAATTTATTTCACCTCTCTATACTTTACACATTTTTATTTTTATAGGCATCTAATTGGATAACATATGCCCTTATATATGCTCTAATTTGATTAATCATAATCATTAATTAGTTTCATATTTTTTTATAAATTGATGATGTGGCTCACTCAGATTCAGTTTTAGCCTTGACGATTTATATGATGTGTTTGTTGGGTGAGATAAAGGCCAAAAATGAATTTGAGGGGATCACCACTCAACAATTTATGAATAAATTGACGGACGAGATAAGTTGACTAATGATACAGTTAGAATGTGTTTAAGTATTTACTTCATTATTCTTTACAATTTTATTTAAACTTAAACACAATTAAGTGAAAAATTCACTAAATTAGTGACAGGACTGATGATGATCGATCAAATTCGAGATTACAAGAACACATAATAGAATGATAGAACCAATTAAAACTCTAGGAGCACAAACAACTTTTGAGTACAAACGGCAAACCCACTTGGAGGAGGACGTGATCCATGAGTTATGCTGATGACCAAGTTACGACTTACGAGTAGGTCTTTGGGACCAACACACATCTGCGACCACCGAATAAGAAATTTCACGCGCAGAAAGTTTTTAAAAAGTAAAGATTGTTTGATATTTTTATTTCAAAAAAGGACGTGTCTGCCGTTTGTTTTTTTGGACCAACAGTTCTGTGTCTGCTGTGTTTTTATTTGACCTGAGAGGCCATTCCTAAGATCCACCCATATTCCAAGTTGTTGGAAAATTTAATTCATTATCCACTAGTCCACTTGTGTTTCTATTGTTTATTTGTTCGTGCCATTTCTCTACATGAAGCAGCCGTGAAAAAATCTTTTTCTACCAAAAACAAAAACAAAAATTCATGTTCTTTTTTCTCTTTGGGTTTTTCAAGTTCATGGCTTTCCTTTAAACTATGATAATGGTCACTGATTTTGCTTACAGATTCATGTAGTATACTACTTCATTGCTGAGAAACTATACTCAGGAGACGATCAATCAATGACAATGCGAATGCTAGTTCATCATCATATATTGGTATTCACTTTGGTGTTGTCATTTACAGCAGAAGCATCAGATCAGTTAGCACCCATGCCGATAGGAAAACCTGGGTGCAGAACAAATTGCAGCGGTGTTTCGATTCAATACCCTTTCGGAATTGGCCAATCCGGCGGTGAAGATTGCTTTTACGACGTGTGGTTCCAAATCGACTGCAACCAGTCCACCGGGTGGAAGCCCTTCCTGAGGCACACCCAAATGGAGATAGGGAACATTACCATTGCTGAAAATGCAGACAGGGTTCAGGTGTACAGCCCCGTTACTTCCTTGTGCCCTAGTAAGGAAGCAAAGCAACCAAGAGATTTCACGGGCAGCCCTTTCGTCTACTCTCAGAAATTCAATAGATTTACTGCAGTGAGTTGCGGCTTCCTTGCCGTGATTAGCTCCGATGAGTTAATCGTCGGTGGGTGCAGGTCAAGATGTCAAGAGAACGGCTACAGCGTTGACACGCCCTGTGACACTGGTGATAACTGCTGCCAAACTACTATTCCTTCATCTCTCACAGTTATCAATGCTAGCATACAGAGGGATCCAAATGGAAGCGCACCTGGTGGTGCTGGTTGCAAAGACAGGGCGTTTCTGGTTGACCAAGATTGGTTTACTGCTACAAGTTACTATGCTATTGAGAACATGAGCAGCGTTCCTGTGGTGCTGGAATGGACTTTAAACAACGATCAAGCTACTTCTTCATTTCAACCATTTCAATCTTTCCTAGAAGATACCGAGTGGTATTTCACGGATCCAACACCCTTTTGCTCGATTTACCAAAGCAATCGAACAAGAACAACATTCAGTTGTTACTGCAGTTCTGGCTTCGAAGGAAATCCATACCTTCTCGCGCCTTGTCGTGGTAAGTAGTTCATAAAACCTCTAGTTAGCCGCCATTATTTCTTTCCTTTCCTTCAATATTTTTGTTAGTATTTAGATATTGGTTCTTCCCATTTCATTTTAAAAGATAAAATCCATTGATTTATAAAATCTATCCATCTTTACAACGCTTTGATATCTCACTAATTAAAAATTTAGTTTCCTAGATCACCAACAAAAGTTGTAGACATAACTTATTCAAGTGTAGGGTAGGTTAATATGTGTACACCTTGACCATGTCAGGCTTTTCAAATGCATGTTTGAGCATGAGCTGCGCGGACATTAGGTTGTTCTTTTGTGTCCTTTAATAGGCCTCAAAGTATCATTGTACCTTGCCATTAGCTTGCACATTTTGTTTCTTGATGTTTTATGACCAGTAGTTCAAATTAGATGCCCTAAATATGTCAGGGCGTCAGGCTTATCATAAAAAGTGTGTTTCAGTGATACATAGTAAGAAAAAAAAAAGAAAAAAAAAAAGTGCAGAATCATGCATAATAGTCCCTTATATATGTGTATATATTTCTATTTAATTTTATATTTCCAACTATTCCGTATTTTTTATATTTACATTTTCAATTTTATTGTTTTTGTGATCAATTCTAGACATTGATGAATGCGCAATTCGGCCCAGTGTGTGCTCACCGGGCAGCAAGTGTGTGAACCATCCTGCAATGTATTATTGTGGGGCCGATAGCCATGTTGTGAAATGGGTCCTCTCAGGTATGCCAATCGGACTACTCCATGTTTCAAAGCTTTATTTAAAAATTCTTTTCTACAAAAAACCAACCAAATTAGAGATATTTTGATTACCACGATTTGCTTGAAAACCATCCATGCCTATCAGCCACAATTGAATTCTGGAGACCCAAAATCGTTTTGAGTTAATTAAACAATTTGTTTTCCAGTAATTAAACAATTAATTATAAATAAAGAAACTGTAAAATATAGAATGTATTTTTTTTTTGTCACCAGTATATTTTTTGTTGTTGAAGGAAATAGGTCAGTCATTTCATTAAGATTCAGCAAGCAGTACAAAAACGAAACACCCCTATGGAGTCGACAGAAAGAATCGTTGAAGAATAACATCCCAAAAAATCCCGAGTACACCCACCTTTTAGCAAATTCACGCACCATTATTCTAACAAAAACCTAGAAACCTCGAAGCTTACAATAAAAAGGTTCCAACTAAAGCTTTGATTTTTGCTACGGGCCAATACGACCCAATTCATAGGTAGAGCAGAGAGAAAGCATGTACTCTCAACCCCCATTCCAGAGACAAACCAGACCTTAAAAAGTCGTAGGACCCAATCCATCCACCTCCAGTCTTGCGACAGGCCCTCTAGCCTGTTACAGGCCACCTCCCATATTCCTCCATAGCCCAGCCAGCCACCGCCGCCGTCACCGTGGATCGCAGCCGACGAGATTGCTCCATCTCTAGGATCGAAAGGCCCAAGTCAGCGCCAAATCCTGATCACCTCGAATAAATTTCTGATCAATTCCAGTACCTTTGCAAGCAATGAAAAAACCAGATCCGAGATCGGGACAAAGCCGATCGGAGACGTCTAGCACAACCAGGTCACCCAAGCTTTGATCAGTCCCCTGATCTGGTCGGATCAACCCAACTCCGGCGACACTTCGACGCTGCAACGAGTCCCCAGTGTCAACGGTACGATCATCATCCATTTCCCTCGATCCAGAACCAGCAACTGACTTGAACCCCAATCATCTGTCAACCAACATGTTCGCCCTACGACGACACCTAGCCATCTCTGAGAAACCAACCGGACAACTCCGATCCGTGACCCAGTCCGCCAGACAGTCAGAGCACTGCCCCATAGATACCACCAGAACCATAGACCTGCCATCCGAGACAACCACCGGGAGCCAAATCCACGGTGGCGCTCCTAACAACCAGTCGAAAACAATAAGAAACAAGAAACAATTAGCCACAAGGCTAGCAGTGGCCATGGCCATCAAAGCCTGAAAATTTTGTCGAAGGTGATAGGCTGACGATAAACCCTAGCAGAGCGCTAGGTCCTGGGGTATCTCGTTAACCATAAGTCAACTTGTCACCATAATATAGAATGTATTTTAAAAGTACTTGAAAGTAGTTATGCCAATTGTTTTCTTTTATTTTGCTCATCACTTTTATTTTGTGGTGATATCATTACCCTATTAAAACTTGTCATGCTTGAAAGTAGTTATGCCAATTGTTTTCTTTTATTTTGCTCATCACTTTTATTTTGTGGTGATATCATTACCCTATTAAAACTTGTCATGTCATATAAAATCAATTAAATACTTAAAAATATATATATATATATTTTAATGAAATGATTAACTATAATTATGTTTCATAACACATGACAGTTTTATATTGAGTGGTAGTATCACCACCAAAGTACTGGTAGTGAGCAAATGTGAATCCAAAGGTTTTTTTTGGAAATTATTCTATGCACTGACTGTGCAAATGACCCAACACTTATAAGATGATCTCAACTCTTGATATTTATAATTAATATTTTTATTAATAACCTAAGAGTGTATTTAATATAATATAACCATCCATTTATGTCGATACAAGTGCACGTCGGTGCACTGAATTCTCCCCTGATTTTTTGCAAAACTTAAGATGTGCTTTCAAACTGGACCTTGCCCATAAATGTACTAGAGACAATCTTTTTCCCCTTAGATTCCAGAGTAAAATCAAAATTAAGAGTTTGGGGGTCGAAATGTACAATTTTTTTGGTCATGCAAAACATTAAATTGGAACTATTTAAATGAACAGAAAAATAAAAATAGTTAATATTCTTCCTTAAGTCACAAATTTCGAAATCTTTGCTTCCAGTATGTTCGGTTGAGTGATAACAATTCATTTAACAGAAAGTTCCATATCTATACTATTATTAAGAGAAGAGGCTTTGTTAGCCAAAACTCAAAATTTTGATAGATTTAACCCTGAAATATTAAAAAACTTTGAGAATAAATTAAATCACAAGGGTAAATATGACAATTATAAAATAGATTTTGTTAATAAAATTAAAAAGAAATTAACCCATTAAATCACAAGGGTAAATATGACAATTATAAAATAGATTTTGTTAATAAAATTAAAAAGAAATTAACCCACAACCCTCAATTTTCTCTCCCACCATTTTCTCTCTGCAATAACTGTTTTATTTCATTTATTTTTTTTTTTAAAAAGAAAAACTATTACACATGCATAGCATGTATGAAGAATGCTAGTTAATAAGAAAAAAAACCGTAGGGTTTGAGCAGAGAGCGACGGAAAAATTCTCTGTGGTTTTCTCCGATTTCCATTTAATCTAGCAATGTCGAGGCTCCTTGTCGTGGGTGTTGGGCAATGCAGAGCATTAGTATCAAGGTACCAAGGTCATGTAATCGGTGATGCTGGTGTTGAACGGTTGTCATGTTTTTCGATCATGATCTGTTTCCCGATCAGAGTCGGATTGATCCGTGGATCCTTGGTAGCGGTGGTTCCGTGGGTGAGGGTGACAAGGCACCCTCTCCTTGAAAGCCTAGCAAACCAAGCCTCCAGAGATGACCCCAAATTGCACCGAACCAAATATGTCCAACCCTAGACCCAAGACCGAGGAAGCAAAGTCAGGACAAGGCATAGCCACCCAGCCAACCTGCATCATTGACATCCCCATCAATGATACTGCCACGACTTCAGGCAGCCTGCCTCGCCAGCAAATCATGGAAACCACTGCAGTTGTAATGACCAAGTTGAAACCTGAGCAAAGTAACCATATCCAAATTTCGCCGAGCCCAGAAATGGAACCCGGAGAAAACAACTCCACCACCTCTATTGATCTTGATCCTACAAATTATAAAAATCCACCGAAGTAGATTACTCAAGCCTGTAGTAGAGAACCATAACCCTTCACACTGCTTTGTCTCCTCCTCTCACCACCACTATCCTTAAGCCAACGATGAACCCACAAACATGTGACTGGTCAAGCTTGTTGCATATATTGCAATGCGATGGCCAAAGCCTCCGCATACAATACTACAAGTATTTATTTAAAAGGGATAGAAAAAAGCTAATAGTTAATATTTAAAAATGCCCTGAATATTATAGATTACCGGTATCTATCTTTTACATACAGATGGACATTGAACTACTAAGACAAGTACTGAATGTATATTTTGTAACAGCATAAGAAAATTTTAGGCTAGCCTCTCCTTTTTGCCACTTAGTTTTGAGTTAAATGCTTAAATTTCAACATTAAGTTAATAAGTTACAATAATTAAAGTTGCTAACCTTTTAAAGCTTATTGTTTGTTTATCTTTCTTTATGCTTTTGGTTAGAAGGTGCATGTATTTTTTTTATGTATTTTTTTTTTGAAAGGAGAAGGTGCATGTATTTATTACTTATTGTTTGCGTATTTTGCCTTTTAATTATCATTTTGCTGAGCAATGTAGGTGTCGGCGGGTGCGTTGGGATGTTATTATTACTTACTGGTGCATGGTTGGTATACAAATACCTTCAGAAAAGGAAAAACAAAATACGCAAGGAGTTGTTTTTCAAGAGAAATGGTGGTTTACTATTACAACAACAATTATCGTCGGGTGAAGTTAACGTTGAGAAGATTAAGTTGTTTACATCTGAGGAGTTGGAGAAGTCTACTGACAAATTCAATATTGATAGAATCCTTGGCCAGGGAGGCCAAGGTACTGTTTACAAAGGCATGCTAACAGATGGAAGGATCGTGGCTATTAAGAAGTCTAAAATGGTGAGCGAAGGCCAACTTTCGGATTTCATCAATGAGGTTGTCATTCTTTCCCAAATCAACCACAGAAATATCGTTCAGCTATTGGGTTGTTGTTTAGAGAATGAAGTTCCGCTTCTAGTATATGAGTTCATACCAAACGGAACTCTTTCCAAGTATATCCAAGGTCAGATTGAGGAATTTCCACTTACATGGAAAATACGGTTACGAATTACAACTGAAATTGCAGGAGCACTTTTCTACCTACACTCTGCAGCTTCATGTCCCATTTTTCACAGAGACATCAAGTCCACAAACATACTTCTAGATGAAAAATACAGAGCAAAACTAGCTGACTTTGGAACTTCAAGATCCGTTGGCATTGACCAAACCCACCTGACCACATGTGTACTTGGTACGTTTGGTTATATGGACCCAGAATACTTTCATTCAAGTCAATTTACAGAGAAAAGTGATGTTTATAGCTTTGGAGTTGTCCTTGTTGAGCTTTTGACCGGACAAAAACCAGTTTCTGCTGTAACAAAATCACAAGAAGAATTCAGAAATCTTGCCTCACATTTTATTACTTCAATGCAAGAAGATAGTCTGTGCGAAATTCTCGATGCTCGAGTTCTGAAAGAGGGTTCTGAAACAGATATTAAGGTTGTTGCCAACCTTGCAAAAAGATGTTTGGATGTTAATGGAAGAAATCGCCCTACAATGAGAGAGGTGACAGCAGAGTTGGAGTCCATCCATATCCATATGTTTGCAGAAAAAGCGTCAAATGCTGATCAACGAAGTAAATCGATTGATAGTTGGGATGGAAGTTCAATAGGATCTAGGATAGGTTCTGATAGGTATGGTGGTGATGAGATCGACTTCATCACTACTTGAACCTCCACAAGTGGTGAACAAATAATATCTCGCTATGTATGTTTAAATTTGATGTTCATTAGGCACTCATATTTGTCACATTGGCAATTTGACGTTCAATGACGCATGTAAGAATATGCTGAATGCTACTACCCGAACAGCAAGTTCCCAGTTGATTTTTATTGTAAGGAATTGTCAATGGTGGCTGCACAGCATAACTTCTCTTTTGCTCCCATGAAATATTTTGTATTGATTATGTAGGTACTGAGATTGCCCAACTGTCTCAAAACTGTATCTCCATGCTCCGATCCGGTTGTTCTGGGTAAATTTGTTATTCGATGGTTCTTGTCATTTCAGCGTCTAACAAATTCTCTATGGACCGATCTGCAATTTCCTGTGTCCAACTTTAAATTTTATTAGAGTAGCTTATGGTTATACAATCCAATGATGCCGCTTAAACTTGTGTCGAAGTGATCATGGGACAAAGTGAAGAAAGGCAAGATGGTTGAGGTTCAAATGGTGAAGTCTAGCTAACTGGCATAGATGATTACTCACACACTCACCAAGTCCCAAGTCCGTGTGTTGATTAATGATTATAGGATCTGGATTCTATATATGTGCAGTGGCGAGTACAGGATACAAAATTGGGGTGGGCTAATCTAAGCCTACTTAAATTTTTATTTTTATTTTTGTCGATTATTCTTCTAAAAGTTTGAGACGAAAAACTAAGCAAGATAATTATTTTAAGTAAATATAATAGAAAAATTATTAAATGTAGATGTAAAGACCTTGAATCATTGTTCTTAAATTTAAAAAGTTTGCAAAACATGGAAAGAAATACTGTAACAAACGAAGGGAGAAGAAAATATGTATCTGGGAAAAAACAGATAAAAACTAGGGAAGTTTAAAGAAGAAAGGGAGAAGAAATTCCCCAAAAAGAAAATATGTATCCTGAAAATATTCCTGCTTGTAATGCCACAGTTTCAGGTAGACCCAGAGTAAAGTCTGATCTCAAATACTAGAGATATGGTCTTGAACTTGCAACATATGAGCAGCCTTCGTCTCCAAGAGAAAGCAAATACAAATAGAGGGCAGAGAGAGATGGCTACTTATAATTGCAACCATTTCAGGCTATTTGATATTTGGATTCATCGGTGTGAAAGAAAAACAGAGCACATTCATATAGCACAAAGCAAAACATACTGGTAAATGCTATCAAATTACAAGTTCCGAATCCATAATATTACATGACAGATTGACACAGTTACGCATACGCATTAACAGTCATTTTTGATAGGACGAGAGAGAGCGAAACCGAGACAGATAGATCTTAATTGCAGGATTACCCAGAAATTTCAATGGCTTTGACATCAGGCCTCTTCACCTCTGCCTTCGGAACAGTCACACTGAGAACCCCGTTCTCCATAGCAGCCTTAACCTCATCAACCTTCGCATTCTCAGGAAGCCTGAACCTCCTGGAGAACTTGCCGCTGCTTCTCTCGAGCCGGTGCCACTTGTCGTTCTTGTCTTCCTTCTCTATCTTCCTCTCTCCGCTGATCTGCAGCACCCTGTCATCTTCAATCTCAACCTTGACCTCTTCTTTCTTCAGCCCCGGAAGGTCGGCCTTGAACACATGGGCTTCTGGGGTCTCCTTCCAGTCGATCCGGGTGTTGAGGAAAGCCGAATTCTCGCCAGGAAATTCAGGGAATGTGGAGAGAGATGAAGAAGGGAATTGGAAATCCCTGAATGGGTCCCAGAGATCGAGGTCGAAGACGCTGTTTCGTCGGAAATTTGGGATAAGCGACATTGTGAATGGATTGGACGATCACAGAGTTTGAGTATTTGCTTCACTGATTGACGGTGAATGGAAGGGAAGATTGGATGCGTTTCTATAGGGAGACCCAAGAATTTTCTGGAGAATGCTCGGACTTTTCAATTCTATCGAACTTTCCAGGACTCTTGAGAATGAGAAAGGTTCCATCATCGTGGGCTTGTACAACGCAACTAAAGAATGGTCGGGGAACTTTCTAGGACTGTTGAGAATAAAAATATGGGCTGAAAGTAGGCTACGTTATGGGCTCTTGAAGACAGGTGAGAGTAGGGACAGGGAGTGTCAACGGAATTAAATGTTGGAATTTAAAAATTAAATTTTTACTATATTAGAGCATATTTAGTAGACTCTCTATTTTGACTATTTAGTACTTTTAGATATCTCGCTCTAAATTTAAAGAGCAAGATGAAGCTCTCTATAATTTAAAACATTCATTTTGAGTTGTTTTATGTAATTTATAAATATATTTAAGGGTCCTTGACCTAAAGCATCAAAATGAGCAAAAAATATCTCACTTGCCCCCAGCAACAGATTTTTATTCCCACCTACACAATTTCATATCAAATGACCATTTTTTCCTAAGCCTAATTATTAAACTACAACACTCTCTCCTCTCTCTCTCTCTCTCTCTCTCTCTCTCTCTCTCTCTCTCTCTCTCTCTCTCTCTCTCTCTCTCTCTCTCTCTCTCTCTCTCTCTCTCTCTCTCTCTCTCTCTCAGCACGATGCCGGCACTACCGCTTCATGGAGGCTCCAGACTTGGAGGAAGAGATAGGAGCAGGGCTGCCGCCTGAGGCTGTCTCATGTCACAGGCTCCCGAGGGCCTCCAGAGTTTCTGTATATATGTTATAGATAGTGTGTGTGTGTGTGTGTGTGTGTGTGTGTGTGTGTGTGTGTGTGTGTGTGTGTGTGTGTGTGTGTGTGTGTGTGTGTGTGTGTGTGTGTGTGTGTGTGTGTGTGTGTGTGTGTGTGTGTGTGTGTGTGTGTGTGTGTGTGTGTGTGTGTGTGCGCGCCTTAATAAATACGAAATGGCGAGTTGCTCCAGCGAAACGAAGTCATTCTGCGTCCTCTCCACCATGGTTCGAATCATATTCCTGCCTTACTTCTCTTTTTTTAATCTTTTCAATCACTTAGGTGACTTCAGAGGCCAAGATCGAAATTTGCTTCACCCTTTCAGTTTTTTTTTTTTTTCCTTTTACTTATGTTAATTTTTCTTGGACCCCGTGGCCCAGCCCACCTTTTTTTTCTTTTCTTTTTTCCTTTTCCTTTTTCCATATGAACTTTTCATTTCCTTTTTCCATATTGATTTCATCTTTTTCTTAAAAAAAAAAAAAAGATGATAAAAATATTTCACTCATACCCCCATGGTGACTCGAACCCAGGACCTAGATCCTATGTAGTGGGCCCTCTAACCACTGAGCTAACACCACTTCGCCTTTAGTTTTATATAAAATACATGATTTTGTACTGTTACTTGGTGCGAAAAAAAAAAAAAAAGGATTAAATTCTGTTTACTACCCTGTACTTTCAAGGGTTCGTCAGTTCAATCCATGCACTTCTAATTTAATCAGAAAAGTTCCGTCAATTTCCTCTGTTTAAGTGCTGACGTGTCCGGACGCCGTCTGATGTGTCAGATTTGTGGGACCTTCCCACATGCAAAATTCCCAAGCTATCCCTTCAATCTCCCTCCCCTTTCCCACCCGAGCAGCCTAATTCCCAACATCAGAATCAAAGCTTTTTTTCCTTCTATTTTGCAGTTTCAGGGTTTCTGTTCAAAGAGAAATCGAGGAGAGAGAAACTAGAACTGGGTTTCTCTCTCTCTCCTCCACCAGTGGGTATCCAAGCATAGCCCCGCATCACCTCCACCACCATTGTGCTCAGCGGCCTCCGACGATCCACCTGCAGCTTCTCCGTCATTGGGGTATGCCCGAAAGTAACCCACGCGTCACCGCCGTAAGCACCAGAAATCTTCTCTAGGCACCCACGACCCCTGCTTTCTTCTCTGGTCGTCACTACAGTAAAAGGGCAACTTCCTCTCATCCATGATGGAATCGATCTGTGCAGCTCCTAATTATTCTCTCTACACCTAGATTGGTCACCTGCGATGCTAGACCAGCTAGCGGACCAAATGACCAAGGCGGCAGATGAGGTCAGCTCGTCAAGGAGATCAAAACTGAGTCCGTAAATCTGGTATATAACACACTCTCTCTTTTCTCTTTGACTATGCCGCATGCGTTTGGTTTGCTCAGAAGAAAACGAAACCAAACGCCGTGAGAATTTTGGAGTTGACGCGTGGGCAGCACAGGAGCTTGATCCGGAGTAGGGGAGTTGGGGGAGAGATAGAAAATCTTCAACCGGAGCTTGGAGAATGCAATGGTCAGGTCGATAAAGATGATCTGGGTCTCGCTGCCGACGTAGTGGAGCTTCCCAGACGGTGGCCGGGGGTGGAATGCGATGTTGGAGCTACAGACGAGCTCTAGCTTCTTAGGCTGGGTGTGGTCGGTAGTGGGCTGGGTGTGGTTGGTAATGAGCTTCCGATTTGGATTTGGGAAAAATGAAATTTTGTAGAAGAATGAAATTTTGATTTGGGAAGAGATCTATATATTTGGTTTTGATTTTCATGTTGGATTTATATGCATCTTGATTTGAATTTTGTTCAGATTTGGTTTTTCTGCATCTTAGTTGAATCTAGAGGACTCATCTCAACCAAATTAGGTTAAATTTTCTGGGTTTGCTGTGAGCATGATCTTTGGCCGCGAGGGAGGACACTGATGAGAGGTTGAAGAATGAACCCATACCCAACACCCCTCTTGTTTATCAGTCTCTCTTCATCTTCTCCTGCCATATTGATCGGTGGAGGAAGTGAGGAGCCATAACCAAGAGCTGAGAAGAAGAAGAAGAGCTCTGAAAGGGGAGGGAGGTATATTGGAGGGGTAGCTTGGGAATTTTGCATGTGGGAAGGTCCCACAAATCTGATCGATCAGATGGCGTCTGGACACGTCAGCACTTAAACAGAGGAAATTGACTGAATTGTGAGGAAATTGATCGATTTGATGAAATTGGAGAGTGCGAGGACTTTTATGATTAAATTAAAAGTGCAGGGACTGAACTGTCGAACCCTTGAAAGTACAGGGTAGTAAACAGAATTTAATCCAAAAAAAAAATTATATATATGGGAGGCCACATTGTAATTCTTCACTTTAGGCCATTAGAATCTCAGGACCGGCTATGGATCGGAGTTTTCTCCGATTGCGGTGAAGACACTCGACGGCAAGGCCCAGCCGGGATTCGGATTCCGACTCCGATCGACAAGGCCCAGTTCCGATTCCGATTCTGATCAACAAGGCTTAGCCCCGATTATGAACGCAACGCCTCCATTTTCGGTCAGCTTCACGGTGGAGGCTCCGAGGTGGTGAGAAGATCGGCGGCAGCGTCGTTCACATCTCACTGCTGAACTACTTGAAATCCGATTGGGTGCCCAAATCGATTTCTTTGTTTCATTTTTTTTTGGTGGTAAAATTAGGGCAAAAGGCCCAAAAGAAAAGAAAAATGGAAAATTAAAGTTCTATTGGGGCAATAAACGTCTATTACCCCCAATAGACGTGTATTGAATTGATGTAGTCTCTTCATTTTTTTCTTTAATTAAAGTTTTATTTGTCTAATTTTAGGAAGATTAGTTCCCATTCCGGCTACCGAAAGTTCTATTGGGGGGCAATAAACCTCTATTAGGGGGCAGTAGACGTTTAGTGTCCCTCTATTGGGGATTTAGGAGGCAATAGACGTCTATTGGGGGCAATAAACGTTTCGACGAACTATAAGATCTCTGACGATCTCGTTGGGGACCTCCGGCGAGGTTTTCAGAAAAATCCAGTGGGCGCGCGGCAAGTGACCGATGATTGGATTCCGGTGAAAGTTGGCCGGATTCCCGCTGCCGGTGATGGGGCTCCGGCGAACTCTCTTATGGTTTCTCTCTCTTTCATTTTCTCTCTAAGTAACAAAGGGGTGAGGGTAAAATAGTCTTAAAAAAAAAAAAAAAAACTTAATGGAGTAATAGGGAAGACTTCCTTAGAGTGTTTTGGGTAAGGGTGAATTAAAAAAACTTAATGGGGTAAGTGGAAAAAAGAAATCCCTAGAAATGGGGTAAATGGACAAAATCCATACATTTAAACTATTTAATCTTAATTTAAAAATTAATATAAATTCAAAACTAGCTAAAATAGAGAGCACCGATGCAGACGTATTTCTAAAGTGGCCAGCTAAAATGACTTTTTAGCTACTTTGGCTTAAATTTGACTAAAAAATGGCTAGTATTGCTAAAGATACTTAGAAGGAAGTTAAAGTGTGGTGTCAAAGATTTCATTAAATTTTAAAATATTTAAAATACATTTAAAAATAAAAATAAAAGTTCATGATTAAATTACCTAAAAATATTATTATGGTAAACTAAGGAAACAAAAAAATTCATAAAATTGAGGAAGTGCTTCTTACCCTTTAGACTGTCATTTTTTAACAAGTGCATTGCACCTTTCAAAAAAAAAAAAAAGTGCATTGCATGGGTATACAACTATTGTTATCAAACCGAACTTAACTAATACTTCCATGCAGTTTTCAATTCATACTTCGGCAGCAGCGTGGGGTGTGGTGGCGTTGGATTGGCTCTACAAGAATTAAAAGATTTGAAGCTTAGGAAAAAATTTTGGTGTGAGAAATGAAAATGAAATATGGGGTATTTATAACATTTTTTATTGTAATTTAAAAAAAATTTGTCAGTTCCTATTTTTTATAATGCAAAATTGTCAATTATCGTTTTTTTTTTTTAAACATTGGGATGAATTTTTTTTTTCAAAAATTCAACAGTTAGATAATGAAAATATATTAAATTCTTTTATAGAGATAGTGCCAACAGGTAGTGGACACCACCACTTATTGGGTTTTTTTTTTTTGAATCAAATTAAAACGGTTTTCATTAGCTCAAGCTAGAACGTACATTATATACATTTCTACTGCTTTAAATACAGAGGGCAGATCAGAAAAGTGGTATACAGGATAGCACCACTCATTAAGACATCCACTGCTCACTTATTAAAACAAGCCTGTAAACTATGAAAACAAATCATAGTAAATAGGCAAAGTTCAAAATAAAAGGACTTAAATGTTCTCCTTGCCCTTCAAACTAGGGCTAGGAGGCTTGGTAAGATAGGTCAGGCTCCTGTGCTTCAGCTACTTTCTTTGCTTTGGAAGAATTCTTGTTTTTGGAACCAAGAGGCCGTCATCTTTTCTTCTTTGGTTCAGTCTTCACCTCATGCGCATACTGTTTTGGCACCAAAATACTACCTAGAGCTTCAACCATCCCAAGTGATTTAGCAGTGAACTTGGTAGTGAATTCCAGCATCTTCAACTTCTTTGCAGGCATATTTGTGCATGTTGGTGTGCTAAACAGGTTAGGTCAAGCAACAATACCTTCAATTTCTTTGGTGACTAATATGGGGAAGCAGGTCTATCCCTTTTGGTGAGCACTGGATCTTCAACTGGAACAAGTGTAAGGGATTCATCTGCACTAGAGGAGGACAGGGTATCCTGGTCATACAGCAGGACAAGTTTGTAGCCAGTTGCAGGTTCTTTAGGGCTAAAGAGAGCCCTACTGACAGGAGGCAGGATGAGGGTTTGAAGGCCTTAGAATTTAAATGCTCCATTGACGAACTTGCTGTTGGCAAATCCCAAAGAAGCACTAGGGATTTCAAGTCTCTTTTCCAGGCCACCTTGTTCCAACCTTGGTGCCACACTACCATCAGCCACAAGGTAGCATCCCTCCTCATGAAAAATGAGGTCACAAACCTTGCACTTTCTAACAAGATTCTCAAAGAAAAAGGAAATTTTAGCCTCAACATTATATCCATTTTGAGAGTCTTTTTTAGGAATAAGGGTTTGTCAATTCCATGTAATACCCTAACCCTTATCGTCTCAAAATTGTTGAAAAGCTTGTCATCCAATTCTATGAATTTACTGGCAAAAGAGGCAATATTTCTAATAGTATGACATACATCATACAAAGGCAGGATGTTCGTGATGCGAACCCAGAAATATAGCGAGTTCAGTCCACAGTCTGTACCGGTGTAATGCCATCATACTCACGTAGCATGATGGGAGCATGATTAAATCTCCATGGTCCCCCTTTCAACACCTTGTTTCTTTCCCACAGTAGATCAAAACTCATCACAATTATGTTCGGTGCCCTCTCTTGGATCTTAAAATCTCTATCAAGCACCCAAACAAGCTTACAAAAGCATCTCAAATCATTTAGGGCAGCAGGTTTCGCTGCTAGGGGTTGGGCTAGGAGATACGATTGCGAAGCACGGCGTTGAGAACCGTCGTCCATTGATGAAATGTCAATCACCTTGCCGCCAACGAGGGCTAGGGAAGCAATAAATGATACAGTGACGACATCGATGGTCGACATGCTGATGGGGTTTTCCGTGAAAAAATGGAGGAGGCCGGATAGTTTTAGGGTTTTGGTGCAGCTAGCCGGATGCCGCTAATAGGTTAGAATTTTAAATAGGCAACAAAAATAGACAAATTAGAATTTTAAATATAAAATCTATTTTGATAAGATTTTGAATTATTTGGATATATATCACATGTCATTATATCTTTAATTAAATATATTTATTATATTTTAGATAAATTTTTGGCCTATCAACGCATGACACGTGTCAATACTTATCATTATTATTGACAAAATATCTTAGATTTCTTCACAATGAAGCCAATTAAGACATATTTGGAACACAACGGAAGAGAATGGAAAATAATAGATGAATAAGAAAAGATTTGAAACTTAGGAAAAAATTTTGGTGTGGGAAATGAAAATGAAATAATGGGGTATTTATAACATTTTTCAGAGGTAATTTTAAATAAAAAAAAATTGTGAGTTACTTTTTTTTTTATAATGTAAAATTGTCAATTACCCTTTTTTTTAACATTGGGATGAACTTTTTTTCAAAAATTCAATGGTTAGATAATTGTTTAGATAATTTTTTTATCAAAAAAGTTGAAGGTTCAAATATCAGATTTAGAGATCAAACTAAAACCACCTAAGAGCATCTCCAACAGTAGAATTTATTTTTTAGTTAAATTTAGCTAAACTTGTGAATTATAGCTATTGATTTAACAATGTTGCTCCATCAATGATAGCTATTTGTAAGTGATATATGTTTCATCGAATCGTAAACTGATATGTGGACAAAAGATGAGAGAGAAATATAACTTTTGCTTTAGCTATGTAGGATTCTCTAGCTAAATATAGCTAGCCAATTAAATATAGCTAAGCTATAGCTAGTCTGTTGGAGCTGAATTTTGCTTCAAAAATAGTTAAATATAGCTAAAAATTAAATTTAGCTACTCTGTTGGAGATGCTAAGAGCGTCTCCAACAGTAAAAGCTATTTTTTTAGCTAAATCATCTAAAAGTAAATTTAGGTAGTAAATTTCTAGCTTTTCCTCCAGCAGTATTAGCTAAAACTAAAAAAATTGAGAACGTGGAGTGTTTAGCTTTTTGTTATTTTCTCTCCGCCCTAGCTAAATTTAGCTAGAGATTTTAGCAAAAGTCAAATTTGACTTTCATATAGCTATTCTGCTGGACTGCTAAACTATCTCAAATTAGCCAAATTTATAACTTTTTGTTGAAATAGCTAGTCTGTTGGAGATGCCTAATGAAAATATATAAAAAAAATTTATAGAGAAAGTGGCAGCAGGTGGTGGACACCACTTATTTGTTAGACAATTGTCTAGGCAAAGATTGCCGATTTGCCTCTCATTGGTTGGTTAGGTGAGACTCACAACCAATCCTTAGACTATTCACCATTGCTGCATCACACTTTCTCTCCAATCTGACCAAAATGCTGTCTATTGGTAGTCTAAAAGCCTATATAAAGAGACAGCATTTTGATTTTTGTTCACATCAACACATTGAATACAATAATTCAAAGCATGCTTTCTTCCTCTCTTGTCAATTGAATTTTCTTTGTTTAATTTCTTTAAAATATAGATCCCAGGAAGAAAACTTGGTAGATGATTTTTACCAAACAACTACTACTATTTTTTTTAGCAAGTTTCAAACCCCAATACCAAAATCCACGGAGAAATGATTAGTTTTGAGGAGAACAAAGGAAACTGGAAATGGTGGAAGTTCCATGCTTGACGAGATGACTTGGACCATGGAATATGAGATATTTGGTTTGTACCGAATATGGTTGTTTCGTTCCTAATTTCTGCAAACTAGTGCAATGGCCATCGATCGCTTATAAGTAGAGCTATCTTATGTAGATGGATCAAATACTAAAAATGGTTCACAAAACCAACGGTTGCTCTGTTTGTTTGGTTCTTTTCATTGTACTAATGCTGGTGTTCTCATCCACGATTGTGTTGGCCACAGTTTCTGAAAATATTCCAATAAGCAGTTACTCTCTCTCTCTCTCTCTCTCTCTCTCTCTCTCTCCCCCTCCCTCCTTCCTCTACACACATACAGGGCCCTTCCACTAAGCATCTCTAATAGTAGTTATTGATTTAGCTAAGGTTGTGAAAATTAGCTATTGATTTAACAATCTTGCTCCAACAATAGTAGTTATTTGTAAATGATATACTATATTTGATCGAATCGTAAACTAATATGTGGACAAAAGAGGAGAGAGAAATAGAACTTTTGCTATAGCTATGCAGGATTCTATAGCTAAATATAGCTAGCCATTTTAGCTAGAGTTATGATTAACTTGGCTATAGCTAGTTTGTTGGAATTGAATTTTGCTTCAAAAATAGTTTTTTTTTTTTTTTTTTTTTGACTTTGTCAAGGGGAACCCAAAGGCTTCCTAAGCCCAAGATAAACCCCTTCGGCGCATGTGAAATGCTTCAACTGTGCATTGCAGCACAGTGCCTGGCCACTTTGACAGCTTCGGGATTCGAACCTAGGTTGGGGAGCACACCCAACTAGGTAAGAACCACTAGGCCACTTGCAGTGGTTTTCAAAAATAGTTATATATAGCTAAAAATCAAGTTTAGCTACTATATATGTTGGAGATGCTCTTATACGGATCCATTTTTCGGTCATTTTAATGGATGCATTGTGGGACCCACTTTTTTATCGCATTTCGGTATTTCAACCGTTCAATTTTTAGGTACTAATCTATAGATCACTTATGCAAATTTTCAGCTAAATTAATGATCGTTAAGGTATTTAACTAAATTAAATCAATAGATGAACCGTATCTGTCGAACATAAATGGTTCATGTTTATAATTGTACATTGCAGTTATGAATGTCTTAATGATTATCAATTTGGCTGAAAATTTACAGAGGTGATCTACTCATATAGACTTAAAAGCTGAGCGCGCGCGCGCACACACACACACACACATACTTAGTCATTCTCTTCCTCGTGGGTGTGAGCGATTACGGCAGGCGAAGCAGGCGGGCTTTGTAGTTGTTATGTTGGTTGAAGTTTTGGTGTGGGTGTTCAATCTAAATTGATTGATCGGTGTTTTTCTGGGGGATTAGATTTGGCTTGCATTGTCTGTGGTGGTTTGAGCAACAAGGCTCAAGGTTAGATGCCGGTAATTGGTGCTTGCAGGGTTCTATGAGGTGCCCACAGTGGTCTTGAGTAGCAGCGCTCGAGGTCGGAGTCCTTTTTTTTTATTATTATTATTTTTTTTTGTGGTTGCTAGGCTTGCGGAGGAGGTTGCTTTCTGAGTTATGTAAATCCATCGCAGACGTTGGGTCTTTGGGGTGGACAACCGCTGGATATGATGGTGGGCAAGGCCTCCTCTGTCAGTTCTTGAAATTGGGCTATTGGGCCTAGTCTCAAGGATGGGCTGCAGATCTGACCTATTAGGCATGCCTAGAATGACTGTTTGGCCACTTTTGGAGAGTGTCTTGCCACCCTTATGTATTACCTACTTGTTTTGATGATGCCAGTCTAGGGTGGAATGTAGTACATTGGCACGTTCGAGAAAGAGTCCATAACAACCCCAACTCTGAGTCATGATCTTTGTTAGGAGATTGGTAATTATCTAGGGTTTGGCGTTATTTGCAAGTCTATTTTTGTTAAGAGTTCTTCTATGTATTTTGCCAAGAAGTATCTACTTTCATCATACCACAATTGAGTGCTAAGGCGGGCTAGTGAACAGAAGATGATTTTACCTTGGGAGAGTGAGGTGCTTCTGATAGGTTTATATTCGCCGCAAAGTGTGCTTCAATATGTTGTTAGTGAATAGTATTTATCAAGTTTAGAGTCCGACCATCAATTCAAATTTGATGTATATACTATTCTGAACTTCAGCTTTGATGAATGAAATTTGATTGGTTTCAAACAAAAAAAAATAATAATAATAAAATCTGTGTTCTATTAGATTACATTTAAGTTAAACGACAAGAGGGCTTATTTTGTTAAGAAAACTTTCAAATTGCACCACTTGACTACTGTTATTATTTTTCTTCCTTTGGGCTTTACAGAAGTGAAGCGGCTGCATGTACACATATTGATCAACGAGGAAAAAACTGGAAGGACATACAATCCAGGAGCTGAGTTAAAAATACCGTCGCCAACGCCAAGTTCGGTAAAATTACCCCCGACGCCTTCAGCGGGCCGTGGTTGAATTTGCTCTGGCTCATGGTTATTGATTTTCCAATCGTTGTTGTTTTCTAATGAATTTAAAAAGAAAAATAAAAGGATCAAGTGACATGCATTCCAGCTTTAGGGAGACTCTGAGGAGTTGTCTTATTGTCTTGGTTTATTTCCGAGGTTTGCTTGTAATAAAGTTGTCTTATTGTCTTCCTGCTTGTAATATATATATATATATATATATATATATATATATATAGTCCGATCTCGAATACTAGAGATATGGTCATGATGTAACAGATGAGAAGGCTTTGTTTCCAAGGGAAGCAGATACAAATAGAGGGCAAGAAACAGAATGGCTGGTTAAATTATATGGCAACCATTTCTGGCAATTGGATATTTGGATTCATTGGTGTGTAAGAGAAAACAGAGCACATTATTGGTGTGTAAGAGAAAAAAGAGCACATTCATATAGCACAGAGCAAAACATACTGGCAAATGCTATCAAATTACAAGTTCCGAATCCAAAATATTACATGACACATTGACACGTACAGTTACACATTGACAATCATATTTGATAGGATGAGAGAGATCGAAACCGAGAAAGATAGATCTTAATTGCAGGATTACCCGGAAATTTCAATGGCTTTGACATCAGGCCTCTTCACCTCTGCCTTCGGAACAGTCACACTGAGAACCCCATTCTCCATGGCAGCCTTAATCTCATCAAGCTTCGCATTCTCAGGAAGCCTGAACCTCCTGGAGAACTTGCCGCTGCTTCTCTCGACCCGGTGCCACTTGTCGTTCTTGTCCTCCTTCTCTATCTTCCTCTCTCCGCTGATCTGCAGCACCCTGTCATCTTCAATCTCAACCTTGACCTCTTCTTTCTTCAGCCCCGGAAGGTCGGCCTTGAACACATGGGCTTCTGGGGTCTCCTTCCAGTCGATCCGGGTGTTGATGAAAGCCGAATTCTCGCCAGGAAATTCAGGGAATGTGGAGAGAGATGAAGAAGGGAATTGGAAATCCCTGAATGGGTCCCAGAGATCGAGGTCGAAGATGCTGTTTCGTCGGAAATTTGGGATGAGCGACATTGTGAATGGATTGCACGATCAGAATCTTTGAGTATTTGCTTAACTGGTTTGGTGATTGGACGGGAAGATTGGATGCGTATTTATAAGGAGACCCAAGAATCTTCTGGAGAATGCTCGGACTTGAAAACGTTTTTCTGATCTCTCGAACTTTCCAGGACTCCTGAGAATGAGAAAGTCGGCCGAAAGTAGGTTCCATAATCGTGGGCTCATACAATGGAACGGAAGAATGGTCAGGAAACTGTCTAGGACTGTTGAGAATAAAAATATGGGCCCAAAGTAGGTTACATTATGGGCTCTTGAAGTCAGATGAGAGTAGGGATGGGGAGCGGAATTAAACGTTGGCCCATATTTTTCTTGGGATTTTACTCTCACATAAGTTGACATTTATTTATTCTCAAAAAAAAAAAAAAAGGATTGATTTCAATTTATTACCCTGTGGTTTGGGGGTAATATCATGTCAGTGTCTGCTCTTTCAATTTGATCAACAACACCCCTGTGCTTTCAATTTCAATCAGCCGTACCCAAATTTTACTGTTTCGTCCAAATTTTACTTTGTCAATCCAGTCAAAGTTAACGTTCAAATTGGACGGAACAGTAAAATTTGGGCACGGCTGATTGAAATTGAAAGCACATGGGTGTTACTGATCAAATTGAAAGAGCATGGACTAACATGATATAACCCCCAAACCACAGGGTACTAAACTGAAATTTATCCCAAAAAAAATGTTAACTTTATTTTTTGGTCCGAAAACATGTTGTGAAAGGTTTGGAAAAAAATGACCTGGATACACAATTAATATAATAATGTCGAATAATGCAACATTTTGTCTTTATTTTTCTTATTTATATCAATAAGAAAGAGCAGAGCAATCAACAAAATTTCAAACTAAAATTAGAGTCTTCATAGAATATAGAGAGCATCACTTTACCAAAAATTAAGAACAACACACCCAAACAAGTAACAACTATGACATTGAATAGAATATCTAGCAAACCTCCTGGATCCCAAATCTAAGTCCCTTAGACACCTGGAAGAATCCATCTTCTTATCTGGACACTCATCTACTTTGGGTCCAAACACAGCCCAACCAGGAAGCCCAAGCTCTTGATGTGGACACCTAAGCGATGCAGACCGCCACCAAACCTAGGCAGATATGTACCCCATGCTGCCAACAGCATCTGCCTGGCCAATAGTCTCACAATCCATAGCGTCGCCATCCTTCTCAACCAATCCATCTGAGTTCCAACCCATCGAAACTGAAGGCCACCCTCTAGCCGCCCTCTTCATGGCCATCCTCTCCAGCCTAAAGAAAGCCAAAGGAAACCAACAAAAAGGAGAGGTCAATATACACAATCGTTTTGGGTGATCGCGAAAGGTAGAAGCGCTACCGAGATCGTGCGCAACGTGCTTGAAACCTGTGACGGCGTTGCTAGGGTTCGCAAGAGTGAGAGCAAGAGATGGCATGAGTTTTTCAAATCAAATACAAAACAGACCTCTCCGATATCTTTATTGTATCAAGCTCAAACAAAATAGCAACTAAATTGAATTTGACGAAGTCTGAAGTAACCTAAGTTTACAATCAATATACTCTAAAACGATAAATCTAGAGTCCACCAGAGAACTTGAGAAAAAACTCTCAATTTTTATTAAATTTGATATGATAAACTGATTCTAATACAAAGCATGATGATGCATATATAGGCATCCAAGACCTAAAATCATAATCTAACAAGGAATCCTAATGGATCCAAATTTAAAAGGAAACTAAGAACCTAAAAATAAAAAGAATCCTAAAACAAATGTAAAACTAGCCTAAAAATATTAAATGCCGAATCGGATAATTAAAAAGATATATATTCTAGCCTAAATCTAATAGGGCTCACTAAAGTGAATCTTGAAGATCTCGTCGTTCTCATTTTGAAAATGTATCATGCGTCTCAAACAGACATTCTGGCCAAAAGTTGATCACAATTTGCTTTTTGGTGCGGACTGCTATAGGACCCGTTGGTTCTGGGTTGGTTGTGTTGGTTAGGCCCCCTCACTTTTGGTCCCGTATTTGGGATCCAGGTGGATTGGGGACTAAGTTTATTGGGTTCTCAATATATTGGAGAAGGCGTTTGACTGTGTTGGGGGCCTTCTCTAGTAGCGTCAGGTTACTGGTCGCTGGTTACTTAGAGCTTCAGTCTAAGGTATGTTAGATTCTCTAGGGTTTTACTTTAGGGTTTCTATTCATGGCTCAATTTTGTCGTAGCCGGGAGATCCCAATAAGTCATTTTGTAATGTTACCCACATTTACATTTAATGGATTAACACCTTCTTGGCTTATAAAAAAAAAAAAAAAAAAGACCTAAGTTTTTGCCCGAGTAACCCAAAAAGTCCAAAACCAAATCTTCTTGAATATTCCAGCGAGCTAATAACCTCATTACGCGTGAGTTACTTATTCTCCAATCACTCTTCTTGATTCTACACCGCTTCTTTATTTTTATGGTTCTTCAGCTAAACCGGGATCATTCTCGTCATACATCAGAACTAATTCCACAAGCAAGGTTGCAATCATAAGAGATTCATGAGAAATTCTCAAAATAAAAAAGTAAAGACGAAAAGAGATTCACGAGATTCTTATTCTACCCGTAATTGAAAGCCTATTGTGCGTCTTGATCTTTGATTTAATCAGCTCTGCTTAATCTTGCTTATATTTTTATTGTCTTTTGGTTTTATTATTTGTTCTAAGGGGTTTTGGCTTCATGTTTAATTTCTCTTTAGGTGTTAAATTTTTTATTTAATGAATTTCTTCAATTGCCAAAAAAATACAACGAAGTTGCATTCATAGAGAAATAGACTTAGGGAGAGATTTGATTTCTGTTCAAACCTAGAGAAATCAATTATGATATGCAATAGTCCATCAATTAACACATGGAGCATAATGAATCACTCTGCTTAAATATTAGTCTATCTACTGGTCTGCCCATATTGATATTCTTACCTCTTTACAATTCAGAGTTGTTAAAAATTCTTCTATATACCAACAATGCAAATGACTAAGCATTTATTAAATGATCTTTTTTGAATCAATGGTGTCAGCCCTTTATTGAAAACACTAGTATCTAGACATTACAATACTCCGCTACTACTGCAACTTGAAAAAACGACAATGTAGAAAAATAAAAAGAGTCATGACTAAGTCTACAGGCATGTGCAGCTAGCATATGAGAAACCCGGTTGCCATTCCGATTAACATAAGACGTTTGAAGATTTGTAGAAGCTTCCAACAAGCAGCCTAAGTCATCATAGAGTCTTCCCAATGAAGATGTATTTGTGGAGTTATGCTCGGTAAGTAGTCGTTGGACCTCTAGAGCATCAGTTTCCAATACTATCGGCAACAAAGCTTGGTCCAATGCAAACACGACAGCTTTCATGCAAGCCAACACCTCTGCAAGTTCCGGGGATATTAAACCATGAAGAGGACAAGCACCTCCAGCTAACATGAAACCAAACTCGTTACGTACAACAAAACCAAGTCCACCCCTCCTGGTCACATGATTGAACGAACCATCCACATTGATTTTCAGCATACCAGCTGAAAGGGCAGACCAACACACAGCTCAGGTCCTAGGAGTTTGGCTCTGGGCCTGTTTCATATTATGAAATCTGAACTCCTTGAGCCGAGATGCAAGATGTAGACTAACATCCGAAGCTGCCATCATCTTCTGATTCCAAACTCTGTCGTTCCTCTCCTTCCACATCCCCATAAGAGAAACATAAGTTCCCCAAAGGTAGCTAAATATAGTTCCCTGGCACAATACTACAACCAACCGAGTAAGTCACTTTGCCAATAACAGGGTTATAGCACACCTATTTGAGTACATCGTTGGATTGCACTACTGATGTCGTGAAGGGCAATCCTGCAAAGATGGAGGGTAGTTTCACTTTGACTCTAACATAGCACACAAAGATGAGAATCCAAAACCACTCTTTTAGAAGCAAGACTCCAAGAGACGACAGGATATCCAGACACAGCCACCATATGTGGATCTTCGCCTTATTAAAAGATAGAGACCTTCCACATCTTTTTCCAAGACGAGCTTCCAAGACATAATGTCAAGGGAGTGTAGTTGGATGCACACGAAAAAGCAGAACGATAAGCAGTCTTTACAGAAAATTTACCATCTTTTGACAACTTCCATGTCAATCGATCCACAATGCTTCTTCTACTCAAAGGTATTGCAGTGATCAGAGCCGCTTCTTCCTCCGGGAATAACCTATGAATCAATGTATCATTCCATACCCCTGTGACCGATATTAGGTCACTGACATGTTGAACCTCCTCCATTGCCATACTTGAAACTGAAGGCTTTCCAGAAGGCAACGCGGAGATTCAATTGTCTGAAAAAATAGAGATACTAGAGCCATCGCCGACTTCCCAACAGTAATTATCTTCTAAAAGTGCTTTGGTGGAGAAAATACTCCTCCATGAGAATGAGGGGGAAGCATGGGGCAAAGCATCCCAAAAAGAACCATCAGGAAAATATTTCGCCTTACACAAGCGTGCAATGAGGGAAGTAGGGTTAGTGAGTACCCGCCAAGCTTGTTTTGCTAACATAGCTGCATTAAATTTTGATAAGCTGCGAAAGCCTAATCCGCCCTCTTCCTTCAGATTACATAACACATTCCATGTCTTCCAATGAATCTTCTGTTTGTCCAAAGTACTACCCCACCAAAACCTTGCACACATCTATTCTAGATCGTCACAGAAGCTTTTGGTTAACTTAAAAACACTCATAGCATATGTAGGCAGTGCCTGAGCCACCACCCTAATTAGAATGTCCTTCCCTGCTCCACTCAAAAGCTTACCTTGCCAATCAGATAGCTTCTTCGCCAATCGATCCTTAATATATTGGAAAGTCGAGGTCTTCTTACGCCCCACATATGTAGGCAACCCAAGATACTTTTCGTGAGATGCCACTACTTCGACCCCCAACAAATCCGAAACCTCCTCCTTCATCACTTCAGACACATTCTTGCTAAAAACCACTGAGCTCTTACCAAAATTAACTAGTTGTCCTGATGCCCGCCCATAAGTCTCAATGACATCTTGCAACTCATAACAAGCCTCTAAGGACGCCTGAGCATAAATCATACTATCATCCGCAAACAACAAATGATTGATTGAAGGGGCTGCCTGACAATTCTCAATACCTGGCAACGAATCATTAGATTGTTTTTGTTTCAACAAAGCTGAAAAACCTTAAGCTCCAATAAGAAATAAATAGGGAGACAAAGGATCCCCTTGTCGTAATCCTATACTGGGAATAAGATATCCCCGTGGTCGCCCCCTCACCAAAAAAGAATATCTAACCGAATTGACACATTGCATCACCATATGAATCCAATTGTGAGCAAAACCAAAATAGACCATTACCTTTTCCAAAAACACCCACTCCATTATGTCATAAGGTTTACTCAAGTCTAATTTCAGAGCCATAAAACCTTCATTACCATCCCTTTTATTGTGCACAAAGTGAGCAATCTCATTTGCGACTAATATGTTGTCAGTGATCAATCTACCTAGCACAAAAGCAATCTGGAATGGAGAAATCACTGAGGGTACGTAGCACTACCTTAAGTCTGTTAGCAATAACCTTCGAACAAATTTTATAGATTACATTACAAAGCGCAATCGGTCTCAGGTCAGACATTTGATCAGGATTACTAACCTTTGGTATGAGGCAAATATGAGTAACATTTATTTGCTTTGGGAGATGACCCGTTTGAAGAAAACCTTGAATTGCTTCAAACACATCACCACCAATATGTTCCCAATAATGTTGAAAAAATAGAGGAGGCATGCCATCAGGCCTAGGTGATTTAGTCGGATACATCTGGAAAAGAGCAGACCGGACCTCTTCCCGCGAATAAGGTGCATTAAGAAGAGAATTCATCTCTGGAGTCACGACAGGGGTGATAGCTTCTAAATATTAAATGATCTTAACCATTGATATTTATAGTTAATATTTTTTTTAATAACCAAAAAGTCAACTTAATGTTATCTAGTCATTCATTCATATTTGTGCAAATGTATGTCGGTATTCTGAATCTTCTCCATTAAATATTATTGTTCTACAGTAATAATGATCGCTGCTCGTTTTAACCTTAATTTCGTGCGAGTTCAATTGGTTTCCTACTATCTTGCATCATTTTAATCCAACCAAATTTTGTGGCTTTGCATAATATTGTAGATGCAGGCCACCCATCATATGCATGTGAGATGGTACCAAGTCCTCGTAAATATACTTCCATCATTTCCAAACATGCCATGCGTGTTCCCTTGGTGAAACGTTGCACAGAGCAGTTTGATCCCACCAGTAGTTAAATCATTGAGTAAAAAGTTGATAAAAGCATGAGATCATACGCTCAAGAATATAATCATTGTACACACGTCTATATCAAAGTTACCAGAGCGCGCATGCTAGTAGTAAAACCAAAAACTTCCAGTACGTACGATATTCGATTATGGGCATTGCGTCAAGAAATCAGAGAATCGAACGCTCCAGTCACCAAATGATTTTCAGGACAATGATGTTTGTAGTATTTCCGTCGCCTATATATATGTGCACATTTGTTCCCAACTTTGAGCAATACCGAAATTTTCTCTCATTCAGTTCAAGCAAAGATCATGAATATGGCAAACTTGAATGCTTCAGCTAAGGATGATGATCCTAATTTTCTGTATGTGAAGCGTAGGATGGCTGATGGTAAACACCACACTCTGGCGAAGCTTGATCCTCGTGAATTCGATGGAGGAAAGACTCTGCATGGGGCGGCCTTGCGACTCTGTAAGTCTGCATTTGCAGAGAACCAGACCGGCGCTGCTGTGGTCGTGTCCTTGAAGAAGCCACTCGGCGGGTTGGAAATCACTTGGTTTTATAACGACGAGCTGACTATTTCGATGTTGAGGACTATCTGTAACTCCGCATATGAACCTGAGTTCGATATGGAAGAGGAGGAGGATGAAGATGAGGTGGGAAACAAAGGTCGGGCTTGATCAAGATGCATGATCTGTTTGGTTCTCTGCGGTGGGTTATGATGTATGGCTTATCTTAATTAAGTAGTAGTTTAACTATTTTCAATCGAACTCTCTTAATGTTTCTAGTACCTGCTTCTTCCTAGATAATTTCAGGAGAGCCCCTGTGGATTTCTGTCTCCAAATGATCCACAGGTTATAATTAGGAGCAGAGTACGCGGTGTGTTTGAGTACTTCTAGTCTAATCTATGTCGCAACTAATCTCACTGTAAAAATCATGAAATGAAATCCTAGTAGCTGTTCCCTTCTAATCTTCGATCTCTGATATGTCTTCCCTTAATTAAAATTTCAATTGCACGGTAGAGACGTTCTTTAATATGTGCTCGACGTACACTTGAGGTCTTTCCAACTTCTAATTAAAGAGATTTTATAATGGAGTGCTCAAATACTGAACATCGATCAAGTACTAAAGTAGGTGCTACCCTTCAAATTGACGGAGAGATAAAAATATAATTTATATATATGATATGTCTCCTAATAACCCTTTGGATTTTCGTGTTTGAGTTGTGTAACATGATGAAGACATAACTTCGATCTGTGACCTCTGTGACTTTTTTTTTTTTCATTTGCTTTTTTCTTTCTTAGTTGGTCTTGCTGCATGTCTTACCTAATCAATATGTTTGACCAATTGCATTGCAGAAATACAAAGACCAATATTAATATCACATCTTGACAATGTACATGTATGCATAATGCGCATATCAAATTAGGTTTTTAAGACTAACTATGTCTTCTTCTCTGCATCCTTCCCAAACTTAGTGTTTCTCTGGAATTTTCTGTCTTCTACCACGAACAATGAGTTGGATCTAATTAATGTCATTGTTCTGTGGTTTAATAAAATTTGCATAATTTTTGTACACAGTACATTGATGGAATATAATCAATATTCGGTTAATTATCAAAGGAGCTTGATCAAGATCAATTATATATGTATGGTATATATCATGAAGATTCAATTTTATCTGGCTACCCATCTTCCAAATTTGCTTGACGATGATGATGAGCAAGAACAAGAGGAGAAGATTTACTTCTAAAAATCTCAGATGTCAAATTCCAGTTATCTGATTCTCTAAATCACACTGAGTTTCCTCTCCTTAGCCAATTGGACCATAAAACTTAAAAATGATCATGTTGATGACGATGATGATAATGATCAGGAGAGGGAAGATGATTATAAGTTAGATTCAGATCCAATCCTTCACGGCTTCACGAACTGAGGATGACGCTGAAGGACAAAATGGCAATCACCCAGACATACAAATGAACAAAGCCAATGATCGAAGAGGAAAAGAAAACAGATTTTAGCAACATCCATATTTAGTACAACTGTACAAGAGTGAATTTTTCATAGGAAAGAAAGTAAAATGAAGAGTTGAGACTGAGAGAGAAGAAGAACAGGCCATGAGAAATAATCTAGATCTTCATTAGATATGAAGCCAATAGTGGAACTTCACGAGAAACAAACCATTTTTGGGAGAACAAGAGGCACATTTGAGATTTGACGGACAGAAACGGAAAGTTTACGTCGTTAGTGTTGAAACCCCAAAGTTTAGCTAATTATGAGTTATATGCTGAATATAGCCATCGGATGTGAAATGGACGAATTAGATTACAAGTCAAGGACAACCAAGAACAAGGGCTAGCCAAGGAGCGAGAGGACTGGATCCATTACAGTTCCACCCTTGCACCTACTTCTCAACAATAATAACTGTTATATATTTCTTCTTTTTAACATTTAAAGATGATCAAAGGACTTCAATAAATAAATAAATAAATAAAGATGATAAAATGATTTCATTCTTACCCCATGGTGATTCGAACTCATGATCTTGATCTTAGGTAGTAGGTGCTCTAACCACTGAGCGAACACCACTTCGTCTATTTACCTAAATTTGAGCTACACTAATTTCACTTACCCAAACATCTTATGCCCACTTACCGAATAAATTATATATTTTTCCCTAATACCCAATTAATTTTTTTTTTTTTTTTTTTAAATTTGGATGCCCTCTCTCTCTTTGCCATTTAGAGAGGGAAGTCATTAGAGACATCGTCGGCCTTCGGTGACCGGCCGCTGGATTCCGGTGACTAGATATCGGAGTCCCGCGACTGGTTTTATTGCCCACCAATAATACCCAATAAAAATCCATTTTGTGTTATTGGGGGGTAATAAAAGTCTATGGCGACCTATTTGGGGACCTCCGGCAACCTCCGGACCGGTGACCGAAGTCCAAAATGATATTTCAATTCCAGTTATGTACTAAAATAGCATCTGTTTGGTAGATGTTGTAGATTCGTGATTGACTGTATTAATGGTTAACTGATGTAATTGTTTTGTTAGGGCAATAAACATTTTATTGAGGGGTAATAAACTTTTTACTAGGGGAAATAACATCTTATTGGGGGACAATAAACTTTTTATTGAGGGGAAATTAACATTTTAATGGGGTACAATAAACTTTTTATTGAGGGGAAATTAACATTTTATTGGGGTACAATAAACTTTTTATTGAGTTTTATTAGGGGGAAATAATATTCTCCGGTGACCTATGAAATCTCCGACGACCTCTTTAGGGACATCCAGCGACCTCCGGCTAGGTTTTCAGGTATAGATGACCGGAGTCCAGTGATCGGTGACTGGATTCCAGTGACCGTTGACCAAAGTTCGATGAATTCTCCGATGACTTCTTTTTCTAAGTGATAGAGAGGGAGGGCAAAATTGTCTAAAAAATAAACAATAAACAATAATAAAAAAATTACTTAATTGGGTATTAGAGCAAAAAATAGATAGTTTGTTGGGTAAGTGGGTAATCTTATAAGATGTTTGGGTAAGTGGGGTTAGTGTAACTCAAATGTAAGTAAATTGACATTTTACATAAGGGTTTTTTTCCCATATACCCAGAAACACCATGTATTTTGCCCACTTTGACCAACAAGTTTATATTGTACCTAATTACACAATTAATCTCTTAGGAAAAGACCTATAAGGTGGTCCTATTTAGGGTAGTGCCTATTGTATCATATGTTGACTTTTGAGTTTGTATTTTACTATTTTCTTTAGAAAATCCTAATTTCAAGCTTTTGAGAAAAACAAAACTAGTCTTCAACATACCCAAGTTTTTCACCTAACGGCTCCCTACCTAATGGTTACTTTAACAGGCGGAATCACTGCTGCTTATTTCTATGCTAAGCCAAAAGCCTAGCATTTCTTGTGAAACAGAAAATCTAAACTTCAAGGGTATACAGGATATAAGCAGAAAACAGATAAACAATAAATCAATCTAAACTTAAAAATTTTGATGAAGTGGATGAGCAATCTAGAATTATTTATTTAAACATAATTACAAGCTGAGAACTCATAGTCTCATTCTTAAGTAAACAGCTAAAAGCTGTTTAGCTATCCATGAAGATGATTACAAATACATACTTGAAATGAAAGCACACTACTCCACACCAAATAGGAAAGAAAGAACACACTGCTACTATGGCTTCCTTACTTCTTGTGAGAAGACTCTTCTGCTCAATTTTCTGATGTCTTACAAACTGAAACTAAAGCTCCTTATATAGGGAGAGGAACTCAAACTAGAATTCAAAACATCAAAATGTACAGCACAACTCTATTATTTTCTGCTCTCGTGAGTGCTCCAGTTGATTGAGGCCGATTGACGAAATGCATATTCCTTTAGGTGAAATGTTTTTCACCTTCATCTTTTTTAAAAGCAAAAGCATCTTTTTAGGAAAAGGCCAAAGTTGCTTTCGGTGTTACACCTGCTGCTTCACATGTTCTCATCTATTTCAGAGTTGTGGCCTAGGACAAAAGAGCTATTTTCCATCCTGGCTTTAGTTCCGTTTTCTTCCACACATGTGTCTTCATATATCTTGTAATGGTTGTCGTTTTCAATCTTTTCGATCCATTAAGAGCAGGCTAACGTGAAATTGATTTCTTTTCCTTTAAGAGATAAGAAAAGGTCACTACTAATAACCTCAGGATGATCATATGCAGTAACAATAATTTTTTCCCCTATTGTCAGGAATGTATTTTCTGTGTCTTCTTCAATGATCTTTTTGATATATTCTAGAGACATAACCTTCATCCGGGGAACGCTAGAATTTGGTTGGCCATTGTATCCAACACATGCAGGATGAAGAAACCTTCCTTGAATAATTCTCACATAATGGTATGGAGAAATATAATTAACCTCTCCATTGTTCTTCTGAATCTACTCTGGTGGAGTAGATTTGAATTTTAATCTGAGGATGCAGTCATTTTTTCTGACGTTCTTGACTGTGTTGACTATGATGGGCGGTAGTCCCTTGAGATCATCATTGGTTTTAGTCCAGAGGTTATGGACAAAACCATTTTCAACAAGCCAAAACTTGTGTTCTTGAGGATATTCACTCTAAACGTTGACTATATATCTTCCAACATAAGGTTCAGGGACAGAGTAGAGGGTTGGAGGTACACATAAGTCAGAATTTTGACTTCCAATAAGATTATGAAAGTCAAACCATTCTGATTCTTTTAGTGCTAGGACTGGAATTCTAGCACTTTCAGGATCTTCAATATACTGAATTTTTTCATTCTGGACAACACTCTACTCTGTATTTTCATAAACTTCTTCAAACTGTGGTCTGGCATTTTCATGGAGTTCTTCAGCTAAGGCAAACAAAGCTGGGAACATGAGACCACTGTTTCTTTCCTAAAAAGCATATAAAAGGTTATCTAAAATAGCTTTCTGGTGATATGCTAATTTTCTGCCGGTTCTGAACACAGGTTCATCGAAAGTTTTTAATTTATAATTGAAAACATTTATAACTCCAGACGCAATTATTTTTGTTTTTGGCAAAGCAACAGCCTTAAACGGTCTTGATGAGCTTTTACCGTCTGCCGTTTGAGACAGGCTAGCCAATCTTTACCCTGGGATTGATCAGTTGTGGCTAATCCTTTTGGATTTAGCAAAAATCTTTTGAGGATTTTTTCTTTGGGTTCTTCAGCATTTTCAGGTTCTTTTCCTATTCTTCTGTTTCTAGGATTGCGACCTTCTCTTCGACTGAACATCGCCATTTCTCTTGTTAAGGCGTCTGGAAGATAGTTCTAGTTTCCTGCAATTAATTCAACATTATAATCATATTGGTTAAGAAATAATTGTCAGTTTGCTAATCTTCCTCTATTAGCAGCTTTATCAAGTTTAAATTTTTAAAATTCTTTACTCTAGCACAATCAGTGCGTAAAGTAAAGGTTTTTTCTTAGAAAAGCTGGAGAATTTAAAATTATTTTCTTGACAGCCAAGATTTCTTTTTCTCCTATAAGGTAATTTTGTTCTGCAGGGCTAAACTTGCCACTACAAAATGTACAGATCTTTTCAATGTTAGTTCCAAGAGTTTTTGCCAGAACAACACTGAACCAGTAATTAACACTAGCATCAGTTTGGAGTATGATTTCATCATTCTCTTCTGGTTGTTGTAAATGAGGGAGAATCTTGCAGAGGAATTTTATCTGCTTTACAATTTTTTCATCATCTTCTGTAAAATTTCATTTTCTCTTAGAACTTGTCTTAGGAGATAACATTGTTGTTAGTCCTAAGATTTTGGGAATGAAATCTCTTCCATAGTTGATGCTCCTAAGAATCTTTCTAGACTCTTTGCATCAAGAATTTTGTCTGGAAATCTCCATATTTTCTCAAGGATATGGGGTTGAAGCTTTATTACTCCATTCTTGATATTTCTACCAAGAAAATCAACTTCTCCTAGAATGATTCCATGCTGAATTGTTAGCTTAACAACCTCGTAAAGGTGTTTCATGTGTTCTTCTCTATTTTTGGAGAAGATCAGGATGTCATCGATATAGACAACACAGAATTTAGTGACATGTTTGAAGATGTCATCCATCTTTCTTTAGAAGATTGAAGGGGCTTGTTTTAGGCCAAAGGACATTACTAACCATTCGTAATGACCTTGAGGTGTTCCAAATGCAGTGAGAGGAACACTATCTGGATGCATCTTGACTTGCCAAAAACCCGACTTTGCATAGAATTTTGAAAAGACTTTAGCTCGTTTGAGCTGATTGGTCAAGACTCTTGCTTGAGCTATTTGATAACCGTCTTTAACGGTCTTCTTATTGACATCTCTGTATTCAATCACCATTCTAGCTTTTCCTCTAATGTTTTCTGCATGGTTTCTCATGTAGAAAGCTAGAGCATGATGAGGGCCAGTAGATGGTCGAATAAATCTCTTGTTCAAGAGATCTTCTATATCTTTTTTTAATTCTTTTTTATCTTCCTCTTTATACTGAGGAATAGCTTTGACATGACATATAGCATTCATATCATGTAATCTTAATTCATAGACCACTGGGTCTTTTTCCCAAAATTTCTGAGGGTCGGCATCTATATTTTGTTCAAGCATTTTCTTGATTTTATCAAGAGTAGGGATTTTCTAATTTAAGATTATTTTGAAAATGCTTGAGATTATGCTCATAGATGGAACTAGCTTCTTCATCTTCGCTAGTTCTTTCTTCTTCAGAAGAAGAAGAATCTTCGATAAGCAAATTCTTTTTGTTGATTAATTTGAAGCACAGGTTCAACTCTTGGCTTATAGGGCTTATGATCACCACTATTTTGTTGCGATCTCTTATATTGAGTAGTAAATTTTGGACCTACTACACTTTTTGCTTGGGTTAGTCCGTCGGCCCAAAACATTCTGTCTCCTTTTCTAAAACTCATAGCTTCTTCATCTTGAACAAATCTCTGTTGGAGAAGGAAATCATTTCCCAACAAGAAGTCTGATCCTTGGCCTTCAGATTGCCAAAGAGTGTTGATGACAAATGTTCCTCCACTAATGGTGATATGAACATCTCTAGCTACCATTTTGGTGATATGAACATTTCTAGCTACCCTTTTCATGGTTAAATGGCTTCCATCAAACTGGACTCCAGTAGCTATTCTTTTATTATCTTCTTTCCAGAGTTCTTCTGGAATTGCAAATATTTTTGCAACTGTGAATCCTGATCCATTATCTACGAATGCCTGTAGATGATACTTTATGTGATCAGAAAATTTTAATCCAATCTCTATGTAGTTACTATATCTACTAGTAGAGATGACTTTTGATTGTTGAAGCTCGTCTTGAGCTTGTTCTTATGGTACAAATGGTTTACATTCTTCTGGAATGTTTTTTGGTTCAACCAGTTCTATATTTTCATCGATCTTCTCTTTCTTTATTTCTGAGGAAGATTCAGCAATTTCTTGGAACAAAGTTTCTATCTTTTTCTCTTTTTGAAATTCTTCATATTCTTGTTCCACTAGTTGGCTGATAAGGCCATTCTTGGTTTTTCTTCTTGCTTCAGCTATGAAGCAGACTTTGTGATAAGTCTTTTTCGATTCTTCACATAACATAGTAAGTCCATTCTTTTCATAACATAGGTAGTAGTCACAAATGAATGTACCAGGGTTAACCTGATATGAAGAAATTATTGCTTCTGTCTTACTTTCTTCCCAGTTTTTTACTTTAAGAACATTCATCTGTCTAGATTCTAAATTTTCTATTTCAGAATCTATTTCAAAGTCAAATGAAGATTCTTCTTCAAACCAGGCAGAGTAAACTGTCTTATCATCATCTTCTTCATCAAAATAAGCTATTTCATAGCCTTTCATATTTGTTGTTTCTATTATAGGCTCATATTCTTCAAATAGTGCATTTGTAGATCTTTTAGTTTTTCCTGGACATTCATTGGCATAATGCCCTTCAGCTTTACACAGCCAGCATCTGCATGCTTTCTTTTGTGGTTTATTTATGGTTATTTCGATGATTCTTCTTTTTCGTGAAGAATTTCTTTTCTTGATCTCCTTCTGGTTTCTTGAAGTTGAAGCTTTTCTTAAACTTCCAATCCTTTTTGTTTTCATTCTTTCTGAACTGTTTTGAGTAATACTTTTCTTTTTTCTTCTTTCTAAATTTAGATTCATGACATCCCCAATTAGTGGGCATATCAAGTACTCCATAGCAGAAGTTTTCAACTCCTTTGAGTTGTTTCTTGGCCATTTTGGCTCTAAGATTTGTTTTGCATTGTTCTTTTAGTAATTTCCTTATTCTATGTGCAATTCCTCCAACTGAAAATCTTTCAATTGGTTTTTCAGCTATTCTTTCTCTCACATCTGTTCTTCATGATTCAGGAAGTTTCCTATGTAACAGGTTTACTAGACCAGTGTTTTCTAGTTCACCTATTGTATAGTAATATTCTTGAAATTCATATAGATATTCTTCAAAATATCTCATGTCACAATTTTTGAGAGCATAAATGTTTGATTTAGCCGCTTCTTTGGCTTTTCACTCAAATTTGAGAGATCTCCACAGAATTGATCATACAGGGGTACTAGGCCTGGGCTCGGGTAGGGTCGGGCCCAAAATTTAGTGAGACCGAGACCGAGCCCGAAACTGTCAGTTCGGGCTTTTTCGAAAATGAAAACCGACGGAAACCGAACACAATCGGGCCAGTTGGGGCTTTCGGGCTTTTCGAGCCCAAAATCCAGTTCAGCTGAGCTTTGCCAGTTTGGCTGCTTTCCCGGTTTTGCCACTCATTTTCATACTTGGAAGGCCGGTGTGCATATCAAATTATCAATGCTATGAAATAAAGTAATAAACTCATTAGCATAATAGTGATCAACTGATCATGGCATCATGCATTATTACAAGTTTACACTTTACAACACAAAGTTACAAATTCAAAACACTCACAACTACAAGTCACAAATAGTTAAATAGACAAATTCTTTGTCCAACATAAAACAATCCACATTATTCAATTAATTCATTCAAACCAAGAGTTTAATTAACTGAAATTTTGAATGGTACAACTACGACAGAAAAGAAAAGTGAGAGAACAATGAAACATGAACACAATTTGCAGAAACTGGGCACAAATAGTCAAACTATGAATAGTGAAATAAGTGAAATAACTGAAGCTTCAAACCTTTAGGCTCTAGCTCCTTGCTCCACAAGTCCAGAACTCCATGACAAATTGACAACTCGACAAGTGCACAAGTCTGCAACTTTGCATTCACATTTCAAAACTTCAACTTACAATTTTACAAATACAAAGTTAAAAACAATAACCTGTAGGACACTGTAATGAAACACAGCTAGAATACAAGATATGAAGATAATATAAATTTCCAAATCAAAAATGCAAATTCACATACAAAGTTAGAGAGTACAAATTAGGAGTCCATTCCAAATAAAAAAAATGCAGGTTTCCCTACTTCTCATACAAGGAATCCATACTTGATACTTCATAGTCCATACCAGATCAAAAATGCAGGTTCCCAAATTCCAAATACACCACTGATCCATACCAGATTGGCAGATTAGCAGATTCCAACCTAAACTAGGACTCCATACTCCATACTCCATAGTCCATACTCCAAACCAGATCAAAAATGCAGTTCCTAAATCCAAAAGCACCACTAATCCATACCACATTACCACCAACCTAAACTAGGATTCCAGTTCATAATTTCACATTTTTCACACACAAACATGAACACAATACCAGATCAGCATGTAGATTATGCACATTATGCAGATAGATACCAGATTATGCACATTATGCACATCTCAAGGTTTCCAAATCATTAAAAGCAGTCACCAATAATCCAATATCAAAACAGCAGTAACCAATATCATTAAACTATTAAAGCATAACATCAACCAAATGATTGAAGACAAGAACATTATGCAGTATGCACATTTCCAAAAGCATTAAGGTAGAACACTAACCAATAAAAGTTGTACATTAACCAAATGCAGAAATGCACAATTTTAAAGAAAAACTGGGGCAGTAAGTTATAGTACCTTATTTTGCTGTTTGCCTGCATCAACTACCTTTGAAGTCTTTGATGCTTTGGATGATTTAGAAGTAGATGGCTTTTCAGGCTGATCCACTGTACTACCTTCTTCTCTTGCATGTTCTGCAAAGCAGCAAAAGTGCAATGTTCAAACACAAAAATGCAAATTTTCAAACATTGTATCATAAAGTATAAACTTGAAATAAATTAACAAGGCAACCATTCCAAAAATAAAAATCATACCATCCTCCACACTTTCATAAAATTCCATGTCCTCAATAGTAGGAACATATTGAATGTTGTTGATGCTCCCAGATCTGATCCAGTTTTGGTAGCAAATCAATGCTTCCACTATTTTGGGAGTTAAAGAACTCCGAAAGGGATCAATCACCCTTCTGCTAGTGCTAAAGCAAGACTTACTTGCTACTGTACTCACTTGTATTGCCAAAACATCCTTGGCAAGTGCAGCAAGATTAGGATACTTGGCACCATTCATCTTCCACCACTCCAATATATCCCACTTTTGAGGATTTTAAGGCTTCTCAATCGGGTCCAATAGGTATCTATCCACTTCATGTCCAACAACAGCTTCATCAGAGTCTTCCAATTCTCTCTCCCAATCTTGTTCCATGTCGGTTATTTTTCCAGTAGCCTTAACACTCTTTTTGGAGCTGGATTTGTAGCCTTGGCTAATTATGCTCTCTCTATTTTAGATTTTCCATTTCCAGTCCTTGAAGCCATCATGGATGAGCTGTACATATCACAAAGGGACACTAGAAGCTCTTTAACCTCATCAGACGTCTTCTTAATGTCATCGGACTCCATCTTCAGCCACTTATTGCATATACTTTCAAAGTTTCTGATCTTGAACCTTGGGTTTAACACCAAGGCAATGAATAAAAGCTGATTGCAGTCTTCCAAGCTCCCAAAATACTTATTAAACTTCCTTCTCATCTTCACGGCCAGATCAAACAAAATCATTTTAGTCTCTGAACCAGTGCACCGTTTAGTGAACAATTCATCGATCGCTGATTTGATGGCCACTATATCATGAAAAGCTTTCCATGATGTTGGGTGATTTGAGGCACTAATCCTCATAGTGACATCATAGAAGACTTTGAAAAACCTATCAAAAACTGCAGCCTTTTCCCAATCCTCTTTAACCGATGGCCTTACTCTTTTTCTCTTCGATTTCTTCCTTGAATCAGACCTTTCAAGTTGCAACTCATTATCTACATCATTGATGTCTTCATCCTCATCAAAGTACCGCTCATACTTGTTGTCCTCCTCATCTACCATTCTATCGAAGACTTTTCGCAGCTCTAATGCAGTGTCTAGCATTAGAAAGGTGGAGTTCCACCTTGTTGGCACATCAAGGATGCAAACCTTCTTTGACTCAAACTTCTCCTTCTCTGCACACATTTTAAAAACATCAAGCCTTTGTCCACTACTCCGAACATATCATATCGCATTCCTAATTGAAGCAACTGATCTCTCCATCATTTTTAGGCATGATCTAACAATGAGGTTCAGAATATGTGCAAGGCACGTAACATGCAGGTACTTCCCTCCAAGAACATGTGGTTTCTCCCAGCCCAACATCTTCTTCTGCATGTACTCAATCGCAACCTTGTTTGCACTTGCATTGTCGACAGAAATGGTCAACACTTTCTCAACTTCCCAATCAAGCAAACATGCCTCTAACAACTTCCCTATGCTAGTGCCCTGATGATTAGGAATCACCCTAAAATTTAGTATCCTTTTGTGCAATGTCCAATTGGCATCAATAAAATGGGCAATCACCACCATGTAGTTGATATTTTGGACCGATGTCCATGTATCAGTGGTTAAGCAAAGGCAGTGATTCCTTAACTCTGTCTTAAGCTCTAATTTGGCTGCTTTATACATGGACATAAATTGTTTCACAATAACCCTCCTAGAAGGCACATCCCACCTAGACACAGCCACTCGACAAAAATATTGAAACCCCGGCCTTTCAATGAAACTGAAAGGTAGTTCATCCACTACTATTATCTTGCAGGCTGCTTCCCTGCAAGCTTCTTGACTCCATTTCACCATCACCAACTCCTTAGTACCATCGGTACTTAATACATGCTGCCCACTTTCTAAATCAACCCTACCCGGATATTTTTTGCACACTTCTTGTATATGTCTCCTAAGTGAACTAGTACAATTTCCATAACTATCACAAGCAAGATCAGTTCCACAGTAATTGCATTTAGCTCTCTCTTTAACACAAGTCTGAACCTTCTTACCACTTTTACCTCGAATACAGGCTTCTCAATCTTCTTGAAATGAAACCACACCCAGGATCTGCCAGCAGGTTTTTCTTCTTTAGTTTCTGCATCTTTAGCATCTCCAGCAGACTTTTTCTTTCCCTCTCCAGCACTCTTTCTCTTCTGGGCCTTGAAGGTTTTGGGAAGTGTTTAAACCCTCGATGCATCAGTTGGTGCAACAATTGCTTGAGAATTGGAATCAGAATCAGATGACGAACTGTGGGATGAATTTTGCGTTGATGCCATGAACTGGGATTTAGGAATGAATTGGGGAAGAGAGCAGTGAATTGGTTTCGAACTGGGAATAAACTTGGGATGCAAATCATGCAATGAATTGGGTTTCGAACTGGCTTGACTTAGGTTCTCAGTTTCTCACAATGAATTGGGGAAGAACATGCTAGGTTTCGAGAGAGAGGTTGAGATGGTTTCGAGAGAGAGGCTGAATGGATCGGGAAAATGGTTCCAAGATTTAGGTTCTCAGTTTCTCACAATGAATTGGGGAAGAACATGCTGGGTTTCGAGAGAGAGGTTGAGATGGTTTCGAGAGAGAGGCTGAATGGATCGGGAAAATGGCTTGGGGTAGGCTACTTTAGTGTTTTAGGGTTTTGTTTATTTATTAAATATATAAATTTAAATAATATTCTCAGCCAATCATATACTGGCAGGTGGCACATAGAGGAAATATCGGTTTGGGTTGGTCTTTCGATCTAAGAAAATATGAAGCCCGAAACCGAACCAAGAATATGTATTCGGGTCAGTCTTTGAACCGAATCTAGATTTTTCAAAACAAAACCGAACCGAATTGGGCTTTTTTGATCGGTTCGGGTCGGGTCCTAACGCCCAGGCCTAAGAGGTACTGTAAAATCATACAGAGATTTTAAATTTTTTATTTCTTCTAGCCAATCTCTTCCTCTGGCAATATCTTTGAAAGACAAATAGTATTTTTTGGAGAGTAGTTTCATAGTACACCTGAAAATCTGGTGCTACAAACTTTCCAAGGGTAAGAGCAGAAGCCATCATGAGGCTATCTACCCATTGGTCAATAGCTTTTCTTTTATCTAGAGCTTTGTCTAGATTTAGCCATATACCATAATTTGTGATTGACACCCTAGGCATATTGTCCTCTGGGACAAATTTTTGAGAATTTCTTTCCTCCTTTTTGCCGATAGGGGCTTTTTGCACAGCGAGTTTCAGTTTTCCCCTTTCTCTGATGATAAAAGTTTTGGAATTGGAGCTTTCTCCGTCTTCCATTTCTATATCTTGATAAGTAGGGATTTTTCTTACCTTTCCTATTTTGAAATTTTTTATTTCTTCTATTAGTTTTCTAATCGTTTAGTATTTTCACAAGATTCTGCTTCATCATAGAGGTTATAGAGTTTTTTTGCTCTAAGCATAGTTACTAGTCTATTTAGATCAGCTTCTAGTTCTTCTTCAGTAATAGGATCTGTTGGTTCTTCTACAACAAATTTGGTGCCACTAGTACTTGCTTTTCTAGTACTGTTGCATCTTCTGAAATTTCTGTTTATCCTGATATTCGCAGGACCGACATCACTTCTTTTGTAATCATCAAATGTTAGACTGATATCTCCAGTCTTCCTACTTTCATAGATTGCTGCTTTAGCACTTTCTAGTTGTTTCTTTGAACCAGATAATTTCCATTCAAAAGGGAAAGTTACTTCATTCCATGTAACTTTGTGAATTTGTTATGAATGGTTTTTCTGACTGGTGAGAAATCCAGTAGTAAGACTTGAGATATTAGATATCCTTGTCTTAGGCTCTACTATGGTACTCATCAGTTTATAGTATATTATGTATACTATTGCAAGTTCTTGCAAATTTTCTTTCATGGTTATGCCATCTATCTTGACTCTAAATCTCAGACAGTGAGCAGCATCTTTCAAGTTTGTTGAGAAGTTTGGGAAACAGTTGAAATATGTCACTTGATTGCATAAAGATGCTTCAAGTGTTCCCAATAGACTAGCCTGAAAATCTATCAGTCTATTGTCTTGTAAGACACATAGAACTGAACAATTTATGCATTCTCGAGCAATAAATTTTATGCCTACTTGGACTGCCCCAATGTGCATAAATTAATAATTCTTTGCCTTTGCTCTGGCAACTTCTTGAGGAGTGATCATTAAGAGATCTATTTCTCCTATTGTAGAGGGAGTTGTAAATTCTAATAATTTGAAATGATGGTTGTCCATCAATTCAAACTTTCCTCTTTTATAGATTTGTTTGAAATCTAATTTTGGAATTGCGGAGTTTTTCACCTCTTGTTCTATTTCATTGTATTCAAATTCTTCTGCATTTAGGAGTTGTACTCCTTTCTTTTTTCCGAAGATGCTCATCATTTTGACATCTCTTGCTACTAAGTGCTTTGGTTTTCCATATTTGATACTAGTTAGACTAGTAGAAGGTTCTAGAAAAATCATGTTTAGAATAGGATTCTTCTTAGGTTTCTCTAATGGTTTGAATCCATTAGCTTTCTTGGATTTTGCTAGAGGCCTTTTCTTATCCTTCAGTAAATTCTTCATAGAATCCAACATTTCTTGTTGTTCATTGATTTTTCTGTCAACACTTGTTAGCTGTTCTTCTTCCCTTTTAGGAAGTTCTTTGATATAATTTTGTACTCCAATTTTTCTAATTGGGAGATTATATCTGGTACTTTTTCTAGATGATCTTGATATCTAGATAATTCGTTTATCTGATTCTGATGTTTCTCATCAGAAGATTTTAATAGAGAATTCAACTTCTCTAATTATATCAATTCAGATATTGTCCCCATTGGGGATTCTCTTTGAGCTTTTTCAGCAAGCTTTGATACTAGTGAATTACGGATCTAACCAATGCTCGAATAGTAAAGAGGTTTTTGTTCCTCTCGAAGAGTATATTCGAGATCTCCGATAGTGTTCTAAGCTTTATAAATTTTTTTTTGAACTATAAATATAATAACCCAATAATCGGGAGTTTCTCTTTTAAGCCTTGATCTATAATCTTTTAATTTTCTCAACTTTTCTCTTTCTTCAGCTAACTCTTTACTGGTTATTTTGCAAATAGCAATCAATTCTAGTCTGGAGATGATCAAAATTATGAACAGTGAAAATTAACTGTTTACCTTCGAATATAGAGGATGAATTCTAACTGTAATTGTTATCTAAACAAATAAGTTCAAGATGAGCCCACCACGTTTCATCCCTTAAAAAATTACTGTTCATAGTAATAGTAAATTGGAAAAGGTTAGAGAAAGAAAGGAAAAATGGGTACTAATGGTATAAAAGTAGGTAAGATGAGTAGGTGAGAAGAAAAAGGGAAAAGTTTTGTGTGAAAGGGAATAAAAATAAGTTGGTAGAGTGTATGGGAAGTATATTAGTGGATTAGAGGTATATGTGCATTTCCTCTTTACTAAAAAATAAGGGATTTCAGCTCGCCCTCGCCCTTCCCAGTAATAGTTTTTATTATAGAAAAATCCGGAGAAAAGTATTGCTAATTAATAAATTATCTCATGTCAAAACGTACGGGTAGTAAAAACAGTAATACCATGTACCATACAATTTTTTGTGTAATTACATGCTCAATTCGTTCATTAATTAAGGAAGTGTGATACTGCTATCAGTGCTATGCGTCTTTGTAGTTGAGTCAGCTTGATTAATCTTTCGTTTGTTCTAATGCCATTTAGCTTTTCTTCTCTCTCGCTCTTTTTTTCTATTTTTTTAGATAACTTGAAAGAAGTTAATGGATCTGTTACAAGCTTGATTTTCAAACTGGTTTCTACCTTCTTGTGGTGATATAGACCCAGAAGAAATCTTCTATATGTGAATGTAATGGTCTGATTGTAACAGGGTTCAAGTCAAAATTAAAACCAAGTCTGGGACAAGAGACACTTCCAGTAGTTTGTGACTAAATGACTAATATAAAAGGCCATTGTCTGTGCGCTAAGCAGTTCTTCCCAAAAACAAAAACAAGAACTTGAGCCAAGTTGATTTAGCAAGCATATACCCAAGTCTTGGAAGCCTCGCCATCAGAAGAAGCTACCTGGTCCTGCAAGGTTCCGACAGCCTCTTCTTTCTTTTCTTTACAGCCTTTGGGCGCTTTTGCAATTCATGTTTCCGAGATTCCATCTTCACTTCTTTGACTTTCTTCTTGAAATATTTTCTCGCAACCTTCTTGTTCTGTGCCTTGATTCCAGATGAGGAATCTAAATCGCTTGAGTTTTCTTCATCAGAATTGGTCTCAAGTGGAGCTAGTTGGACTCTAGAAAGTGCCTGCTCCAGTGCAGTAATAGTTTTATAGTCCATCTCTTCAGTGTCCTTATCACTAGTTATCTGTATTGCATGATTTGCATCCGCCTCAACATTCTTCAAATTTTCTAAACTACTTGCAATAAATGACTGGAAACAGGAGAAGAAAACAAATGAATATCCCAAAAGTTTGTGAGCCCAATATCGCACAAATACCTTCATGCTTATACAGTCATACATGTATACATAGTCACATTGTCATTACCTGCACAAACACAGAGTCTGCAATTTCATCCTCTGCAGATATAGATCCCCTTGCCACAACTTTATATTGGACCTGAAGTCAAAGCCAGTCATATAGAGATTTGTATATGTATAGTAAATTAATTTCTTTAATATTTCACAGAAAAAAGGAAGGACTCGAACCATATTCAGATAACTGTCCACCATGTCATCCGAAATACATGGATCAACAATAAAATCAAAGAGCTCCCGTGTTGTCATAACAGCTGCTCCATGTTTTTTAAAGAAATCCTGTGTGCCGCCAAATGTTTGATAGCCTCATAACATTAGATGCATCACTCATTCATTTAGGAAACAATGAGTATAAAACTATAGCCAGTGACTTCGGTCAGAACTTACAGAGACATAGAGACAATCTTTACATAGAAATCCATTCGCACTAGGGTCGTTTAGCTCAACTGCTTGAGAAACATCAATCATGTACAAATGGCCCTGCCAAAGAGTAGGGGATGACAAAAATAACATTGCATAGCGAGTTCAAACTTCACTGTGTTTAAATGCAATACTTACTTCAAAATAAAGTACGTTGTCTTCGCTGAGGTCTGCATGCACCAGTTTGGCCTTCTGATATAGCATTCGCATAGAAATAATCATCTGCCAATTAACCAATCCCTATGAGGTCATTCTAGTGGATATGTGGAAATACAACATATTATAAAGAAAAACAAACTGACATTGAAGCTTTGTCAATGAACACTAGTATCCTCCAACCTGATCCACATTACAAATATATACACCACCAACAAACAGATCTAAACATTGTCTTTAGGTGGTGTGCATATACTAAGGAGATTTTTAAGACAATCACACAAATAAGAATATTTGAGAGCCTTCCGTGGCATAAAAACTGATACAATTGCGACGGCATCTTTAATGCCGTAGTTAAATTTGTCCGATTCTTGCTACGCTATAGTTGCCGTAGCTTTTTTTAGTTTTCTTCAGGTGCATTAGTTGCCTTTGTTATTTTTATTTTTCATTTTATTAAGGAAATGGTTCCCATCGGTGTGACGCTCACTCTCTAAACCCCTTCTCTCTCTCCTCTTCTCCTTTCTCCTACGATCGAGAGGGGCGTAGAGCAGCCCTCTCTCTCCCCCCGCCCAAAAATCTCTGCCGTTGATTCAATTCCGGTAAGTTCTTCAAACCCTAATCTCACCAATTTTCCTTTACATTGCGGAATCAAATTTGAACGGAATCAAAAACCCCAAATCAGGTTGTGAAATTCATGTAGTTGATGATTCGCTGGCCTTAGGGTTCATGTCATCTCATCTCAGATCTATACTTGCAAATGGCTCAGATCGACCTCCATCTTTACCTCCTTGGCGGCTCTCTCACAGACCAAAGGAAGCCATGGCCACAGTGCATGTCGTATCCTGCCCTCCCCGGCTTGGCAACGAATCGGTAACCTTTCTCCTCTCTCGTTCGTAAGTGTAGCTTCTTTTAGGTTAACACCTTTTATCTTCATCTCCTCTGAATTCAGTTTGGTGGCACATGAATTAGAATTAGGTCGAGTGTATTCTCGCATAGATTCACATGAAAAACCCAGTCCAGACTATATGCTGCAACAATGGTGTAGGGGAGCCCAGAGCACCAAAGTAATAAATTCACATCTCCATGTTTGGGCTTTTCCTCAGAAGGTAACCCAACTCAGTTTTCTACTCTTTGTCTAGTGTAGATTTTTTCTTTTCTTTTTGGGTAAGTTAAATTGGGATTGGATTTTGGGTTTTAGGCTGCTGGTAAATATCCTTACTTTCCTGGCCAAGAACCCACTTTGCCTGGGTATATCGATTTGTTTCTTCAGGTATGGCTTTCATGAACCCACTAGTATTCCGATTATGTCTTACCCTCTAGTATTTTTCTTTTCAATTTTGTTTGTTGCTTATTTAGAATGTTCAATTACTGCACACCATGTGTTTGAAGTTATGCCTCAAAGACAGCACCCAAGCTGAACCATGGGCTATTCCATGATTTTCGAAAACCCTATACTTCTTGTTTTACTCTCAGTTTTTGATAGCTTAAAATAGACTCTTCAATGATCATTTTGAGCTTGGTTTCATGAAAAACGGGGTTAAAATGAAATACTTATGCCATTTTGAAATTACTGCACTGTTTCAGAATTTCTGCAGAAATCAGTATTTTCTGTTACTTTGGATTCTTGTTTGACCACTCATTTGAACTGCGAATGACCTGAAATTTTGCAAAATAGTAGCTTTACATGTCTACTTCAAATCTGGAGAGTTTTGCATGAAATCACTGAAAAGGTAGTTGTTGGTGAATTTTTCTTTCTTGCTACCAGTCTTCTGAAATTTTCCCAAATTTGCAGCAACCTTGTTATGAAACAATCTGTTTGAAAGGCTTTCACACCTTTGTCAGTCCTTGAATTTTAGTATGTTAAAATAGACTGAATATTAACATTCTTATATGGATTTCTTGTTAACACTTAAGCAGGTTTGTAGAGAAAAACAACAACCATGGGTTGTAACAATTGGTGTCTGGGTAGCTTGATTTGCTAAGAATTGATCAATTTCAAGATTGGGTTTTTTTTTTTCTTTTAACAATGTCTGTGTTTTTATCTTCTTCTTTGGTTGGTTGTTTTCATTGATTTTGGATGTTGATCAATTCTGGGTTTTTCTTTCTTTTAACAACGTCTGTGTTTTTATCTTCTTCTTTGGTTGTTTGTTTTCATTGATTTTGGATGTTGATCAATTCTGGGTCAAGTAACTGTAACTGGTCATGTAACTTGTCACGTAACTGACCACTATGTAACACTGACCATGTCACTGACCAAGTAACTGTAACTGGTCATGTAACTGGTCAAGTAACTGACCATGTCACTGACCAAGTAACTGTAACTGGTCAAGTAACTGACCATGTCACTGGTCAAGTAACTGACCATGTCACTGACCAAGTAACTGTAACTGGTCACGTAACTGACCATGTCACTGACCAAGTAACTGTAACTGGTCAAGTAACTGACCATGTCACTGGTCAAGTAACTGACCATGTCACTGACCAAGTAACTGTAACTGGTCACGTAACTGACCATGTCACTGACCAAGTAACTGTAACTGGTCAAGTAACTGACCATGTCACTGGTCAAGTAACTGACCATGTCACTGTAACTGGTCACGTAACTGACCATGTCACTGACCAAGTAACTGTAACTGGTCACGTAAGGGATACAATTTCTGGATTTGTCTTCAGCTTTCTCATTCCAATTTGTCTTCAGATTAGGATTTTTCTTCAGTTTTCTCATTCCAATTTTGTTTTCTTCTCACAAACTCATAAAATCGTTTATGTCTCTACAAATTACCAACTTTTAGTCTAATACACAAACAAACATGGGATATGACTATTTTGACTATTCTGCTCTTTAGTCCTAAGTATTACCAAACATTGGTCAGGTTTTAACATAGCATATCCCAAGTTAGAAGAGTCCTAGACTATTATAGGAAATAAGGTGGGGAATAATATATAGTCCCACGAAACAAACACCACCTTAATGGATTGTGACACTGTTCAGGAACCTTTTTGTTTCAGTAATAACGCTTCCTGATTGAGCTGATTTGATCGAATTGGTTATTTAAGAGAGTCAGATATTTAACTTCAATAATTTATGTTGTTTTTTATGCAGGTGAGGATGTGAAGGAAAAAGAGCCGGGCCCTTCAATTTATCTTATAGTTTCCAAGGTAAACAATCTACATTTTTTTCTTTCAGGCTTTCTACTTTGCCTCCTTCGATGGAGATGGAATCATAAAAGAGAATGATAAGTCAATTTAGAAATCAGAACGTCGACCCAATGTACTCAAATATAGAGTAAGCATTTCCTTACAAGTATGAGGTATGTTGTAATTTTAAGTCTCGGATTGAATGTATCCTTGCAACACTTGATTATGATATAACAGAGCTAGGTTTGTATGATATAACATTTGTTATGATATAAATACAATACTTATTGTTGGATTTTTTTAATTTTTTTTTTTGTAGAATTTGGAATCTCTTGTCTGTCCAATTTGGAGTTGCTCATCAAAGAGAGGTGAATATATACCTCCTTTATCATGATCGTTTCTACAGATCAATTGATGTTTACACTTTTACTTTTTGAATATACATGTTTGTTCATTCATATCTGTCATGAAATACTTATGTTCTATTGATGCATTTATACGATTGGGAGTTGTGATAACTATACTATTAGCTCTTCTTTCATCAACCTAGAGACACAGGTACTATTATGAGCACGTCCTGTTTGTCATTTGAGACCTATGCATGTAACTTGGAATTCTATTTACAGTGCATGTAACTTGGAATTCTGTTTACAGTGCATGTAACTTAGACTTATGCGTATGAATTGAATCATATTCGTCCGGATGTCAAGGTTCATTACATATTTGTTTTATATGTAGAACGTATTGCAGAAGTCAAAAGAAATAAAACATCCTTATTTTTTTCTCTTATTTTCTTCTAGTTTTCAATTAAATTCAGAAGTATTGCAGTTTATTCTAAGCATTGGCTTTGGCCTAGCAAGCATAGTTCCAGTAGCATTCCCGGAATGATAAACTTGGCCATGGCCGGCCTACTTCTTAAACTAACCACATCCTAGATAAACACTAAACATGAATCCAATGACTATATGATATGCCAAGATACATAATCCCACAATTGCCATGAATGGGTTGTGTTTAAATTTGAAGAAGGGTAAGATAGTTGTGAGCTCAGTTGATGTGGGTTTATAATGAGTTTTGGTTTTGGGTTAGTTTCTATAGTGATCACTTACATATGATGTGGGTTTATGATGAGTTTTAATTACGTGTTTGTTTCTTCTCGCCTTAAAGAAATTAGTATAAGTTTTAGTTATTGAGTGTTCATGAAAATCTAATGGTTTTATTGTTTTGCAATGATAAATCAGCCTGCAAAAAGCCAGTGGCAGCGATCTCCGAGTTCATTTTAAGGTACCCTGGATGTTCATGATAATGAATGGAATTTCAGACATATATTTTCAGGTAAGTATGGAACTATGGATTTAGCATTCTTCAAATCAACTACTCTAGCTTTAATGTCGAAGAAAGACTAAGTGAACTACTTCACACACTTGCTGACTCAAAATGTCAAAAAGTAATTAAGAGTTCAAGTGAAGTATTAATTGTATTTACTGGTATGAACAATATCTGTGTCATGTACATCTCCCATTAATTTTCTAGCTTTTGTTTCTTTAATGACTGCTTGAAGATTTCTGACTTTCTGTTATAGGAGGCTTGCAACAACACTAGAGTAATTGGTATGTGAAGTAGATCAAGGAAGATCCTGCAAAGTTTATCTTGAAGTAGAGGAAAATAACTGACTTGTAAAGCTTAATCTTGTAAATTTTGGTAGAAGCTCCATTCCTTTTGTAACATTCATGAGGAAAATTAAAATGTAACATTCTTTTATATAAGCTTCATTCCTTTTGTATAGTTTTTATTCATAAAAAAAATAATAAAAAAAAAAAAATTGGCATGCATATTGCATGTCAAATTTTTTTTTATTCATAAAAAATATTTTTGCGACGGCATTTTTGCCGTTGCAAATGACTTTTGGCGACGGCAAAAAACTTCAGTAGCGGTTGGTGGCGTCGCCATTGGTATTTGCGACGCCGTCGCTAATAGTCTTGCGACGGGGAATTGCCGTGGCAAATAACATTGGCGACGCCACCAACGGCGTCGGAAGCATTGCCGTCGCAGAGCCGTCGCCAATACTCTTTTGCGACGGCAAAAGAGGCTTTTGCGACGGCATTGCGCCGTGGCCATTGCAATTTTTTTTTGTAGTGCTAGTATCCTCCAACCTGATCCACATTACAAATATATACACCACCAAACAGATCTAAACATTGTCTTTAGGTGGTGTGCATATACTAAGGAGATTTTAAGACAATCACACAAATAAGAATATTTGAGAGCCTTAAATGCCTGCATATATACAAGTCCCTACTGCCACTATCTTTTCCGGTAGGATGGAGTATTATAACTGTCACATGCAATATTGTTACGTAGGATTCAGACACACCTCCCTATATCCTTCTCGTAGCTCGTGTAATGACAATGTGGCATCCTTCAAACGAGGTGCTGCACAACCTGCCTTCCCTATAATAGATTCAACAATCCATGTCATTCTGACTAGCTGTTATTGTAGTATGTCTCATGAAGCCTAGAGTCCATACTGTTCAGAAAAGAAAGAAAGATAAAAGGGACCTAAGTATATATGCATGCTCACAAGAAAGGAAATCAAATCATGTTGCAATTGCTACCCGGCCCCATCAATATACTTGTTCATCTAATTTAAATTAAGAATAGTATACCTATGAATTCCATGACCAGAACAATAGGTCCAAAGTCATATGCAGTTGGGCATCTGATTCCAGCTTCCTTTATCCTGCATTTACAAACCACCTCCAATCAGGGTCAAGAGTACTGAGTTACCTAGACTCAAGCCAAGATTGTTGTTTATTCTTTATATTACCTCTTCAGATTCCTCCACTCTTTCTCAACCCATTTGCTCACCTGTTTCCTGGGATTGTGCCCACTGTATTCATGTCTGAATCGGTAGTCCCCTTGTACATATCCACCTCTGTGCCTGAAAGACTTAAGTATTTAATTTTTCTGTCTTATGATGTTGTATGATTTCATGGTTGATCAACTTCCCATCAAAAATCGAGTATCACAACGAACATTACAAGATTATATTAAGAAAAGATTCACAATAAACATGGTTACGAAATAATTAAATGAATTAATTGTAACGCCTAAAGCATGTTTCTCAAAAGCTTTGTAGATGCTTATGCGTACGTAGTTAAATTGTTAGGCATACCACAGTTCAACGCCACTGAATAGTAAAACATAAATAGTCATTTTGTATAAGCTAAAGGCGTGACAGCACTTACTTAAAACCCATAACAGATGTTTTGTACACTTTGATAGCCAGGTCCTGGTCACCAGATCTTGTTGGGTAACACACATCTTGTTGGCCATCAGATCTTGTTGCGTAATAAACATTTGCCTGTCGAAAAAGGAACGATAATAACTCCATGATTAGAACAGAGAACAAATATGGTATGGCAAAAATTTATGCATTTATCAACCGAAACTAGAACACTGCTCAGCAGTAATACATACCAAGTCAACAAATCACATTGCCAAATTAAGGGTAATGAAACACATACATCTTTCCCCGTAGAAATGCAGCCATGGATAAACTCATATTCACCGCGATTGTGCAGTTTCCGCATAGCCAAAGAAGTTGTAAGATCAAAACCCTGATAAAAACACGCAATCACTGAAACCATAAAACAAATTGCTATGGAATTAATGAATGAAAAAGCAAGTTAATTATGCTCCTCCACCTTGCCAAAAGTGGCACGACCGGCTTTATCTTTAACCCTAATGCTGCTGCCAATGGAAGTTATGAGATAGTTGGACATGTCTATATTCAACCTGCCTTCCCACTCCTACGTACCAAATGAGCAGACAATAAGTAAAATAAGACGTTTTAGCTGCGTTAAAGCAATAAAAACCACCGACTGTGTTGTACCTCTAGAGGCGAAAGTCTGACGAGGTTAGAGAAACGACGAAGGTTGGAGTTATTAGGGCGAGAGTGTAGGCCTCCATGAGCATTGGGTCGCTGGCTAGCATAGTTGATTGGAAAACACGCTTTAAGGGCTTCATCATCGTCCTCCTCGGAATCAAAAGAGTCAACATCTTGTTGGGTGTCTGAGTCTGATGACGACCATAGTAGTGACCAGCAACAGCCACACCTACAGCCCCCGCATGAGTCCAAGTTCGGTTCGTCTTCTCCTTCAAGGGACTTCTCTAATCCCTTCTTCAGCAACATCAAGCCATTTCTCTGGCACGGGTTTTGGGCAGACGATTCGAGTGGCAGTGAGAGAGACTTGACGAGTTGTTTAAGCCGATGGAGTTATGCTTATAGGACTTAGGGCGATCGAGGACTAGGGTTTGGGAAGGTGAGGACTAGGGTGTCCATTTGATCGGGGCTCCTAGCTTCGCGCAACCACTAAACAATCAAGTAACCCTATAGGCTAAATAAGGATCCGATCGCCAAAAATAAAGCATGCTCCAACCCTCACTTGTTTTGTTTCCCTTCTTTCTAAATTCTCAGTTTAGCTAAAAATAAAAGAAGAGACTGCCACCATCCGCCCATGCTTCCCAGATTAGAAGCCCAAGCCCAAAGACGCTATTCAATAGTAGTCAATCTTTAGGCAATTTTTTTTTTGGTCTGGTACTTCTTAATAATAGTTTGGCATTTACACTAGCCCAAAATAAACTTCAGTACCCAACCATTCCATACCACATTCTGCTCAAATCAACCTCAATATGAACCCTAAATGAGCTGCAAATAATCCGAATACAGATTTCTTCACACAATTTTCGTCCCCCTAGTTTTCTCCGTCTGAATCTAAACCATGCTCAATGGAGTCCAAATGCAAAATGAATCTCGCTTCATTCTGTTGCGAGTAGACCCATTTGTAAACTAACCCATGGAGTTAGAATGTAATTTCAATTCAGCTACCCAGATTTTAAAAGGGTATCGAACAAATGTCTGAGATGAACAAAACCCAGAAAAACTGAAAAAGAATCAAAACATAAGCAACATGGAAAAGATATACCGAGAAATTATACTTCCATTACTTCAAAATAAGAGTTGCAAAGTACATGAACAGCAAGTTCAACAACCCAATACTCAGAAAAAAAAACCCAGATCTAACAACAATAAACTAGTAGAATCACTTCTAAACTAAATACCCAATATATAATAGTAGAATCCCCATATCAACCTCCGAAACCGTAAAGGGTCCTTCCCTGCCTCTTGAGAGCATAGACGACATCCATGGCGGTGACGGTCTTCCTCCGGGCGTGCTCAGTGTAGGTGACGGCGTCACGGATGACGTTCTCGAGGAAGATCTTGAGGACACCTCGGGTCTCTTCGTAGATGAGACCGGAGATACGCTTGACGCCGCCTCTGCGAGCCAAACGGCGAATGGCGGGCTTGGTGATGCCCTGGATGTTATCCCTCAGAACCTTCCTGTGACGCTTGGCTCCTCCTTTGCCCAACCCCTTGCCTCCCTTGCCGCGGCCTGACATTTTCACCGGAGAGAAACTCTGATTTTGATTTTGATGAGGATGAGAGAGTTGGGATGATTCTGATGTGAGAGGGAGAGGGAGAGAGGGTGGGTTTTTATAGAGAAAGGAATTAGGGATTTGGAATACTGAGGTGTTTAGGGGGGTTAATAGTGGTCGTTGGATAAGGGCGCTTATCGACGGTTTAGAGAGTCGATCCGCGTCCTGTATTCTTATTGGTTGTTTTGGGTTTGAGAGGGATTGTGCTTTTTGGCTGTTTTGGCGCTGTTCGGAAAAAAACTACAAAAGGGCATTTTTGATTTTCAATTTGAGTGTGTTTGAAAATTTGGAAAAGGTAGCGTGAGGTGCACGTGCCTGAGGCTAATAGTTGTGTCACTTGTGTGAAGGGCCGAATTCTCAATGAAAGTTAAAATCTTCATGAATCAACTTGGTCCAAGTTAATTTTGATTTCAGCAGAGTTTGTTTCCTATCTACATTTGCAGATTCCTCGTCTCACTTTCCTCCTTGATTTCAATGTGACTCATTTTTTACCTTGCACCTCATTTCTATTGGTTAAAAAGCTGTCGTATATACTTGATGCTAAAGCCTTAAGACGCCAACCGCCCAAGAAGACCAGCGAGTGGAAAAAGGTGGAAAGGCATGCAGGTAGACACATCACAAATGCAGAATGTGATCCACTAATAATAATGTCGTTTATTTCTTGGGACCTTACAAGGCTTACATGATTAATAATACACATTAGGTGGTGATCTTGTGTGTGTGTTTTTTTTATTTTATTTTTTTTCTATCAAATTTGTTCGTAATGGAGTCACAATTGCAAGCTAATAAACGCTAACTGAAAATGTTATCATTTTACATATTATAAAAAATCTTATGTTTTAACAGAAGATGAATGAAACTGCTACTGATATTATCTTTTTGCATGTAAGGATGACTTGTAATAAAAAATAATGCATTAATATCTACCAACAGAAGAAGTCAAGCTATGGAGCACAAAAGAGGTGTATTAATCATTTTCTTGTCTCGAATAGTGATCAGAGGAATCCTATGTGCAAATTCCAATCCTATAGCAAAAGAGAAAACGTTTTTGTTCACAAATAACTCCAATAGTTGTGACGAAAAAAAAGGCAGAGTAATTAGACTTCAATCATCTGATTCACCTAGGGGTAGGCTCGCGAAACTGAAAAAAACCGCACCGATACCCGAACCGCAGCCGAAAAAAACCGCACCGAACTGGAAAAAACCGCACCACAAACCTCAAAACGGCGTGGTTTTGAATAGGGTTTTTAACTTACCCTAATGACCTAATCCACTCGGTCTCGCCTAACCCTCGCACTCTCAGTCTCTCTGACTCACAGATCGCACTCGCTCTGTCGAACCCACCCCTAGTCGCTCCTCTAACTCTCTATTCTCTAAGCCTAACACAAAGACTGTGAAGGATCTCTTGTATGACCTTTACAAGCTGTATGAGGAAGCTAACACAAAGACTGTGAAGAATCTCTTGTATGACCTTTACAAGGTGTATGAGGAAGAGGGAAGGGAAAGTGATGTTGGTGAGGTTGTGGGTTCTCAAGTATCAAGTGAGGGGACATCTAATTCAAGTAAGGGTCTAACGGAGTTAGAAAAGAGATTGAAAGAGAAGGAGCAAAGGAGAAGAGCAATGAAAGTCGGGATCGTAAACAACGATGTGGATAGATATCTTGGAGATCCTATTGAAGGAGATGGTGAAGGCTTTGATTTGTTGAATTGGTGGAGGGTGAATAGAGTTTGTAAATATCCTATATTGGCCCGCATTGCAAGGGATGTTCTAGCTATTCCGGTGTCAACCATAGCTTCGGAATCTTCCTTTAGCACGAGTGGGAGGATTATTGATCCATACCGTAGCTCCCTAAATCCTAGAATGATTGAGGCTTTGATATGTACACAAAATTGGCTTAGGAGTGAAAATGTGTATCTACATCATATGTCTACTGTTGAGGAGATGGAGTTATATGAAGAAGCGGAAAGAGGTAATTTAGTTTCTATTTTCTTAGTTATAGTTTTTTGGGTTAATGAAGTTGTAATATTTATGTTATATATGATTGTATGTATTTATTTTCTAATGTTATTTTTATTATTCTCTTATACTAATGTAGAGATGCTTAAGATGTCATGTGGAGCTGCAGTGGGGAGTAGTCGGAGCGGAATGTTACCTCCAAAGTCGAAGACTTCATCTTTCTGAGCTTGAGATTATGCTATTGCCCTCATTCATATGTTGATGTTGGTTCATTCTTTTTTTTTAATGTTTATTCTTTTAGTGAACTTATAAATTTTTAATTTGAGGTTAGTGTTGAGCAATGATGGACTGTTTATAAACTTTGGACTCTATATTTTTTGCAATTTCATATATTGATGCTAAATTTGATGGACTATATGAATTGAATTATATGGACTATGGAGTATCGAATTAGAGATTATTGTCTAGTGAAGTACAAAATATGCATTAGTAAACTTGTAAACTTCTTGTTATAGATTATAATTACAGGTTTGTAGAAACAAAAACTTCTCAAGTTACAATACCAAAGGAGTATATTTGGTAAAAATCTGTTTTTCAAAAAAAAAAAAAAAAAAAAAACCGAAACTGGGCCGAACCGACCCAAACCGTTCGGTTCGGTTCGGTTTTCGGTGCCAACTTCCCAAAACGCAAAAACCTCACCGAATGTAATTTCGATTCGGTTTTCGGTTTAGGCTTGGAACCGAACCGATCGGAACCGAACCCACCCCTAGATTCACCTCATACAAGTTTTAATTATAGAAGAACTCCTCGATCTGTAGCATCCCCAGCCATGACTCGATTCTTAGGAAACAAGTCGGGGATAGATAAAATTAAAATGAGGCAACACTTGTAAATCGGAAACTGATTAGTGCTTTACAAATGGGGATAGATCATAGATCATTGCGCTGACATTCAATACCACTGAGAGGAGTAGCAACATGACATTGAACCCTTCAGCAATTCCCAAAATGCTACACAACAAAATAGTTGTGTGCTAATGAAAACGGAAAAAAGATGTGGATTTGCATGGGGCCGTGACCACTTACCCAATTTTAACCTAAAAAATGCTCACTTGCTCCACTAAGAGTTTTTTGACCCCATTTATCCAATTTAATCGCAAATGATATTTTCACCCCCAATCAAATTATTAAAGTACAAAATTCTCTCTCTCCTTCTACCGGACTCTATCTCAGACTCTCGACTCTCTCTCTCTCTCCTCTCTCTCTCCTCTCTCTCCTCTCTCTCGCTCTCACCTCCTCCTCCTCGTTGGAGCGTCGGAGCCCAAGAATCCGATCCAGGGCGGTGAAGACTTCACTGCAGAAGTCATCGCCCGGCAATCCGATGACAGTGACCTCTCTCTCTCTCTCACACCTCCTCCTCCTCGTTAGAGCGTCGGAGCCCAAGAATCCGATCCAGGGCGGTGAAGACTTCACTGCAGAAGTCATCGCCCGGCAAGCCGATGACAGTGACGAAACCTTTCCGGCAGATTTTGGGACAACTCAGATCTGTTTCTCGATCCGAATCTTGGCTGGTCTTCCATGGGTAACCCGACGACGACGAAGACTCAAGGTGGTTGAGGTTGAGGTCGGCGGTGGTGCGGTGGAGGAAGAAGCCGCGGGAGACGAGCTCGTCGGCCCAAAGCTTGAAGACCTGCCTGTCCGATATCGAGTTCAAGATCTGCTGGTCCGATTCGTCCCTAGTCATTCTGATCTGGTGCCCAGAGCAATTTCTGGGTGCCCAGATCAATTTTTTTTTTTTTTTACAGTGTGAACTCCGAGAATGGTGAAGGAAAAAAAAGTTAACGTGTACAATTGAACATATAAATGGATCAATTGTGTTTTTAGTGTATTCATTTTGGTTCACTTGAGGGCAATAACATGATTACTAGGAGGCAATACTATGATTACTGGGGGGCAATAATATGATCAATTGTGTCTGTAGTGTATTCATTTTGGTTTTGGGAGTTTATACAATTCACTGGACGGAAATAATATGACTATTGGAGGCAATAATCAGATTATTAGGAGGCAATACTATGCGTATTGGTGGGCAATAATATGATTACTGGGGGCAATAATATGATCAATTGTGTCTGTAATGTATTAATTTTGGTTTTGGGAGTTTATACAATTCACTGGACGGAAATAATATGATTATTGGAGGCAACAATATGATTTTTGGGAGGCAATAATATGAGTATTGGGGGCAATAATAACATTACTGGGGGGCAATAATATGGTTACTGGATATTATTAGGGATCGGTCGCGAGATTCCGGTCATGGTCACCGGATTCCGGTCACCGGTCGCCGGCGCCCTGCCACTAGTCACCAGAGGCCGGCAAGGTGGAGGATGACTTCTCCCTCTAAGTGAAAAAGAAGGAGAGGGCAAAAAAGTCTCAAAAAAAAATAAAAATAAATTAATTGGGTAAAGGGGAAATAATCCCTTAGAGTGTTTTGGGTAAATGAGGTTAAAAAACAGTTAGTGGAGCACGTGGGCAATTTTTAGCCTAAAATCGGGTAAATGATCATTTCCCCGATTTGCAATTGTTAAGTGTAAGCTACTGAATAAGGATTACAATCACTACATTTGAGCATCCATTCTACATGTTGCGTGGTTCACAACATTTGTCCCTATTTGCCCTATATATAGGTTTATTAAGACTAGATTAAGCGTAGTAGGATGATGTTTTTTGTTGTTGTTGTTAAGTACTATTTCTTCACTATAATTTGAAAAGATATTCTATAATTTTTTTAATAAGAAAATAAGTTGATGTTGATATCTAACATCACTAAACTGGAATCCTTATCTACATAATATCTTCATGTAGGTGACATATAAGTATTAGGGTTATTATCACAAATGGTACCTGAACTTATCCTCTATTTTATTGATAGTACCTGAACTTCAATTTTGATCACAACCAGTACCTGAACTTTTCGATTTCATTTTAAATGGTACCTAAGGCCACCTTCAATCACTATTCCGACAAAAAAAAGCCAAATCTAAGAAAACAAAAAAAAAACAAGTTTAAGGCAAGTCTATTACCAAAAAATCATCACTATATATGATCGCAACCTTCGAAATCATCAAAAATCATCACTATAATCGCCTCCCATGTCGTTTTTAGTCGGAATAGTGACCGGATGTGGCTCTAGGTACCATTTAAAATGAAATCGAAAAGTTCAGGTACTGGTTGTGATCAAAATTGAAGTTCAGATACCATCGATAAGATTGAAGTATAGTTCAGGTACCATTTGTGATAATAATCCTAAGTATTATACTTATGTGTAAAATAAATGCAAAATCAAAAGTGATTCGGTTTGATTAGATTTGGGTTTCGGCTCATCAATGGGCCCAATACTGAAGGATTTGATGGAAGACCCAATTCTCTATTTTAGGCTATCGGCATTGTCACCAACCCTATGAATTTGGGCTGTTTTCAGACTCCAACCTAGTCTTTATCTGAACTCCAAACTAAGATGGGAATCTGGAATCCCTCTCTGATTCAAATTGTACACTTCTTTTGGGACATTACTTGTTCTTAATTACGATCATATATATTTATATAAACCATGTGATCTTATACCATGAGAATATTGAAGAGCAAGAGATTCCATTGTTAAGACTATAGGGGCAATGGCAGTCACCATGAAGATTATGAGTGTGCTTGTTGCAGCACTGGGTATTCTTTCGTTTGTGTTTGGTATTCTCGCTGAAACTAAGAAGGTATGCATCTATAAACCCATGAATCCACGATTGAATATAGTTCATTCAAAGTAATATTAACCATCTTTTGTAACCGAGCAGATATATATGAGTCCCTATTTGCTAAGTGTAATTTTCTGTTCCTGGGTTTTGTAGCCTCCAGCTGGAGTTCCCATAATAGGGAAAGTCATGGTGATTTGCAAGTACCCATCTGATCCAACGCTTGCTTATGCGTGGCTATCCTTTGGATTTCTTCTGTTATGTTCTGCGGTTGGTTGGTTCTCTATATTTTACAGCTACAAAGGCAGAAAAGCTCCCACATCTGTTTTCTTCCGGAGCTCTACCTTCTTCTCCTTCTTCACCATTACCCTGTAAGTCACACTAACTCTCATTCTTCTCTCATACAAAGTATTCTCGAATGTGGATTCTAATTCTATGCTTTACTTAGGCCTAATTAAGGTTAACTAGCTAGAGTTTGAGAGGACTTTTAGAGTAACGTTTTTAGGGCAAAGATCTTACGTTTATAATACCAAACTATTCATTTGTTTGGCCTACAACATACTTTTATGCATCTCTCTTCAAAAATCATTCTTCTGAAAAATTATAGCAATTCCGGAATTGTTAGCTGTTTAAATATAGTTATTTCACCTTGCTTGACAACATATTTGAGGGGAATCTATAAAATGATTAAAAGACGGTGCAGTTTTCTCTAAATAGGTGGCTAGCTTCAAATCATGAATCCAATATCCTCTATAGTGTTTTGTGATGTTTTTTTTTTTTGTCACCGATTGATGAAATTGATCTCATGCTGTATTGTATTGTTTTTGATAATTTCTTGCTCTTTTGGCTGACGATCATGTCGCTTTGATATGAACAAATACAGGGGTACAATAGGATTAGCAGCTGCATTTTTGCTATGGCCTATAGCGACGCATCATCACCCAAATTATAACATTACTGGGAATCAAGACCCCACAGCGCCACATGCCCAACTGCCAAAACTGGTGTTCTTGGCGGAGGAGCCTTCTTGTCCCTCAACTCATCGCTACTGTGGTTAGTTTGCTTCATCTTAGCTAGCAATGCAAGAGAAGACTACTTTGAAGACTTGGATAGTGTCGAAAAACCTAAACACGTTGAGAAAGCTGAAGCTGGACATACCACGGCACTTGAAGATGATTACAGCAGCGAGATTATCTCCCAGTACTAGAGTAGTGAACAAGCCGCATGGTCGAAAATATTAATGTTTAGGTTGTTGATATTGCGTTAATGTCTAAAATGCTTTTGCTTTTATAAGGCTCCGACATTATTTGAGTTCGAAGTCGATTTTAGGTATATTATTATGTCTATGGTTGTGTATATATGTATAGGAATTTTTAGTTAGTATGTGAGCCGGTATTTTTGTTCGGTTTGGGTTTCGAGTGCTTTTAAAAAATATTCTTTTAAAATTCTTACTTAAGGTAGTTTTTTTTTTGTTTTTTTTATCTTGATGTTGATGACAAAATAATTTTTTTGTTGGATTAGTTCGATGTGAAAGCATGGGAAAATTTTTTGGGTTGGGACTATTTGGTTACCAATTAGTTTTTGAACAATGTTTAACAACCAAGTTGATGTCCATTTCAATAACACCTTTTCTTGTCACTTTGTAGAAAATGACAACAAAAAGAAAAAAGAAAAAACTGAAATAGTTAACACTTTGATGAACGCTTAATCTCAAAATCTATATTTTGGTACAAGCCTACCAACTTAACAAATCCATTAGTGTCACAGTGTATAGAAAATATACGAGCCTACCAACTAATGTTAAACAAATTGTAAATTCTATATTCTTAATAGGCGATAAACATTAAGAGCACATTGAGAGCGGTAAAACACATTCCATCACAACCTCTAAAAGGACTTTTGAAAAGATACAGAGTTTGATAATTTCATCGATAGAAACTATTGTAATATTTTGAACTATAAGTCCAAAATTATCATTAATCAAAGAGGTTTTTCGATCAAGGTCCTTTTTGTTATATGAAAGTTGGATGTAGTCCGCGCTTCTTTTCTTGTTAATTGAGGTCCATTTGCTTTTTTTAATAGTTCATTTTACCCTTAGAACCAAATAAGGTAAAAGATTTTTGTCCATTTACCCCATTTCTAGAGATTCTTTTCCTACTTACCCCATTAAGTTTTTTTAATTTCCTCTTACCCAAAACACTCTAAGGAGGTCTTCCCTAATACCCATTAAGATTTTTTTTTTGTTTTTTTTTTTAATACCATTTTTACCCTCACCACTTGTTACTTAGAGAGAGAGAGAGAGAGAGAGAATGGAAGAGAGTGAAACCATAAGAGACTTCGCCAGAACCTTGTCACCGGCTGCCGGAATCCGACCACCAGTCGCCGGAATCTGGCCAACTTTCACAGGAATCTGATCACCGACCACTGTCCACCGGAAAGATTTACTACCCCAATAGACATCTATTACCCTCCAATAGAGGGGCAATAGACGTCTATTGCCCTCCAATAGTCTATTGCCCCCTAATAGACGTCTATTGCCCCCAAATAGAAGTGCAATAAAGGTCTTTTGCCCCCCAATAGACATCTATTACCCCCCAATAGAACTTAGGTCGCCGGAATAGGAACTAATTTTCCTAAGATTAGACAAATATAACTGTAATTAAGTAAAAAAAAAAAATGAAAATATTACATTAATTCAAAACGTCTATTTCCCCCCAATAGACGTCTATTGCCCCCAAATATGGATATTAATACTCGATTTCTTTTTTGTCCCATGTAACGAATATGAATAGGTGATACACTCTGAGTAAGCGTATAATTTAACCCTGAAAATGTCATCGTTAGTATATGGTAAATAGGGATCGTTCTAACCAGGGATTGATGATACACCTATCATTGTAAAACAAATAAAGAATTAAAATAAATATAAAGTATAATATTTACAAAAATATATACAAATAACTAAATAAAAGGGGGATTTAAGAATTAGAGTTTTGAAAATTAAAATAAATAAAAGAAAGAAAATATAAAAACACATATACAAGGGTGGAACGCAAGGAACAAAGATCAAATCCACAATCATATGAATGAAATCCAATCACAATTCCTATAGTTGATCTTCTATGTCATGAGAAAGAAGTTGACCATGTGAAACGTTAGAAAGCAAACGATTTCCCATTTTTTACTTTTCTTGAATAATTAATCTAAGTGAAAGCACCTAAATCAATCCTATTGAACATGCAATCATAGTCTAGAAAGCTAGCTAATCAAGAACACATTCAACGCATTAAGAACAAAGAAAGGATGTCAACCTAGTTATGAATAAGTTCACCTATTTGCAATCCTCCTTAATTGATTTCAACTTTTGTCCAAAACCTTTACTACTTAATTCTAGCTCAATTACATGCATATATCCTAAGTTGGCCACCAAAGAACACAAACATGCAAAATTTTCTGTAAAACAAAATCAATCAAGCAATCTCATATAAGCAACATATAAATCAACATAAAGAAATCACAACTTTATTTCAAAATATATAAATGGGCTTTAAACTTTGCCCTTAACGTCATGTTAACTAGAATTCATAACTCGACAAATCAAACAAAAGAAAAGAAAAGAAAGTTTGAAATACACCATGAAAGATGGATGACATGACCTTGAGACGAAGAACTCGAAGATCCTTGAAAGCAAACAATCTTCTAAGGGACGACACAATGGTGGATGGCGTTAGGATCTTGATGTATTGCATGACTTCTTCTCCTCCTTGGTTGAGACGCAGAGCTTCTGAAGACTAGAGAATGGAAAGAATTTTTCTGATGTTTATTTACTGAGAGAGAGAGGTGTGTTACGGTGTGTAGCAAAGAAGGGTATATATATGGGAAGGCAAGGCTTCATGAATTTAATTTCTAAGGAATTTTCTTGTTGCACCACACAGCTCCAACCAATGAATTAATGCCACGTCAGCTCTGCCATGTCACTCAACCAATCAAAAAGCTCCAAAATAATTCCATAATCTTTCCAAATATATTATTGCTGATTTCCTAAGATTTTATCTGATTTTTCTCTTAATTTTCGGCCAAAATAATCTTGAGTGAAAATAGGAATGAATCTGGACTTCTTTTGGACTTTTTCTCCCTTAAATCTCTCCATGGCATTATCCTTAATATCCTCCCCTTGATTTTCTCTTGATTTTCACATTAAAATTGCATATTTTATTCTCTAATTTCAGCCAACATATCTTGAGGGAATTAAGAAACGAATCTAGACTTGTTTTGAGCCTTTTCTTGTTGAGACGCTTGGAATGTTGAGTTGTTGATGCTGGTAAAATTTGGTAGCCAGATATGGTGGTTGACCTGCGGCGCGTGGGGTCCAGGCGCAGCTGCCTGTGGCGGCGCGTGAGGGAGCGTCCGGCTTTTCCTGGTGAGTTATTTTGGTTTTTTGGGTAGTATATATTGTTACGAATTTATGGATAGGTGTTTGGTGGAAATTGGAGGACGTTTGGATATTAATCGGAATTTCCGAAGTTCAATAGTTTGGTTATTGATTTATGAGAATTCCACTATCAGATTTCTCTCAGCTTTGCCCTAGAAACCTTCAATTAAAGAATAGATGCAAATGATGAAGTTTTGGTTTAATCAGAGAAGAAATAGAAATGTTGATTTATGAGAATAGGACATTGGAATCGTATTTTATTCCGGATTGTTATTCACGAATTATAATTGTGTACAGGGCGATATACCGAGTTATTGCTCGACGAAAGAACTTGTATGCGTGATCGCCTCAATAGTACTGTGAGTGGACATTTATTTTAAATTAAATGTGCATGCAGTATATTATTAATTTCCGATTGAGGTTTAATTTATTATTTGAATTATTGAGTATTATGAGTTTATGAGCTTGATTTTTTGAGATTTATTATGCTCTATGAGTCACGGGATTTTTAGTGGATTTCCTTCTCGAGGGCTTTCAATAGATTTTCAAGCTAATTATTTATGAGTTATTGAGTTGGGAAATGATTTTCGGGAAGTGACTGATTCAGAAAATATTATAAGAATTATTGATTTCGAATATCAGTTTTTATGAAGATATATGAGTACGAAGGATTTAGCAAATATTTGAGCATGATTGAATTATTAAGATTTATTGAGCTTTGAGCTACGCACTTATCAGCCTTGAAGTTAGATTGAGTTTTCTTTCCGAAAGCATTTATTGATTTACAGAGTATTTGATTTATACTTTCGAGGATACTTTCGAGGATTTATTGAGATATTGAGGTTTGATTTAGCGAGATAATCCTGAGTTATGCTTTCAGTGAATTTTTAATGTTTTATTGAAGTAATAGCGAGTTTCTTTCCGAAAGCAAGTAATTGAAAGAGGTTGTTTCCAGTTTATTGAGGAGACTATCAGTCAGCGCATGCATGCATTACCTAGTTGGCAGTCCCTTCTAGGTAATAGTCTGGTTGGCAGTCCCTTCCAGACTACAGTCCGGTTGGCAGTCCCTTCCAGACTACAGCCCTGTTGGCAGTCCCATCCGATGCGTCATCTGGTTGGCAGTCCCTTCTAGATGACATGAGGTAGTTAGTTGGCAGTCCCTTCTAACTACCTGTGGTTAGTTGGCAGTCCCTTCTATCCACCGCCTCCTGTTCCGGTTGGCAGTCCCTTTCGATGCATCTTCTGGGTGGCAGTCCCTCCCATATGGCATGAGATGACTAGACAACAGTCATTTCTAGTCATCAAACGAACCTCTTGAAAATGATGTTTTAAAAATGATTGAGGATGAGATTTTAAGAGATTGCAGTAAAGATGATGATTAAAAGTATTTTCGAAGATTGTTACTGCATACGAGATTTTAGAGAATAACTTGGGAAAGCATTAAGTTTTACTTATACATTCGAAAGTACTTATTTTTCGTCCACTCACTCTAACGGTTTTTAAATGTTTTTTCCCTGAGCCCTTCAGTTTTAAATGCCCAGTTGGCAGGCCAATTTAGCTTGAGGTCGAGCGTACTTGGGGTTGAGGCATAGCTGTCATAACTTCCGCATTATAAAAGTATTGGTCGTTTATCTTGTATTCTACCTTCTTGTATACCTAAGAAATAGATTGCTCTGATAACTCTTGAGATTAATATTCTTAAGTATCAGAATTGTTTGTGAAATGGGAGATGTTGTGATATAGAATTGTAAATGCTTTTCTACAAGTTTTGGGTTGTCCATTTTTAAGGGAAGTTCTTTCAAATTTTTGGTAGAATTTCTTCTAAGATGGGCCCTGCAGGGCCTCTTCGGATTTCAGGGCGGGTCCTGTCACCCCTTCTTTCTGGCACGTGGGCTTCTGGGCTTCTGTTTTTCTCTGGGCTTGTCATTGACTTGGGCTGACTGGAACAAGGAATAGGGCAGATCGGTGGTGGTTCAAGGATGTAGTGATACTGCTGGCCGGTTCGGAATTTTAATAGCCGGTTCCGGGAAGGATTTTTCCGGTTCCAGGAATCTGAGGTGGCGCTGCAACTTCTGACAGAGGATGGCTGTGAAAAGTGGATTGAAAGGATGTGAACCAGGCAGGGAACCAAAGGATTCTTCTTGGGGCCGGTTCAGTCACTTCTGACGGCCGGTTCTGGGGGTGGCGCCGCCGATTCCGAGTTGCTGGAGTCTGTGGCTTCAAGGAGGGCGGCGGAGGTTTCTAGAATTTAAAGGTTACGATTTTAGGGTTTCAAAGTTAGGGTTTCGTGCTGATAACGTGTTTTAAGGAATCAGAAATTGAGAGAAAATCGCTGTGTATTCTCATTGATAATAGGGGCCTCTTTATATAGAGGATTACAATGCAGAGTTAGAATCATACAAGGAAAAATAATCTCTAGATTATTCTAATTGAACCCTATTACTATTAGGTCAAGTAACCTAGAGTTTGGATCAAACACAAATAGAGATATCTTTAAACAGTATGACTATAATTAGCCCAACCCTTTGAGGATTCCTGGCTACGTCTCTAATTAGACCAATTGTCCACCTTTATGGACCCGATGGTTCCATTGATCGTCGTCAACCTTATGTGGACATGTACAACGCCTCTTTCGCGGCGGATGGTACTTGACACCCACCAATAGCAAGGAAGGTCCTGTACAATTCCTTCTCGTGCTACACACTCCACTGAGATCAATAATATTGCAGCCTACCTTATGAGTGATGCTACTAGTAGCTTAACTTCTTGTCAATTTTTTACAGGTTTTAGGTGACACATAGATGTGGGCAGAGAATGTTGGCTCTTTGGATCTGCGATCATAGAAACACTCTGCTCCAGTACCTCTCGTGGCCACACCTGTGACTAGTAACACTACAGCAGCTAGGCAAATCCAAAGGCAGCTTGACATTTGCACCAGCTAGTATATACAATTTGCAAAGACAAAGGACCATTCATGCTTATATCGTCCAGCACAGCAGAAAACATTTTCTCTTCCCACAATCGTCGACACATATCACTCTCAGTCTCATATCATATCAAAAGTTCATTTCACCAGTTTGACTTAAATTTTCGCTATGGCCTTTTTGCCTGAAATAAATTTCTTACCTTCGCACACATGCTTTAGATTTTGGACAAGAAATTCAGATTAATTTTTTGGGCGTTTGAGAAGAAGATGCAGATAATGAGTAAAGCCAGCCAAAATACACATTGCCACAGTAAATTCCCTAAATCTGCTTCAAACAATCACCGAAACCATATAGTTCTCAAAATTTGCTGTATTGCTAATAACCTAGTTCTAAGCAATTGAAAACCATACAGTCAAAAATCAATTTCCCATTGCATACCAATTGCTTGAAATAACCAAACAGAATCACAAAAATCCACGAATCCACATAACAGAACAAGATGCAAAACGTAAAAGAAGGGCAAGATTTACTGAGAAATTAAACTTCCATTACTTATAAAGGTGCAAATTACATGAACAGCAAACTTAACCAAAGAGTATTCATTACACCCAGATCTAAACCCAAATCCTGGAACCAGCCCTATACTGATTTAACCCCCAAATCCGTAAAGGGTCCTTCCTTGCCTCTTGAGAGCATAGACGACATCCATGGCGGTGACGGTCTTCCTCCGGGCATGCTCCGTGTAGGTGACGGCGTCACGGATGACGTTCTCGAGGAAGATCTTGAGGACACCTCGGGTCTCTTCGTAGATGAGACCGGAGATACGCTTGACCCCGCCTCTGCGAGCCAAACGGCGAATGGCGGGCTTGGTGATGCCCTGGATGTTATCCCTCAGAACCTTCCTGTGACGCTTGGCTCCTCCTTTGCCCAAACCCTTGCCTCCCTTGCCGCGGCCTGACATTTTCACCGGAAAATTTGATGGACAGAAACTCTGATTTTGATGGAAGATGAAGGAATTGAGATGATTCGATGGGTAAGATGGTGGGTAAGTGAGGGTATTTATACAAAGGGAGGTCTTTTGGGGGATTAATAGTGGTCGTTGGATCTGGGTGCCTATCGACGGCTTATAGGGTCGATCCGTGCCTTCTCTTTTTATTGGTTCTGAGCATTTAGCACGGATTGTGCTTTTCTGTTTTGGCGGTCTGGGGTTTTTGTCATTTTGTGTTTTGAAATTTGAGTTTCGTTTAGGAAAACATGGCGCGCCTCAGATTTGGAAATACGGAAACACCCCTGCGCTAGTTATAATATTTTCAACCTTGGTCATTTTTATTTTTGTATCAAAGGAGGAAAAAAAATTGTAACATTTATTCATATTATTTTTTTTTTGTTGACCAGGGTACCTATTGTCTAATTCAATACAATATAATTAGAACTCGATTTCATATCAAATAAAGTACAACTCAATTTAAGATTAAATTGAATTTGATCAGTTGATATTAGAATCTACCTAGTTTGAATCTGTCAATTTTGCCTCTATAATTGTAGAATCACCCAATTTCAGTAGATGAAAATAGCCAATGTATTACATTAGGGTTTAATGAAAATCGCCAATGTGTTACATTCGAGTCAAAGTGTTTGTATATGATGTACTTCATTGTTTTAGTTATTAAAATAATGAATTGCTTAAAAAGGGGGGACTTTGTTCTCAAACTAAATTACTTTTATTGATACGATGAGGCCATGAGCTACCCTAGTCTATTGATGTGCCACACCGTTATAAGCCGTAGGCAAGTAACATCATTGGCCAGACACCAAGGAACTGTTTAAGTACGTGAACTTCATTGAGCAGTAGTGCAGTACTATCCAGGGGCGGAACCATGTTAATGGATGCAGGGGTCCGGACCCCCCCAAGTATTTCTGCAGATTCAATTTCATAGAGTAAAAAGTAGCTAATCGAATTGGATATGAACATCAAATTGGTTGTGAGTTGTTCAATAACACTGACAAGACTCCGCTCTTGACTATCAAAATAAAAATAAAACATCAAGGACAACAAGTCTAGATCAGCAAACAAAAACCATAAACAGACGAGAACAGAACTCAAGCTCAGTTGGCTAAAGCCTTTTGCCGTGGAAGAAGCTACCTGGTCTTGCGGGGTTTGGAAAGCTTTTTCTTTCTTTTCTTTAAGGCCTTTGGCAACTTATGTCTCCGAGTTTCCCTCTTCTCTTCTTTCACTTTCTTCTTGTACCTTTTCTAGCAACCTTCCTGTCATGTGGATCCTATGTACTGATTCCGGATGAGGAATCCAAGTCACTTGAGTTCTCTTCATCAATATCAGAGTCGGATTGGGTCTCAGGTGGAGCTTGTTAACTGTAGAAAGTGCCTGCTCTAGTCCTGTAATAGTTTTATAGTACATGTCTGCAGTCTCCTCACCACTAGTTTCCGTATTACATCTGCCTCAACATTCTTCACATGTTCTGCGGATATAACTCTTCTGACCATAACTTTTTGTTGCACCTGAAGTCAAAGCCAGCCAGATAGATGAGTGTCCACCGCATCATCAGCAATACATGGATCAACTATAAAATCAAAGAGCTCACGAATCGTCATAACTGCCACACCTTTTTTCTTAAAGAAATCCTGTGTGCCACCAATGTTTTTGCAGGAGACACAATGGACAACTAGTTCCCATTGACGCTGCATTCAAATTAAAACATGAGAATGATGAGATTGTTGAAAAGTGTGGCTTAAATTAGAGCCCTTTAGAATCCCACGTCAGAAAGATGAAGAGTTATAAGGAATGATACCACACAAACTAATGCCAAGGCCTTTTATAATACAACCCCTGAACCCCATACCTGTTCTTCACTAGGTGGGGGAGTGTATCAGCATTATTGGACCCGTGTGTGTGACTCGTTTGCTGCTTCCGCACAACAAGTGGAGAGCCCAGCTCAAGTACAAACTTGCTCCAAATTTTGGATTAAATAAATTTAGGCCTGTTTAATGTTATATTTCAAATCCCTAAACTGATATGGGATAACTACAGGTATTAATCTCATTTGGCCCCGTGTGTATTAATCTCATGAGTGTGTGTGACTTATTTGCTGCTTCTGCACAACAAGTGGAGAGCCCAGGTCAAATACAAACTTGCTCCAAATTTTGGATTGAATAAATTTAGGCCTGTTTCTTTTATCGATAGAATGAATAATGTATTAATGTTATATTTCAATCCCTAAACTGATATGGGATAACATACGGATATTACTCTCATGGAGGAGAAATGATTTTGGAAAAGCCCTTAAAACGAGTATTTGACAAAATATTTTGGAAAAGATCCGATTAATTATACACGGCTAAGAGATGATATTTTACTAAATTTGACCAATATGCAGTCTAACAACTACAAGCTTCATGCTTTCTCTGCTCTTGCACACTAATCCGTCTTAAGTAAGTTTTGTGTGTACATATATCACAAATATAATAGTAGATCTTGCTATTAGACCCTGAAGCTCCAATTCTACCCAAAATTTGATAATTGATGGCATTTACTGCATAAGCTACATGTGAAATATTGGAGATAACTAAAAAACTACACAGTCAATACAGTTATACTGTTTTGTCAGTCCCCTAAATTGCTGAACTCCTTATCACAAGAAAAAGAAGAGCTACCATGTTTTATATTTTACAATCTATGCAATAATGAGTTAAATTCTTCATGTCAAGTGTTGTGAAGAAGTATAAGCGATCGATTGATCTTACATATTTCCCACCCAATAGCATGTTGTAGCCAAGACAAAGGATATATTGCATTGTCTATTATCTATCAATCATGATAGGTTCAGTTGCCACATTTGTATAGCATATTATCAAACGTGTAATGATTAGTAATTTTGGAGATTACACAAATGCTTGACATAAGCTTCGTATGAAGTTGGATAATTTCTATATCATCTGTGCCTTAGTTCAGGGTATAACATAACCAAATGAGGTTGTATCCTATTTTTACAAATTTTGAAATATGACACTCTGCCATAAAATAAACCGATAATTATGCAAGGATATCTCAAAGCTGCTTTCATTCTAACTCAGTTTAAATGTAGAGACCGATTCAATTTGTGACAAATTTATAGTGAGGTACTGGAATTGATTGTTGAGCAAGACAACTATGAACCATAATTACTACTATTACCTAGTAACAGGGTTAATATAAATCAATAATTAACATTAATTACCCAAACTTTTGACTAGAATGTGGCGCAAATAAAAAAGGCATCAAGAACCCAATTATAATATTATAATGTATAAAACCAAATTAAGGTATCAACAATCCAATATAAAAGTTAGATGTATCAAATTACTGATATTCTCAAAATCTAGGCAACAAAAGCATCAAGAACCTAATTATACTATTAAATGTATCAAACCAAAGGTATTTAAGATGCATCAAATTCTTTACATTTTTCTGTTGCCATTCTATTATTATCTATTTTTTCATGATAATTATATGACCTTATTTAAGGACTTAAACCCGTCCCCAAGCTGTAACTATCTTTAATCACACCAACAGGAAATATGAACAATTCCTTTCTTCACTTGAACTTGAAGTCCATTTTATTTCCTCTACTCACTTGCACTTCAAATTTACAATTGTTTGAAAGGTTGTTGTTTTACCAACTCACACTACAATGTTCAAATGATGCTAAAATGAACTTACACTTCAAATGGTATTGTTTACTTTTCTTGTGCAATACCAAATGAAAATTTAGGGTCTCGAGCATTTTACGGAAAAGATAGTGAAGCGACAAAAGTTTCAAGCTTTCACTTCGAAGCCCTAACACCCCCTCTCTATACTAATTAGACGTAAGACAATACCAAAAACAATGATGAACTGATTCAGGTCCGTCATAGTATATATTGCGCAGTGGCTCTAGTTGAGGACAGGAAGCAAACGGATTAAAGGAGCTTTCAAAGAAAGGCTAGAAATCCATCAATGAACCATATATGGTCTTAACAAAACAGTGAAGCATCATACAAGATTAATTGTAGTGCCAGAAAACCCCATTTTAACAGTCTGCATCTGATTTTACATCATTCAGTTTCACCACTAAGACTGACAATTGCCTCAAATCACCAAATAAACAAAGCAGTAAAGCACGAGCATACAGGATTCTATTGAAATGCATCAGCCAGAGAAACCAAAGTCAGGTTAATGCCGTAAGGCTCAAAGCAAAAAGTTCGAGTAGTCCGAAGTCAGGAGCTGCGATATTAGTGAAGGAAACCCTCCCACATCGAAAACAAGTGGTCAAAACATTGGTCTAAATAAAGAGGCACGTGTAGACAGTTCACGACCTTACTTGAACAGGATCTGTTCTATAGGATCGTACCTCTGTGTCCTTGACTTCTAAGGAGACAGGAATCTAAACTTGGTGGATGAATTATAGCCAGGCGATCAGAGCGTGATTAATGGCTGGTGGCCTAACGGTCACCATGGCTGTAGATGATCGTTCTCAGCTTGGTTTACCCAAGTCTGGGGTGGTCGCTTGGCTGTCTGACAAGTTCCCCCTTCTTTTTTCCTTTTTATTTTCTTCTTTCCCTTCTTAATTAGCTCTTAGTTAAGTTCTACGGTTATCCATTATCGCATGATTCATACAGATTTTCGTAAATGGCAGTCTTTTCACCCATAGTAGTTCTGAAAAATAAACTGATAGAAATGTTAGGATACAGAACTACTTTCACTGTAACTCAGGTTTTATATATGTAGAGTCAAAAGGCACTCAATTTGTCTGATTTTAGAAGGCGCAATGGACTCATGAGCAAGAGTTACAAGACAACTGGAAACCAATAGTTAGCAACCAAATTACTTTTGGATTATTACCATGCACGAGTAGCATGTTTAAACCTTAAAGTAAGAAAATAAAAAGAAAACTTCGAATGTCTCCGGTTCTATTGAAAGTATTAACGTCGATTGCAAAGTGAGCAACTAGAGAGGCATCAAGGGCGATGTATCCAAACATCAAAGGCATCAGGACTCCAATACAGTGAGAAACAACAACCCAAAAGTTATAGAAGTAGAGGTGTTACTCCACCTCTGTGATGCAGAAGACAGCCTTGTTCCAATGAGATAGGTAGCAACTAATGTACCGTACATGAGCAAACGCTCTATTAAATTCAGTAGTAAAAGATGTCCTCCAACAAAAGTTCAATCATGCCTTGAAAGAATTGACTAAAAACTGAGGAAATGCTGCTGCTGTGAAATCAGAGTTATATTATAGAAGATCAAAGCGAATAAAGAGTTCAAAGAACTTTCAGAGTTTCAGTAAATCATACTAATCTACCAAATTCGGAACAACTGGCAAAGATTTACACATATCGAACAACATAATGACTATCAAGAGCTGATATCCTTTGGATGCCTTTCAGTCTCTGCAACTTCAACAAAAAGCAGCCTCCCATTAACCATCTGCACAAACATTAACAATGGCTAATCACAAACAAGACCCAAAGTAATTTACAATAACACAATCCAGAATATTCAAATTTTAAAACAGAAATGCAATGTCTTGGTTCATAATATATACTATGAATTGGGTTTTTTTACCAGAGGGACAGAAAATGAGAAATTTACCCTGCCATCCATGACCTTCATAGCCTTCTGTGCCTCAACCACAGACTTGTATGTCACAAAACCAAAACCTTTGGGCCTTTGAGTTTCACGGTCTATAACTAACCTAGCTGAATTGGAAAAAATACAAAGGTAAAAACATTGGTCACAAATTTCCAAAAATTAAAGATGAAGAAACAATAATTTGGGGAAAATCGTTCTGGGAATTAGAAATAACCTTCTGTGACATCTCCAAAAGGTGAAAACATCTGCCTGAGTCCTTCATTAGTGGTGTATGATGATAATCCTAAGCCACAAAGCAAAGGATCAAACTATGGTTTAAAAAGAAACCCGAAATATATACAACTTTGAGAGAGCGAAATAGAGTGGGAGTGAGTACTGCTGACGAAGAGCCTTGAGCTTAATCTTTTAGCCATCTATCTGTCAAACCCAAATCGCATATTCTGTTCACCTGGCCGAAGTGAGGACGGCTTCTGGAAGCAGAGGCTAGCGTATGGTGTTGAGCAAGAGTCGGGTTTCTTGATCACTGACATGGAGTTGCCCGGCCCAACTAGTCTGGAGTTTCTTTTGGGCCCTTTGGCCCTCTCGTCACTGGAAAAAGGTATTTTCAATATTGTATTTTATCCTTATTTAAGAAATAAAAAATCAAAGAAAAAGAGATTCGAAGTTAAAACATCCCTCACAGTTTTTAAAAGACAAAAAAATGTCAAAAAGATGGACCGAAGAATTATTCATATTTAATCATTTTATATTGTTACAGAGTAAAATAGATGAACAAATGAATGAGAGGTATAATTTTTTGAGAATCAACGAGAATTTAGTTGGACATTCTTAAACAAAGGAATAAAATGTAAAGAACATCTTTGTTTTTTATTGGTTTGCAAATTTCCAATAGTTGTTTAAATCTAGCTCTAAGGACACTCAAGGGTTTGGTATGAGAGGATTGCTGGGATAATAAGATGATTATGTAGCAATATTACAAATTTTAGAACTTCAACATCAACAATAGAGCAATAGAGACACCATATTTAATGTGGAAACCCTCTAATGTGAAGGAAAAAATCACGCGGCAATCTCCGAACAGCGTAACTTGCACTATGAAAATGGGATTACAACCACCAATCTCTTTAGATCACAAGAGAGAAAAAAATCTCACACGAGACACTCTTGAATGCACTCTCACAAGAAGATTGTAAAAGAAGAATTGCTTTACTTTTTCTCTTTTTTACAATGAACACTCACTCTCAACAATATATGCATGTACGAGAAGCGTATCTCTAAGAACATACCTGGACAACTATTACAGAGGAGCTGTAGGCCTCTTTCAGTTAGAGTCAACTCTTGTTCTTCGAATGCATAATTAGTATGCAAGAAAATATGTCTCCAATCTTTCCATTCCTGTTTGTGACTCAAAATCTTGTTTTGTTCGATCGTGCAAGTTCTGAATATGGCATAATTCTTAGTTCCAAACAGCATCGATCATGTTGTCATTTGATTAGCATTGATCATAGAATGCAACTTTGGATCTCACATTCATGTGAAATTTAACCTCCAATTCACATGGAGGACAAATGACTTTGGAAAGGGCCCTCAATGAATCTCATCAACCCATTCCCAATTATCAACCTTAATCATTGTAACAGCAACAACCCGATACAGAGATCCATTCCCAATTATCAAGTATCAACCCATCATCAATTCATCATTCATCAACAACCCATTACCCATCACTCCATCAGCAATGACAATCAATTTATTCAATTATCAAACATTCAACAAAAATACGTCCCTGCCCAGTTGACAATCAATGAATCAATCAACCAAAAATCCAAAACATTCCCAATTATCAACCCATCATCAATGACAATCAATCAACCAAAAATTCAATACCTGGGATCTGGATTGAAGCCTTGAAACTGCGGAAGTCGCAGACTCGCAGTGGAGCTGTGGAGGTGGCTCGGTGGCGGAGGAGGTGGCTCGGCGGACTGGCGGACTGCAGGACTCACTAATCGAACCTGGAAGGCTGGAACTCTGGAAGGGGAAGCAAAATGGGGACAGCTGCACAACGCCACAGGGGGAGAAGCCGAGAAGGTCAGAAGGAGAGAGTCGACGAGTCGACGACACCTACATCAGTATTTTTTTTTTTTTTTTATTGGGCTGTACCCGGTCGATTTTGGGCCAAATTTTCCCTTGGGCTGTAGCCCAAGTAGCCCTTGTCTTGGCTACGTCCCTGTATTTGACAATATATACACACACACACACACACACATATATTACACGTCTTTAGTAATTTTCTTAGCGGTGATGTTTTACTAAATTTTACCAATAGTCTAATATGCAGTCTAACAACTACAAGTTTCATGCTCTCTGCTCTTGCACACTAATCCATCCTAGGTAAGTTTTGTGTGTGAGTATATCACAAAAACAATAATGGATCTTGCTATTAGACTCTGAAGCTCTAATTCTACCCAAAAATTGATAATCCATGGGTGTAACAAAGAAAGTTAGTACATAAGATGAAAGTGAAATATTGGAGAGAATTAAAAATTTAGAAAAGTTTAGAGAGAGTTAAATGCTATATAAGATAATTAGAAGTCAAATCATATTTTCTCCAAAAAACTCCTATGTCAATTGCGCACAAGCTTCCGAAACAAGCTCTGATTCATTATTGGCATAGATAGTGCACTTCAACTCCCTAATGTTTTTATAAAACTCTGTCATCTTGTCCTCGAGCTTGCTCTTGCGGGAATTAAGAAAGTAATGGGCGTAGATGAGAAGATCGCAGATCTGACAGACAACGTCAGTCAGCGTGCGGGGCTTTGACTTGAAGAGACCCTTCATCCTCTGACATTGGCTGTTGTTTTCTCTCTAGCTGAGGCTGCGTCGTAGCTGTTGAGATTGATGGTGTTGTGGCGGCAATGGAGGAGAGAGCCCCGTCACCGGCCTTGAGAGTCACCTCCAGTGTCCGCTCTTTTTGGACGCACAGATTTCTTTTTCTCTTCTTTTTTGTATCAAAAAAAAAAAAAACACATAGTACTATTGTTCTTTGACTCCCCTAAACAGCTTCAATCCTAGGGCCAAGTAGTAGCTAATATGTATCATTTCTCACAGTCCATACAATAATGGATTGAATTCTTTATGTGAAAATATATAAAAGATTAATCCATCTTACATGTTTCCCACCTAATCGTGAATTACAGTGATGACACAGGATATATTGCACTCTTCATTATCTATCGATCATGGTATCTTCAGTCACCACATTCCTACAACGTATTATCGACGTGTAAACCAATTACATAAGTGCTATGTATAGACTTCCTACTAACTTGCATCATTTCTAAATCTCATTTGTACATGCCTTGGTTCTGGTATAACATAACCCATTTTGGAACAGGCAACAGCCATTGTACAATTCATCAAATACACAATATCAATGTAAAGATACCTCAAATCTGACTTCAGTCTGCCTTAGCTTTACATTTGTAAAGTAACAGATCAATTTAGTTTGTCTGACAAATTCAGTTATACTATAGTAATGTATCAAACCAAATTAAGGTATCAAGAATCCAATAAAAAACTAAGATGTATCAAATCACTGATATTCTCAAAATATAGACAACAAATGCATCTAGAACCTAATTATACTTGAATTTTATTTTTCCATGAGAAGGGGATCGTACATGTTCTGCAGTACCCCCTGTGAATACTCCACCGGTATGAAAAGTTCTTAATGTTAATTAGAGTGCCCGATTCTCCAATAGATTGACCCGCAATAATGCTTACAGCTTTCCCCAACTCGAGCAGGTAGCCAAAAGTAGGGCTACGGCAATAACATTATAATGTATCAAACCAAAGCTATAAAGAATCCAGAACAGAACTAAGATGCATCAAATTCTTCGCATTTTTCTGCAACCATTCTTTTTTAATTATCTATTTTTTTCCCAACCCGTCCCCAAGCTGTTTCCATCTTTAACCAGACCAATAGGAGATATGAACATTTCGTTTCTTCACTTAAAATATATCCATGTTTTTATCAGTACTCACTTGCACTTCAAATGATATTGTTTGAAAGGTTGTTGTTTTACCAACTCCCACTTCAAAGTTCATATGATGCTAAAATGAACTTACGCTTCAAATGATATTGTTTACTTTTCTCGTACGATAGCAAATGAAAATTTAGGATCTCTAGCATTTGACCGGAAAAATATTGAAGCAACAAAAGTTTTGAGCTCCTAATCGAAGCACTAATACTCGCTTCTCTTTACTAATTAGACGCAAGACAATACGAAAGACAATGATGAACTGATTTTGGTCCAAGTATTGCGTTTTTTCCCCTATATATCTTCGGTGCTCTAGTTGAGGACAAGAAGCTCAGTCAACAAAATTCATGATTTTACTGGGGGGAGTGGCCCCCACTCGTCCTGCACTGGCTGTAGCCACATTGCAGAAAGATCTGAAAGATTGAGAGAGGAAACGATGAAGCTGAGAACAGGCACAGCAAAGGACTTTGACCACAATAAGAATCTCCCTACATATATGAATAACATTTTTGAGAGAGAGAGAGAGAGAGAGAGTATCATAAGTCATAACCATAGAGAGTAGATTTAGGAATGAGAAAGTTTTCATCACAAATTAGATGCAGAAACAGAAGTTCTAAGCACTATTACTCCTCTCTTTCCACTAATTAGACGAAAACAATACCAGAACGACAAGGATGAATTGATTTACGTTCATGATATGGTTCTTTTATTTTTCTTATCTTGGGGCTCGAGTCTGGAGCTGAGGAGAAGAATCAAAATTGATTAGAGGAGTTTTTAAAACTGATATCATCACTAAAAGAAAGGTTACATATCCACCGATGAACCATATTTGGTCTTAACAAAGCAATGAAACATCATACAAGATGGTGTCAGGAAACCCCATTTGGACGAGTCTGCCTCCAATGATACCCTTCAGTTTCCAGCGCAAAGAATATATAACCCCGGCAATTATGAATTCATTGGAATGTATCAGCCCAAGTTAAGTGGAGAGTGGGATTTAATGCCATATCATATGAGTAATGCAATACGGCTCATTGCAAAGAGAGCAAGTCCCAAGTCAGGAGCATTGGTGAAGGAAAAACTCCCACATCGAAAACAAGTGAAGCGTTGTGCCGTTTAAATATAGAGGCACGTGTAGATAGCTCACGACCTTACTTGAACAGGATCTGTTCTATAGGATCGTACCTCTGTGTCTTTGACTTCTAAGGAGACAGGAATCTAAACCTGGTGGATGAATCATAGCCATGCGATCAGAGCGTGATTAATGGCTGGTGATCTTCGGGTCACCATGGCTGTAGATGATCGTTCTCAGCTTGGGTCCCCCAAGTCTGGGGTGGTCGCTTGGTTGTCTGACAGGTTCCCTCTTTTTTATCATCTTTCCCTTCTTAATTCTACACTGAACATCATCAATTACCATATCTTCGGCTGATGCATATTGGAAGATGTACCACTAATGTTCGTAGTGGTTCTGAGGTAAGATGAATATAATCGTACTCTTATATGCAAAATTTTGTAGGAAGTATTCAAATTGAAATTAATATGTCACCACAGGGATCAAGAATCAAATACAGAACTTTGATGTCTATAATCCTATTCAGAATTCCCAAATCTTGATTAGAGTGTTCTGGAATAAAAAAACAGCAACAGCCCCTTTGAGTCTGATCCTAATTTTTAGACGATAGATAAACAACAGTGCCAAGTGTTATCATATTCGGCATGTCTACACTTCAAGGAGTAAAGTGTAACCAATGGAGAAACAACAGTCCAGAAGTTATAGAAGTAGAGGTGTTACTCCAACTCTGAAGTAGAAGGCAGTCTTGTTCCAATGAGATAGGTAGCAAACGCTGTACTGAATTCGGTAGTAAATAAGTTCGATCATGCTTCAAAGATCGTACACTCGGGAAATCCTGCTGTGAAATCAGATTTGTATTATAAAAGATAAAAGTGAACATACAGCTCAAAGAACTTCCCGAGTTCCAGTAAATCATACTAATTTACATTGTTCAGAACAGGATAGAAAGTAAGGAGGAGAGTTCTAAATTGTTGTGACTACAAGATGGAATCCACCTTAATCAATATGGATTGCAGAATTGACACTTGGGATTTACGGTCATCACTTCTGACAATTGGGATTTGAGGTCACAGAATTTGTAGATGTAAAATCACAATTATAACATTACTTAATGCCCAAATTCATTATCCGAGGTTAATGTATTCAAATCATAACTGAAACTCGAAAGCAGAAACTTCTGTGATGACCCAATTGCTAGGACTGTATTGCTGAATTGAACAAACTGAGAACCAAGTCATCCAATGCCATCGTAAAATTAAGAGCAGAGTTTTAACATATCGGAGGATAAAACCCAGAATGAACAAAAACTCATAGTTGCAACAGCAATCAGATTAGTTTGAAAGAGTTATTTGTTTCAATCACAAATTAACCATACAGGCAGAAAATCTTAATCGAACCCAAGTTAGACACGAGCAACATTTATGAACCGCCGTATTTCATTCACTACGGATCGAGCAGATCCATCCATAAACGAAAATAAAAATTTACCACTAATTTAAAACCCTAAGCCTAAGCACACAGGGCCCGATCGAAACCAATCCGCAAACCCAAATTCTTCAAGAGCTGGTAAACTTGGTCACCGCCTTAGTCCCCTCAGAGACGGCGTGCTTGGCCAATTCACCAGGAAGCACAAGCCTCACAGCGGTCTGGATCTCCCGAGAAGTAATCGTCGGCTTCTTGTTGTACCTCGCAAGCCTCGACGACTCCTGAGCGAGCTTCTCGAAGATGTCGTTGATGAAGCTGTTCATGATGCCCATGGCCTTGCTGGAGATTCCGATGTCAGGGTGGACCTGCTTGAGGACCTTGAAGATGTAGATCTTGTAGGTCTCCACGCTCTTCTTGTTCCTCTTCTTCTTCTTGTCTCCGGCGGCGGCTCCGGCCTCCTTGGGGAGCTTCTTGCCGGCCTTGGGCTTCTTCTCAGCAGGAGCCTTCTCGGCGGCGGGGGCCTTCTCGGCCGGCTTCTTCTCAGCGGGCTTCTTCTCGGCTTTGGGCGCCATTGGATTTGAGAAAGAGTGGGATTGAGGGTTCGGGGAATTCGGGAGAGTTGGCGTAATCGATTTGGGAATTGGGATACTTTTTTTGAGGACTGAGCATTGAGAAAGATGAGATTTATATATGTGGGGTGGTCGCGTTCTATTGGCTAATGGAATTTCGCGCGGATCGCTGAAGTGGGTAGAGCACACCCGTTCATTTGTCTAGGAAAAGTTTCGGAAGCGACGGCTGAGATGGTTGTAGCTTCGTTTTTCTTTTTTTCTAATCTCGGAAATGGATACCATATTTTTTTATATTTTTCACCTATATTGGTTCATGCCAGTATTAGAGAACAAAATCTTGAGTTTGTCATTGAACGTAACTTTCATTGTGTAGTATTTACAACACTATCTTCGCCGCTCCTACCACTGTCCCATTTTCACCCTCCAAACAACCACTACTCCACAATCATTGTTATTGTTTTCATTGTTGATCATCAAAGCTACCGCTTTACAAGTGCATTATCATCTCAACTACCACCGCTCCGGTTGCAACAACCACTACTCCCACCTTCGTCGTTGTAGTATTCTTTTTTTTTTATTCTTTTTTTATGGAAGTTGTAGTATTCATTGTTGATCATCAGTATTCACTACTGCTACGACACTCGTTGCCGGTTGCCACCACCGGCACCACCCCAAATGCATGATCATCTCATTCATCACCACTCCGGTTACGATATAAATTTTGTAATTTAAAGCTTTCTCTTGAAAAGTGACTATCTTCATCCAAAAGCAACATCAGGTTACAATAATAAACTAATTTTCCTCTATTTACGTCTTGTGAGTATAAGGAGTTTATATATTGTAATCGCCAATTAACCTCATATACATGGGTGAAATCAAGGTTTAAAGTTTAGGGGAGCCGAAATTTTAATTTAATTTTCCTTTTCAATTGTCTCAAAATTTAATACATATTCAACTATTAGCACTCCTAAGTATTAAATTTTTAGGGACTTTTTCCCAACACACTTTGCTCTCTCTGTGGATAACAAATGAATAGAGGCAGCCAATCCGAGGCCAACTTTCAGCAATTTCCTTCTTGTCCAGTGGTGTTGCCGACATGGTGATGCTGCCAAAGGGGTGATGGAAGGAATATGGTCCATTGACCTCTGATTTTACTTTGCTTGCGGTTTGGCAGCAAGGGTTTTTGGATTTGTTTGGGTTGAAGCGGCGTCGGACTAGCTTTGTGCCCACTGATTCAGGAAAGATGAGGGTGACAGCGGAATGGGTTCGGTCCCAGATGGCGGTGGCGGCTGTTGGGGCACCGTTGATGAGGCTTCTTGCGGCTTGGATGTAAGGGGATTCTTCCCTGGATCTACCTATGGTGCAGGGGACCTCTTGCTGGCGGCGCCTGACGGTGGTCTTTCTTGAGGCAGGATGACAGCTCGCGGTGGTGCTCTACGACAAGGTGGGTAGCTAATATGCCACATCCTAGACTTGTCAACAGAGTTGGCAAGGGAATGTATGTATCTGTGTCATTCTCGCTTGAGTTGAATGAGAATTGATTTGATTAAACAGAAAAAACTAAGTATTAAATATTCAAGGATTTATGTTTAGTTTTTGAAAACTCTAACTTTTACAAATGAAACTAGAAAACTTTGATAGATTTCTTCTATTATTTTTGTTGTTGATACTGAATATTAATTGTTTTGGTGGGTCAACTCATTAAATTATAGAACTATTTCTCTTTATTGTAGGTTATATAAGCAATTATAAAAGGATGTGAGAAACGTTTAGAGCAACTTCAACAGTTTCCCTATATTTTGATTTTTCTCTATTTTAGGAAAAAATAAGCTTCTTTTGCTCAGATTAGTATTCAGTATCAACAATTAATATTCAGTATCAACAACAAAAATAATGGTTCTTGTTCAGATTAGTATTATGAGTTCCAACAATAATGGTGTGAGTCTTTTGGAGTAGGTTCTAGTTAAAAGGCACAAGGCACAATAGTGACAATATAAAGGAGTTACTCTTTAGACATGTTGTGTTAGACAACACGTGACCCGACCCGTACTCTAACAAGAAATTGCACCCAATCGTTCCAAAACTTAAACCCAAAAGATGGCATCATGCCACTAACTTCAAGGTAAGGCGCGAAATAAAATTTTCCAGAACTTAAACCCAAACTGTTCCCTCCTAAAACTCAGTTACGGCGCCAATAGAAAATATTCCAAAACTTAAAAGTCTTTAAACCCAGTTATTTGCGCGTACACTAACAAAAGGGGCCCCAATTTCCTAATTAAACTTTCCAAATCTTAAACCCAAAACCCAAATGTCTCCAAAAACACAAGGGGATATGGCGCCAATTGAAATTGCAAACCCCAACCAAATCTAGACTATACGCGCCCGAGTCCCTTCCATGTTTTACCAATTTACCCAAATCTTTCACATTTCTACGAGGACTGAACCACTTCCCAAAAAAAAAAAAAACCTAATCAACCCTGAAGAACAAAAACCCATCACAGAGCGATAGACCTTTTGAAAGCAAGTTAACAAGCAACACAAACATCCAAAGCAATTGAATTAGAATGATGATCAATTCAAGATGGTACTGCGAAAGGAGCCATGACAGATCCCAATCAACGAGTTTAGATCCCATCTAATTTCAGAGAGATTATCAATTCAAAATCAACTGTATCAATCATTTGGGTTATTACGAACATGTTCAGATTATCTGACAACATATGGGCAGGCAATTGGTCCATCCAATCCAGTCAAAAAAGCCTGTATAAACCACAACACCAATATTCAAAAGTGCACAAAATCCATGTTACATAAACCGTCGTCTTTCATTTCATGGAAAATAGAGCAATTACATATCTACTAGTTGACCCAAACCCTAAATCTAAACAGATAACTAAGTAGATAGCGAAGCAAATCTAGAACCCACAACACTTCAAGAGCTTGTAAACTTAGTCACGGCCTTGGTCCCCTCAGAAACGGCGTGCTTGGCCAATTCACCGGGAAGCACAAGCCTGACAGCGGTCTGGATCTCCCGAGAAGTAATCGTCGGCTTCTTGTTGTACCTTGCGAGCTTCGACGACTCCTGAGCCAGCTTCTCAAAGATGTCGTTGATGAAGCTGTTCATGATGCCCATGGCCTTGCTGGAGATCCCGATGTCAGGGTGGACCTGCTTGAGGACCTTGAAGATGTAGATCTTGTAGGTCTCCACGCTCTTCTTGTTCCTCTTCTTCTTCTTGTCTCCGGCGGCGGCTCCGGCCTCCTTGGGGAGCTTCTTGCCGGCCTTGGGCTTCTTCTCGGCGGGGGCCTTCTCGGCGACGGTGGACTTCTTCTCCTCTGCCGGCTTCTTCTCGGCGGGCTTCTTCTCAGCTTTGGGCGCCATTGGATTTGAGAAGGAGGGTGAAATTTAGGATTGGGAAACTTGAGGGATTTGGTAATTGGGATTCTTTTTGTGAAGGACTTGTACTGAGGATGAGGGACTTTTATACATGCGGTGAGGTCGCGTGCTATTGGCCAATGGGATATCACGCGGATCACTCAGCCTGGCCGTGAGATTGTGCTTTGTAAAGGTTCCTTATTGACGGCTACGATTAGCTAAGTTTGAATTGAGGAGCGCCAATATGAAAATGAGCCCCAGTTTCCGGATCCATTGTTTCCCACCCATTACATTAATAATTTAATATTGATTGGTTGTCACAAACGAAAATTTGGAGGAAAAATAAAAAATCCTTTGCTGGTGCTATTCGTTATTTTACATTAATAATTTAGTACTGATTGGTTGTCAGTTGTCACCAACGAAAATTTGGAGGAAAAATAAAAGGATTTAGCCTTTTGCTGGTGCTATTAGTTTTTTTTTTCTTTCACATATTTCTTTTAATTTTGTAATGAATTTTTATTACATGGTAAAGACTATATCACTACCAAGGACTAAAATATCGAATATTGAGGAAATATCAAGGAAATTTCGATCTAAGTGTTCAAGTAAATCTCTATTTGTGTGTCTAGCCCAAATTCTAGATTACTTGACCTAGTGATAATAGGGTTTTAATTAGTAACAAATTACATATAAGTTATTGACAAAAAATGACTTAACAAATACATCCTTTAAAGATTGAATTAAACATATAAGGACTAAATCTTATAAATAAGGACAATGTGCTGTGCACTTGCCACATGTCATGAGTTCATTTACTTTTTTACCCTTAACTGCTTCTTTTGACTTCTAATATCTTTATAAGGATTAAATTTTACAAATAAGGACAATATGCTCTCCACTTGCCCTATGTCATGAGTTAATTTACTTTTTACCCTTAAATACTTCTTTTGACTTCTAATCCGTTTGTGTCACCTTTTTTTTTTTTTTAGAATAATCCACTTATTTATTTTTTGGGCTAAATATTGTTTACCACCCTGTGGTATGGACCTCACATCAATTTAGTCCCTCGACTTTCAATTTCATCAAAAACACCCCCGAACTATCATTTTCTCGTCCAATAGGCCCCTCCGACTCAATTCCGTTAATTTCAGACGTTAAATGCTGACGTGGCATTTCCAACTCATCAAAAGTGGGGCCCACACGGATGTGAAATTCCCAAAATGTCCCTGCCCTATTCTAACTCAGATCGCGGATCCCCAACCCACATTAATCCTCCCCATTACGTTAGAGTCCCAGAACAGGGTTAGAGTCCTAGATTCAGAAAGCAAAAAACTGAAAACCTAAAAAATCGAATGCGTGAAGAAGGAGAAGGCTGAACCGATTGAAAGGCCCACAAAATCGACAAGCAGAAGGTCGATTGAAAAGTTGGAGAAGGTTTCGACATGGCCGACAACGTGCTTGATGTTTGGATACCCAGAAAAACGAAGGATGGAGATGAAATCCCACATTACGGTGAGTTTGGGTTTAGGATTTTGCATTACGGTGGTCAAATCTTTAGGTTTTATAGATTAAAGAGTTTTGGGTTTCGCGTTTAAGGTTTGAAATTAGGGTTTCAAAATTTCAAAATTGGGGAAAAAGGGTTTCTGGGTTTTGTTTCATAGCTTCTAAAGTTTCTGGGTTTCGGGTTTTAGTATGATGTGATGACTATGTTGGTTGTTCTGGGTTTCGGGTTTTAGTATGATGTGTTGACTTTGTTGGTTGTTCTGGGTTTCGGGGTTTCTGGGTTTCGGGTTTTAGTATGATGTGATGACTAGGTTGGGTTCTTGGTTTCGGGGTTTCTGGGTTTCGGGTTTTAGTATGATGTGATGACTAGGTTGGTTGTTCTGGGTTTTGAGGTTTCTGGGTTTCGGGTTTTAGTATGGTGTGATGACTATGTTGGTTGTTATGGGTTTCGGTATCATGTGATGACTATGTTGGTTTGAGAGCTTTTAAAGTTTCTGGGTTTCAGAGCTTCTAAAGCTTCTAAAGTTTCTGGATTTTGTGTTTCTGCATTTTTTTATCTTGTATTGGTCCTAGTGTTTTACCCAAACCATTATCGGTTTTGTCAGTAATGTAACCTCAAAGGCTTGTTATCAACCCCACCAATTGAGTGTACATTGACTTAAAAGTTCCACTTTCTGCTGCTTGTAGAGGGATAGCAGTAGCAGTAACAGTAGGATAAGTGAATACGTTGTCTTTGCTTTTTCAAGTTGCAAAGTATGACTTTTTCAAGTTGCAAAATTCTTGTGTACTTTTTCAACCAGAAGCTTATATTGTCTGTTTGTGATATAGGGTTTAGAAGTTTAAAAATAGCTTATATGTTGCAGGAACATGCTTGAATTCTGACATAGCAAAGTACAATATAAAACAATAAGTTTACCCTTTCCAGAAACATGCCTTTTCTATTTTGACTTGTATTGTTGTCTCATACTTATTCAATCCTAATAATTATGAAGATGATGCCGACATATAGCTACTAATAGATATTTTATGTTTGGGTCATTTATGCTTCAATTGTTGTCTGTTTGTGAAGGCTCCAGTCTTAAAGTAGGTGATTAAAGTATGCAGGTGCATGTGAAAGTTGTTGGGTGTATGAATGAGGGTTTTAATATTGCTGCTGTTATGATTTTTTTTTTTTTTTTGTTGGTTGTGGTCATTGTTTACTACTACCCACTTAGCAGTGCTTTTATAAGTGGTCCAAGTGCTTTTATAAGTGGTCCAACTGTTGGTTGTCATAATAACTGACATGCTTTATTAATATTCTTTTCTTTCCTTCCATGCAGACAATCCTGATTACGTTACGATGAAGATATATCATGGGGGGAACATATTAGGAAACAAGTACGTAGGTGGGAAGATATCATTCTATGATCACGTTGACAAGGATAGGATGTCGTTGACCGAGTTAGATAACATGGTCCAAGGGTTGAACCCAGATTATGTCGGTACTAGGATTGATTATTGGTTTAGTATAGGAAGTGAAGATGATGCTATGACAAAAATAAGTTCAGATGCGGATGTGATGACTATGTTATGTTGTGTACCAGAAGTGAGATTAGTTGTTCTCTACTTAGATCACATTCATAGAGGTTGATGAAGGCTTAAATGAAGTTGGTCTATATGTATCCAGCTGGTTTTGATCTGTTTAGTCAGTCGGGAATCTTCTGGAATGGTGATTGAAGATCTCCCTGATGAGCCGAGAAAGAAGCCTACATGTGTTATTGAGGAGATCATTGATGAAAAAGAGTTGCAGTTAGTGAGACAAGGAGACAAGGGAGACAAGGCAGCTGGGTATAGTCATTAGAGAGGTTAATGATGGCATCCCTAGTCAAGGTAGCAAGGTGTCTAAGCAGATCCTAAAGACAAAGGAAAATGAAAGATATACCTGAGGGAAGTGATGTGCAGAAAGTATTGGCGTGTGTAAGTGGTTTAGAGGAGAAGCTGCGAAATGAAAGATATAGTCTTGACTACATGCAGTCCTTCGGGTTCAATCCTAAGCAAGTAGATGAAGTGGAGTTTGATGGCAGTGATAGTGATGAGGATGATGACTACATACCTGCAGCTGAAGATGATGAATATGATCACTATGGTGTTGATGACGATGATGGTTAGAGGAAGCTGATATAGGGTTTTGAGGTTAATGGAAATGGTGAATGGGTAGGACCAAGTAAAGAAGCTGTGAACAATGCGGAGATGGAAAGTGGAGAAGAGTTTATTGATCACGAAGATATGTTTGGACCAGTAGAGTCTGATGAAGAGAGATTGCAGCCTGCTTTGAATTCTGATAGTGAAGAGGAAGTGTTATTCCCTGAGTTTAATCCCGAAACAGATATGAAGGATCCAGTCTTCAAGAAAGGGATGATATTTGGCAGCTGTGCCATTTTGAGAGAGGCTATAAGGGAGAGGGCTATTAGAGATGGTTGGGAGGTATTTTTTTTTATCAAAAATGATAGGAAAAGGGTGAGGGCTATATGCAAGTCCGATGACTGTCCATTCGAGCTATATGCATCTAGGATGCAACATCAGGACTCTCTTATGATCAAGACTTACGAACCTGAACACAAGTGCACTAGAGTCTTTGATAACAGCATGGTCAGTGCTAAGTATTAACTAAGCGCTCATGGAAAGGATCAAGCTAAACACCGGATGGAAGCTAGGTATCCATTTCTTATCTCTTCATGCTTTTGCTCAGCCGTACGACACCTTCATCACCTCAACTCCATTTGTTTCTTATCTCTTCATGCTTTTGCTCAGCCGTACGACACCTTCTTATCTCTTCATGCTTTTGCTCAGTTTGGTTGAGATGCTGAAACTTGATAAGTTACTGTTGTTTGTGTACTTTTATGATATTTTCATGTCTTTTTTTTTCCATGTTTGGTTGGTTACAGCTATTAGAAATGAGTTAAAGTACAGTTTTGCTGGGTATATTTTCATATTTTTGATGCAAGTGCATGACTTACTGTTGATTTAAGTTAAAACGTCCATATTTGAGCAATGTTTATTATGTTGTAGCAAGTGTACGAGTTAGTGTTGTTGTCAGACTAAATTTCCAGATTTGAGAAAATTCGTTGGGTTGCAGGTAGTGTTATAGTAGTCTGTGTTATGAGAAATTTTATTTCAGAATTGAGGTCTACATACATTACCTGGCATGTTTGTGTACATTGTTTAGAGTAGTTTTGTTTGTGTATTATCTTTAGAGCAGTCAAACCTGCAAGTTAGGGTACAGTTTTAGAGTAATTACCTGTTTACTTGATATATTTGCTTGTACCCAGTTTTACCCAACAGACTACAGTTTTACGATACTTGTTTTTATGGTTACTGAACCTGGTATTGTTGGTTACTCTTTTTCTGTTTGTTTTGTTGCAGAATCTTTGGCTCAAACTATGTCTTCAGAAGTTAGAGTAAGGGTCTCGAAGCAGATGGCTTATCGAGTAAAGAAAGCAGCCCTTTTAGTGTTGGAGGGAACCATCATGGAGCAGTATGCCAGACTCCGGGATTATGGGAATGAGCTGAAAAGGGTGGACCCTTCTACAACCGTCGACATAAAATGTGATTTCAGCAAGAAGCTTCCAATCTTCAAAAGGATGTACATCTGTCTTGGAGCTCTTAAAAATGGATTCAAAGGATGTAGGTATGTGATTGGGCTAGACGGTTGCCATTTGAGGTCTGCATATGGGGGTCAGCTCTTGACAGCCGTTGGAATTGATGCCAACAACACTTCAGGGTTAATTGCATACGCAATGGTGGAGATGGAAAGCAAAGACTCCTGGATTTGGTTTCTGAGCTTCTGTGCAATGACCTGAGTATACTTGAGGATGGGCAGGTTGGACTTTCATCAGCGATAGCAAAAGGGTTTAGTCCCTGCCTTTGAAGAAGTGGTTCATCGGCCAAGATTAGATTTTGTGTGCGCCATATGTGGACAAATTTTACGAAGCTCTTTCCGGGGAAGGTACTAAAGGATCAAATGTGGAAATGTGCAAAGTCAACTACACTTCCTTACTTTGCAAAGGAAATGGAGGAGATGAAGGCTTTGGATAATGAAGCGTACAAGTGGATGACACGTAAGTTTTCGAGATTACAAAGGTTCTGATTTTTTTTTTTTGACCTGTTTACTTGACCTATATATGACTAATGGCTTCTCATGCTTGTTTTGTAGATAAGGATAGGCCTCCACAGCATTGGTGTAGAGCATACTTCGACACTTGCTCGAAGTGTGTCGTTATGATCAACAACTCATGTGAAAGCTTCAACTCGTTCATTTTTGATGCTAGAGCAAAACCACCAGTGAGTATGTTCGAGGAAATCAGAATGAAGCTAATGAAGAGAAACCAAATCAGAAAGGATAAGATGCAAGCAATTGTAGGAAATCTGTGCCTCAAGCCTAGAGAAGTACTAGAAAAGAACAAAAAGAAGGTTGCTTCAGATTGCATTTCTACCGGGAATGGTGGTGACCACGTGGAGGTCGAGACTTTTGAAGGAACAAAGAATGTGGTCAACCTTATTGCAAGGACCTGCACATGCCTAATGTGGGACTTAAGTGGTGTTCCATGCAAGCACGCTGTCTCAGCAATATACAACAATAGGGCAGATCCGGAAGACTTTGTTGCAGATTGCTACTTAAAAAAGACGTTCATTAACATTTACAGCAATTTGATCAAGCCTGTTAATGGAATGGAGATGTGGAGTAGGAGTGAAGAACAACCAATTCTGCCTCCACAGTATTCTAGACAGCCCGGAAGGCCACGAACAAAGAGGATTAGAGATTTATCGGAGAAGTTGGCTGCAAATGGAACAAAGCTTGGAAGAGTTCAGCGGTCCTTGAAGTGTAGCAATTGTCAAAGAGTTGGCCACAACGTGAAGACATGTCACAGACATCTTCCACCAAAAGATAAGCAAGCTGCAAATGTGAACAAGAAAAGGAAGTTGAACAATGGAGAAGGAACTGCATCTCAAAACGCCCAGGTAATTTCTGATTTATTTTCACGTTATGTTTAGTGTACTTTTGCAAATTAATTTGTTTATGGGGCAGCTTGTTTATGTTTCTATTTAAGGCTGATCCCATAATTTTTTTACAGCCTAAACCTGGAAGGAAACCACCATTGAGTAAGAATGACTTAAGGAAAAACCATCTAAAAGTGGTTGAATATCAAAGGGTATGAAAGTTGGATTTTAGTTGTAAACTTTGTGTATTTGTTGATGAATAGGTCTGTGATGCGTTGCTTTTGTGATGCTTTGCTTTTGTGATGAAAGTTGGGCTAGTGATGCTTTGCTTTTGTGATGCTTTGCTTTTGTAATGAAAGTTGGGCTAGTGATGCTTTGCTTTTGGTATCTGTGTGTTGACAATTATATTCTTGTTTCTGAATTTTTTTTTTGTGAGTATAGAAGAAGATGGCTGCATTGAGGGCATCTAGAAAAGCTGTTGCTGCTGCTGCCACCCCTGCTAACTCTACCAAAGCTGCTGCTGCCGCCACAAAATCCAAGTCCACCAAAGCTGCTACTGCTGCTACCACATCTACCTTAGCAACCACAAGGCCTCCGACATCAAGTAAAGCATCAAAAGGTCAATCTCCAACACCTTGCAGATCATCTCAAAGGATTAGGCAGAATTCCAAGCAAGGGGGAAAGTAGGTGGAAGTTTGGGGAATGATAAGCAAGCCCTAACATTTTTTGTGCAACCTTGGTGTGTGCTACCTAGGTTGCTAGCTCTAATTTTTTGGGAGGATGATTAGAGCTATTTGAAATGCAAACATTTGAAATGTTGTAAACATTTGGGCTGCTTATTTTGTTAGATTTTAAGAAAGTTTGATGTTGTTAAACTTTCGAATGTAGAATTGGTGCTTCATGTTGGTTAAAAATGTAGATTGGTTATTTTGAAGTACATGTTACAGGTCAAATGTTATTAATTTGAACATGTTCTGCAAATAGATTATTTTGGGCGGGATGTACATCTCCAACACAAGTATTTAGGTCTTCTTTGGCGGGAAAGATTATTTTGGGCGGGATGTACATCTCCAAGACAAGTATTTAGGTCTTCTTGGGTGGGAAAAATTCAATCTTAATGTGGGTTGGGGATCGCGATCTAAGTTAGAATAGGGCAGGGACATTTTGGGAATTTCACATCTGTGTGGACCCCACTTTTGATGAGTTGGAAATGCCACATCAGCATTTAACGTCTGAAATTAACGGAATTGAGTTGGAGGGACCTATTAGACGAGAAAATGATAGTTCGGGGGTGTTTTTGATGAAATTGAAAGTCGAGGGACTGAATTGATGTGAGGTCCATACCACAGGGTGGTAAACAGTATTTAGCCCTTTTTTTTTTTTAAATAATCCTTTTATGTTACTTTTTTTTTTCCTGAGAATAATTAGTTAATGTTACTTTTTTTTTCTTGAGAATAATTCATTTATGTTACTTCACAAAACCTCACTCTCCTACTACTCTCATCTCATCGCCTAATCTTGCTACTAGACTCGTCCAATCCTGCTACTACACTCACTGCACTCATATTCGTCTAGTTCTGCTACTCGTGTTCTGCTACTGCACTCGCTACACTCATACTCGTCCAGTTCTGCTACTGTACTTATACTCGTGTTCTGCTACTGCACTTGTACTCGTGTTCTGCTGTACTGCACTCGTTATCGCCTAATCCTGCTACTGTACTTGTACTCGTGTTCTGCTGTACTGCACTCGTTATCCCCTAATCCTGCTACTGTACTTGTACTAGTGTTCTGCTACTGCACTTGTACTCGTGTTCTGCTGTACTGCACTCGTCATGCCTAATCCTGCTACTGCACTCGTCCAATCCTGCTACTGCACTCATACTCGTCCAGTTCTGCTACTGTACTTGTACTCGTGTTCTGCTACTACACTTGTACTCGTGTTTTGTTCTATTGCACTCGTCCAATCCTGCTACTGCACTTGTACTCGTGTTCTGCTACTGCACTTGTACTCGTGTTTTGTTGTACTACACTCGTCATCGCTTAATCCTGCTACTGCACTCATCCAATCCTGCTACTACACTGCTGCACTCATACTCGTCCAGTTCTGCTACTGCATTTGTACTCGTGTTTGTTACTGCACTTGTCATCGCCTAATCATGCTACTGCACTCATCCAATCCTGCTACTGCACTCATCCAATCTTGCTACTGCACTCATACTCGTCCAGTTATGCTACTCGTGTTCTGCTACTGCACTCGCTACACTCATACTCGTCCAGTTCTGCTATTGCACTCGTCATTGCCTAATCCTGCTACTGCACCTCATCAGTACATCTGGACAAGGAAAATAAGTAAATAACACTCAGATAGATAGTAATAATGATACATTTGCCATCTCTCCCCCAGTACAGTATCAAAATGCTCAGTAAAAGAACGCAGCAGTTGTTATACTAATCAAGAATTAATTATGAGGCTACTATATGTGGAAAGCTACAAATGCCGTGTCAAAACCACCCAATACATGCCACCTCCGTTGTCACGAACATCACTTCTATAGCCATGTGTCATTTGCCACCTCTTCGTCTTCATCATCCCTTCACAAATTCTGATCAAATTTGGATCACCATTTAAAAAAATTAAGAAAGCCATGTTCAGTGAAACTTAATCATCTCCTACATAGCAGTAGTATGAACTCAAAATGAAGAAGAAGAAGAAGAACTATAAACCTTTCATTATCTTTGTTCTTCTTCATGCTCAGGTACTTATTAATTAAACAAACGAGAATTTAATCACACAAAAATTAACAAGCAACTCAACTGCAACAACCAAAAATCTACTCGATCATATATCAACTTTACAATCAGGAGAACCCAGCAATGGAACTTGACCCACGAACCCTTTCTTCAACCCATCCAGCACATCACACTTGACATAAATCCCATAATGCCTGCTCCTCATCCCTAGCCCCGTCACCTTCCATCTCAGCCTCCCCAGTCCCCACCACCACCACCCATAATAATAGCACAGAGAATGTTTTGACATTTGAAGCAACCCACGTTTCCTTCACACACAGCAAAGCTGAGACCTTCCCCTCACCTTCTTCCCATTACTTCAAATCCACGTGAAACCCACGTCTAAATTTCAATTCTCTCACCTCCGACCACAATTCAATTTCCAAAACTACATTCTTTCTTTCCTAGCTATCACCACAGCCACTGCATTTGATGACCGAAATCTAATAAGGTCCAAAAAGATGTCGTTCAAGGACGAGGAGGAGTCGTTCGAGCACACGCTGCTGGTGGTGCGCGAGGTACCCGTGTACAAAATCCCGCCACGGTCGATGTCCGGCGGGTACAAGTGCGGCGAGTGGCTCCAGTCCGACAAGATCTGGACGGGTCGCCTTCGGGTCGTTTCCTGCAAGGACCGCTGCGAGATCCAACTCGAGGATCCCAACTCCAGCGATCTAATCTGTTGAGTTTCCGGTACGGCGACCGATCCACTTAAGATGTTGCTCCGCCCATGGCGTTGCTATTCGTGGAGTTGTGGCTCTGCACGACGATGCCAATATAGAGGAAGCTAGAAGGCGCCGCTCTGGAATCACAGGCGAACCACTGCGAGCTGCTTCCTCGGCCATTCACAAGTTTCTGAGTCTCCGATTGGTGCTTAACTCGGTGGCAATAGAGAAAAAACGCGACAGACATGGATGGGGTTTTGGGTTTTCTGTTTTTGGATGGTGGAAATTGGGTCAGTGGCAATGCCCGTAAATTGTGATGAAACTCGAGCATTTTAGTCATTTTCAATCAAAATTTGAAGCTAGGCCTGCTTCATTTGGTTTTGGGCCTGGGCTTATATCCTTATTTGTATAAAACAAATTGAAAGTGGGTTTTATGTGTTTATATCTTTAGTCATGTGCTACTATGTAATTTTCTATTTAATTAGAGAGAATCTCGGAGAATATCTTAGAGATATCCATTCAGGTAATCATACAATTTCCTTGTACAATTCAGATTCTATGCATTGTAATCCTCTACATAAAGAGGCTCTTATTATCAATGAAAACACACAACAATTTTCTCTCAAATATCGTTTCCCTAAAACACGTTATCAGCACGAAGCCTAACCCTGAAACAAATAGCCAAACCTTAAATTCGAATATAAAACCTTGAAGCCTTTTCTGTCTCCGCCTCGATCTGTGGCTCCAGGAACCGGAACTAACACCCCAGGAACCGGCCAAGAACTAGCCGGACTGGCAGCAAATCCGCCAGAGGAAAAAAAAAAAAAAAAAAAAAACAGAAACAAAGGGAAACAGCTAGATTTGATCACACAAGCCACTCCTCCAACCCAGCCCAACACAAGGCGACAGGGCCACGGTAGCAAAAGAGGAGGAAGTAGCCGTCCAGAAAACAAGGAAGAAAAAGAGAAAAAAAAGAATTAAAAAAAAGGGAAGGCCATGTGAGGTAGAAGAAGAAAACAAAGAAAAAGAAAGAGGGAGCGGGGCCCAGGGAAGAAAAAGAACGAGAAGAAAAAGAAACAAGAGTAAGCCCATGTGCAAAGAAAAAGAGGCTGATGCGGCCACGGCAGAAAAAGTAAAAAAAAGGAGGAGAGACCAGCCCAGAAGAAGTCAACGGCTCAGAGAAAGTCAAGGCCCAGCTCATCCAACCATGTCATCCAGCCAGTCAGCGGTGCACGTTAGCGATAGAGCCACGTCAGTCCACGGTCAACCATCCGGTCAATATCAGGTCAATGATTTTTTCGACCACTTTTCTGGTCAAATTTTTCTACGACCTATTTCGAGGTATTTTTTACTAAAATTTTCCCTTTTTTTTAGTTTTTATTTCTTTTCTCTTCTTTTTCTTGGAGACTTGCAAACTCCCTTCTTCTACCCCCCTTTCTTCTTCATAGGGGAGACCAAAAAAAAAAAAACCAAACTGTAGGGGTTCGTGCTCACTCCAAGTTTGGAGTTTATTGAGATCTCCAAACTTAGAGTTTGTAGAGAATTTATGATCGACCACTTATAACATTGTTTCGATCTAATCCAATCCCTCTTCGAATCGAATTTCTTAGAAGCGACTACGCTTAGAAATTCCTAATTTCTTGGAAGCGACTACGCTCATAAATTTTATATGTTTTCGTGATAGCCTTTTACGCTCAGAAACTAACCATAATTTCTTGTTCTATTTCAGAATAAGTAACCTGAACAAATTGGACTTTGCTCCATTAGGAACAACTGGCTCTAGATATCACAAGTGGGTTCGTAGTGTCCGCCAGCATCTCAAGGCCGATGGAATCCTGGATACGATTCTCGAGCCTAGCCAGGACGTGCTAACTGTTGAGCAAGCTCAAGCTTTGGAAGCAAATAGAGCAGCCTTAGAGGCAAATAAGACAAAAGCTATCATCCTCATGACTCGTCATATGGATGATTCGTTCTAGTACGAGTGTATGAATGAAGAAGACCCCAAAAGGCTATGGGTCTCACTCGAAGAAAGATTTGACAACGTCTGTGACTCCCTGCTTCCTGACCTAGAAGTGAGATGGCATAGCCTCCGCTTCTGTGATTTCAAGTTAATTCTTAACTACAACTCGAAAGCATTTCGTATTAAATCCTTAATGGAATTCTGTGGTAAAGAGATCGATCACACATGCGATGTTGATTGAGAAGACTTTATCTACCTTCCCTGTCTCTACATTGATGGTTGTTAAGAACTATTGAATCAATGTTACTGCAGGACGGATCACAAGGTTTTATGAGCTCATTGGAGCTATAAATGTGGCTGAAAAGCATGACAACATCTTTGTGAAGAACTATAATTCGAGATCCGTGGAAATAGTGCATATTCCAGAATCCAATTCGCGCCCCTAAAAGAAGGCGCTAAGAGCGAAACCCTAACCTTATGGATACTTCTGGATGTTCTGGTCCATATAATTGCTCTACTTGGGAAGATAACCGCCAAAATAGGCGAACACGGAACCAGAGAGGTAAACGTAGAAAGAGAGAGGGAGGCAACGCCTCTAGCCATATTGGTGACACCACCAACACTAAGAGCCATCTAAATGACTCTTTCAAAGAGCCTCAATCAATGGAGTCTGAGCAAAGAGATGTATGCTCTCGATGTGGAGTATCCCGTCATTGGGTACACATTTGTAGTGCTCGTGAAGAAATTGTCACCGCCTACAAAGCATATTGTGAAGCAAGAAAAGCTCACTATGTGGAATAAGAAGATAAAGAAGATAATCTAGAGTGAAGGGTTGAAAACTACAAATATGGCTGGGATCAATAGATCGCCAATTCTGTATAAGTCCTTTTATTTTCCAAGAGATGTAGGCAATTGCCATATTATATTTGTAGTAAATGCCATTGGTTTAGTTTTTCTTCTCATACGCTCATTCAAAATGATTATGATGTCTAGGAAGATTTTGAGATGAGTGGTACTTAAGCGAGCTTTGCTCAACCGACATCTCTCTAATCACCTGGTCATATTTATTTTGGAGTCACCGAAATAAGTCAAACGACTACCTTTGTTTTGCAATAACTAGCATTTGGATTAGATTCTCCAAATGGTTAAGAGACAATGATGTATTCCGTTGGCTTATGAATAAAATTTCGAGTTCTTTTCATTATGACTCAATTTTGATTCTGAGCATATTACTTTGTGGCTACGATGACTGGGTCATCAATATTAATTCAAGGACATGGAATAGCCCAAGTTTCACTTATCAAATGGCACCTTAATTACTGTCACATAAACTCTCTACGCTCCTAGGGAAGATCGCACATGTGAATAACCAACGGATTCCATGCGAAAACGCATATAGAGAACGAAAATGAGTTCCTTTGCAATACCTCTAACGATTGTGGACAAAGGCGCATCTTACAGAAGTTTATGTGTCTCTCTAGTAGACTTTATGTCACTATTCGAGCTATTAAATCCAATGAAGTTATGAGAGAAGATCTCTTGGATTTAGACACATATTGGCTTTGTCACGACAGGATAGGTCATCCTGGTCATGATACGATGATCCATCCACTAAAGACTTCACATGGACATCCTTTCTCTCGAGCGAAATGAAGTATGAATCAAAAGTTGATTCATGGACTAAGTGTGACCGACGCTGCTGCCAAGGGCACCGCCTCAGTCCACCACCAGCCTAGGGCTGGTGCAGTCCCTATCCATGACGACATGGATGGCATCCATCATAGTGATGGCGCCCCCAGTGATGCTGCAATCACCAACTTGCTTCAAATAGCGTTTCAGACGCTCAGGCCTAACCAAAATTCTCATTGGTTGCTTCTAAAGCCTCTCGCTCGTTTTACAAAGCCGTTCCTTAGGGAAATTAGGACTGAGATCATCCTATGCAAAGGATATGAAAAATAGTCATTTTGTTCTTACATAGAATCTGTGGGGATTCTGTGGACTGATTCAACCAACTTGTGGACGTTTAAATATCTCATGATGTTGGTTGATACGCAAACACGTTGGTCAAGTGTTGTGCCATTATCCACTTGTAATGCTGCTTATGCTACACTCCTAGCACATACTATATGACAACGGGCTCACTCCCTAGATCATCCTATTCAATCAATTGGATTTGACATTATTAAAGTGTTTACGTCGAAGAATTTCAATGGTTATTGCATTGAGATTGATGTTGGACATCATATTCCCATGAACACACCCAAATGGTAATGCGTACCAATCTCCTTATATCCGCTTGGGGTGATGCAATATCGCATGCAGCTATGCTAATTCGTCTACGACCTACTGCCACTAAATGTATATTTGCGTTACAACTAGTGACTGGGTACAAGTATTTTGCACTTACGCACATTTGAGTGAGCCTTTTATGTGCCCATTACGCCACCACAGCGCTTTATAATGGGTCCTTACAGACAAATGGGCAACATAGTTGGATTTGAGACTCCCACAATCATCCGCCACTTAATGTCCTTGCATGGCGATCTACTTACCGCTAAATTTGCGGATGTCACTTTGATGAGACAGTCCTCCCGTCGTTAGGGGGAGATAAGAACACGAATGTTCAACAGGAATGACAGGAATTGTCGTAGTCTGTTCCCACTATGTCTCATCTCGATCCCCGTTAAGTGACGAGATCACACAAATATGCTGCAAACAAGCCTGCAAGGAAGAACGTCCATACGAGAGGACGTAGCACCACCCTACACGGAGATAGGCATGTCGCCAACGCCAAAAAGAGTGGCACTCTGGCGTTATAGGCCATGGCCCCAACTAGGATGCGTGGGAGGCCCGTGGGTTCGAATGATACTTTGGCACATTTCAATCCTTTGATCATCGACACTCAAAATCTGTCTCATGAGTATCTTCCGGATTAAGGTTACCGTTAGGGGACGCCTCAACGTCAGAACCTATTCCTAAGAATATAGAGCTTTATAAAAATTACACTAGTGTACATGAGATGTGGGATAGAAACTCCATCATAACTGATGATGTAGTTGCAATTGTAGTTGCGCATGAGTTTGTTGAGTCAGATGATATCGAAACACGCTCCGTTGATGAATGAATGCCAACGTAGAGAAATTTGGCCTAAATGGAAAGATGTGATCCAAGTTAAGTTGGATTCTCTAACGAAGAGGAAGGTTTTTTGAGCCAGTGAAGCCAACACCTACTAACATAAAACCTATTGACTAATGGGTCTTCGTTAGAAAGCGTGGTGAGAAAAAAAAATGACAATCTCGCCTTATAGCGCAAGGCTTCTCACAAAACACCCTGCAATCAACTGCGATGAGACATATTCTCTCGTAATGGATGTCATTGCACTCCACTACCTTGTCAGTTTGGTAGTTTCTGAATAACTAATATGCAGCTTACAAATGTGGTCACTACGTATCTCTATAGGGATCTAGATATGGAACATGCATGAAGGTTCATGGTAAACTTCATTTACCCAAGTCAAGTGGCTCTAGACCACGGAGCGCGTTTACAAAAAGGTTGAAACGCTCACTAAAATGACTACTTGCACTACTAAAAAAAATTGCAATTGTTCGCCTTTTTACTTCGGCAGCAGTTGCCGTCGCAATTGATACCCTATCGCTACGGAAAATGTTCCGTTGCGATTAAGCCTTATCATTTGCGACGGAAAATCTCTGCCGTCTTAATTTTATACTCAATTGCGACGCTTTTTCCTCTTGCCGTCGCAAAGCTTATTTGTATATGTACTTTATATAAAAAAAAAAACTGTGGCAACACATATTACTCTTGGGCTCTTGGCGCTAACCCAAATATTTTTCCCTCTTTTTTTCCTTTTGTTTTTTTTGGCCAAATTGCGTACTAACAAACAGCCCTAGTTCTTTTTCCCTTTTTTTCCCAAACATCACCCCCCCTCTCACTCTCTCTCTCGCCCTAGAACTGGAACCGACGAGCTCGACGAGGTCTGCACCGCAACCTACCGCCGACACCAACGAGCTCCTCCGCCGACGTGACGAGCTCCGCGCACCGGAACCTTCCACCGAGGCCGACGAGCTCCTCCTTTACGTCGAACAGCTCCTCCTTCACCAAATAAACTGTAACACCAGCTCCTCCTTTACCCAGACACAACAGATCAATTTCTTTACGAATCTATAAGGTAAATTCCATTGTTCTTTCCATTTGTCTCTCGTTAATTCTAGAGAAACAGTTTATTGTATATGAGAGGTCAATATTTAGATTGGGAGTTCAATTTTGATATGAAACTAATTGGGCTTTCTTTCAAATTTGAGCACTAGTGGCCAATCCTCCTGGATAATCTTCATGTTTAGTAAATAGATGGATATCTTTCTCTTAGACATCGATACAATCCTCCAGAATGCCAGTTGTCTTGCCTGCTTGTCACAGAGTACTCAAGGAGGTATGGATTCAAGGATTTATGTTGTGAATTTGATAAATGTGTTTTTGTATGCTAGAAATGAAGTGCTTAGATTGATTTTAGTATCAGGCTTTTAATTGAGTGCGAAATTATTGTTCTTTTCGGGTGTGTATCGATTGAGAGTTTGATGAAGTTTTGATCTTTGATGTTCAGCAGTGTGTTTGCGTTGTTGTTGTTGTTTGACAGGTTTGTAGAAGGTTGCCGGGTTTTTCACCCGCTGAAGTGTTGGATTTTGGTGCTGGCATGGGTTTGGCTTTCTGGTGAGAAGTTCATCTGGTTATCTTTTGATTGTGAATGACGTGAAGATTTGGGATTACTGTTTATATGTAATGTGATTTTGATATAATGTAAATCAAATGTTGTAGGGCACTATGAGAAGTCTGGCCGATTTCCTTGGAGAAAGTTAACTTAGTAGAGTCATCACAATCAATGCAGCGTGCAGGCCAGAGCCTTATACAAGGTTAGTAATGGTTCTTCTGTTTAAACTAGTTTAAAAGTCCTTGAGCATTATTGTTCCTGAGTAATAATGCGACATTAGATGTACCTTATCATGAAAAAACACTTACTAATAGAATTATCTTTGTAAAATTGTCTTCTACCTTTTTTCACGTCTTTGGATATCTATGTCTTGTTGGCTTCCTGTCTTCCATTCACTCACATGTCAAATTGTCTTCTACCTTTTTTCACGTCTTTGGAAAATTAGTTGAGAAGATTCTATATGCGAAATGAAAAACTTACTAAGGTCAATTATGAATTATCTTTGTGGCCTTTGAGAGAAATGTATTTTGGCTTCCTTCCCCCATCTGCTCACCTGTCATGTGTGCCCATTGTGGATTCCTGTAGCAATGCATTTACATAGATCTGACAATATTTTCATCAGGTACACCTTTTGTGGGCTGGCAACAATGATTCTGATCAATGAGGTCAATTGTTTGGACTTGCCTAGACTAATTGTAAGATTTTTTCTTTTCTTTGTGTGGTTCAGATTGGATAATAACTAACTGTATAATATACATATAGATATAAAAATCTGTTCAAGTAATTTTTTTAATTTGTTTTTACTCTGCTGTGTATAATTTCACTGTTGCATTCCTCTTGTGATGGTTTCTATGAACATGCTCTGTAATTTCTTAAATTTAACTTTTTTCTTGTATTAGGATTGGTTGGTATTTCGACAAGGGAAGGAATGTGGATTTCAGGGGAGGACTAATAAGTTAGTTGATGGTTGCTACTCTTTCTGGCTGGTGATTTTCTTTATTATTTTCTTTTTAATTCTTGAACCTATGGATTTTCTGCATCATAGTTGAGTTAACTAAGATAAGTGACCAGGGAAGTGCATTTGCATTATTACAAAGAATACCTTCAGTTAGTGAGGAGCAAATTGTGCTACCGGATGTGGGACACTGCAATTTGGATACCTCACACACTTCTACAACATCTCGTATATCTGAAGTGGATGACACCAGAGGTTTTAGCCAGGAAGGTAGGCTGAGTTACACAAGTTTTAGATGTTTGGCTATTTGCCTATATATGTTTGATACTGTAACAAATTGGTTTTTATATCCATATGTTTGTTTATATGTTTCTAGTTTTACCTGCTATGAGGTTTAATATTAGTTTTCCCTTTTATTTTATGCAGGGTTGAAGGTTCCCTTTCCAGTGAATTACAATGATATTGGATATGATTTTATCAACAGAAGTGTAGAAATGAAGCCGTTTTTCCATGCCATTGCATTGCAGCGGTACATACTTTTATGCACACAGGTTAGTTTACAAATATGAACTTCACTGATTACTGATGGAAGTCTCATTTGCCTGATTAATTTGTTCAGTTCTATGGTTTTCTGCTGCACTACTAACTTTGTATAGGGAGAGAAGCCAGCTTTTTGAAAATTGTTGTCCAGGCATTAGCCATGATTAGATGGCATGTATTGCCACTTGTTCTTTCTTAATTCATATGTTGTATTCTCTTTTGAAAGATTTATCTGGTTACCATATTATTTGAACCTAAGCAGTTAGTATTGGCATTAGAGGCAGGCGTCAAATTGTTGGACATATCCAATTGCTAGATACTTGTAAGGGGAACCTCTATATTTTCTTAGTCCACTTCTTGGCATTGCAAGTATTTTAGTTTTGTAGTGGGGTCTTAGTCCACTTTTATCCAATTTGTTTGTGGGTTTTTGGATTTCTGATGATGGATGTCTTAATATGCAGATAGTTGTCTGTGAGAACAGAAAGGAATTGCAATATGGAGGACTGGGGTAATACTGCTTTCCTTGAATCTTATTTCGATTATATAATAATGTGTTATTTACGGTTGCTTGAGCTTATTCTCTTGGTCTTTCACCAATAATAGCCCTCAAGTTTAAAACGACATAACATTTATTATGATTGTATTGCATCCTCCATTCTCATTTATAGAAGTCTGACCTTGAACTAAGAATAAAGGGCAGAAGAAAGCTTTGTTCATTTGAAATTTATGAATGCATATTTCGTGGAGTCAGCAAGTTTGTTACATTTTTATTTTTTTACTCTTCGAGTAAGTTTAAATGTTGAAGAAGCCTAATGGTAAGAAATGCAGGCATTGACGGACAGGGAGATATGAAGTTCATTTATGGGACAAAGGGTCTTGGCATCCAACATAAGGGAATAAGGGAAAGCAAGTTTATCTGGGTAAGTACTTAATTACTAACTATACTGCTCAGAACCACTTAATTGTCATATAAACATATCTTGAATCATCTAACACAAAATGTATATGTAGGGGCTCATGGTGAAGAAGAATCCGTAGTAAGAGCATATGATTTGGCAGCACTCAAGTACTGGGGAACATCAACTTCTAAAAAATTTCCGGTGTCTGAATACTTAACATTAAAAGAATACTTGGCCTCTCTAAGAAGGTATCTATATATTCATCTTCAATTTAATAAGCATTGAGCAGTCTACCTTAATTGTTGTAAACATTTCAAGTCGGTGACACTTTTATTTTTGTCTATTTACAGAAGAAGCAGTGACTTTTCAAATTGTGTATATAAGGTAAGCTTCATAATTAATCAATGCTTTTGTTGGGTCTGTATGAACTATTCCCTGGCTCCAGTTAAACAATACAAGCTTTCTCTATTCCTGCAGAATCTAAGTATTTCCCTGTTCATTGAGTTTATATGTCTGTTTACTAATTATCTGATGGCTTTTTGTCAAACCAGTTACATATTAAACTCATTTTTGTTTTTTTGGATTCCATTCAGCTGATATGTTGATATCTATTAATTTCATTGAGTTAAATTTCAATGAAACTAACTAATCCTTTTGTTGGGTCTGTATGTTCTGTTCCCTAGCTTGAGTTCAACAATGCAGGCTCTCTATATTCCTACTTAATCTTAGTGCTGCCCCGTTCTTACCCATCATTTTTCGAATAGCTGCTTTATACATAAAAATGAGGTAGAAAATAAATCCGCAGCATCACGCGGGATTCATGACCAGTTATGTGGTAAATGATGGTGTGCTCTCCAATACAGTAAGATTGGCACACTTGCAGACTTAATACACATTGTACTTACATGGGTTGAAGAGATTTTACATTCCTTTTTCTCATACTATGAGACTTTTGGTATGTGTTACAGGAGATGAGATGACGGTGTGTTGATCTAACTCTTATTTCTCCATCAATCTGTGTGTGTTATAATATATTCTTTTTTCCAGTTTAGATTTTCTGGTCAAGATTTTGATTACTCATGTTTTCTCTTCTCATCGTGTTACATCTGCAGCTTATTCTCCCCTTTTTGGATTTGGACATTAAGTACTTTGACCTTGGTCTTCCTCACCATGATACCACTGATGATAAAGTTACCGTTGAAAGTGCAGAGGCTACTCTTAATAAGTACGTTTGCTTGATTGGTGTAGGTTGTCAGATAAGGACGTTTTGTATATGCAAACATTTACTTCCATTTTCTTGTATTTGAAAGTTGATATATACATATTATGCAGGAGGATTAGAATGGGGCTGCTCCAGCTAGAAGTGTTCTGGTGTGGATCTTAATATAAATTTGAAAGTATGCTTAGGCAGCAGTTGTGGTTGATAGTCTGGCCATCTTTTAGAAGTGAAGGTGCTGCAGTGCATTTGTTTTGGCTTACTCTTGATTGCTGCTTGGTTATAGATGATGGGTTTCATATTGTAATTTGATATTTTTCGGTTCATAATAATTGCTATAGATGGTACTAGCTTTGTTGTGCATTTCACACCATTTTTTTTTAAAATGAAATATTCTTTTGCGACGGCAAAGTATCCGTCGCAACCAATTCACCCCATTTTTTTTTTAAATGAAATATCTTTTTGCGACGGCAAAGTACCCGTCGCAAATAGTTTGGCCATTGCGACGGCAACAGTTTTCCGTCGCAAATACTTTTTGCAACGGCATTTTACCGTCGCAAATGGATTTTGTGATGCCACATATTGCAATGCTAACATTTCCGTCGCAAAAGGCTCAATTTTCCGTCGCGAAAAGTTTTTTCCGTCGCAAAAGCCCAATTTGCCGTCACAAAATAGGCGTCACAAAAGCAATTTTTTTTAGTAGTGTTGATTAGGAAGGGATACGCCCACGCGTTTCCATAACAAGTTTCAGATTTTATCGCAGTTCATGTTGGACATGGTCTTCATTAGAAGCCCTTAAAGAGTTAAGGGAAAACCGCTGAACACTTGAAATCCGAGTTTGAGATGAAGGATTTTGGGAGAACTTGATTATGTCTCAGTTTGGAACTTGAGCATCGTGTTGATAGATGCTTAGGCATTTTGATAAGGTCAAGCCTTCAAGCACCCCCATAATCTTCCGTATTCTTGATCCTAAAAATGATCCTCTTGGTTCAAAGGATGATGACGAAGATGCGCTAAGGGTAGAAATGTCCTAGTTAAGTATAATAGGCGCATTATTGTACTTAGCTCAATGCACAAGACCAGACATCTCATTTGCCATGAACTTGTTAGCTAGATATAGCTCTGCGCCAACGCGACACCATTTGATTGGTGTAAAAGATATCTTTCGGTACTTAAGATGTACGATTGATATGGGCTTGTTCTATCCCTATAGAGAGATGATGGATTCGGACCCATCACACACCAGGATCGCGCCAACATTGGCCTGCGTCTAATATCCCCATCCCAAAACGACATGTGTTTTGAAAGGTTTTGCTGATATTGGGTATCTCTCTGACCCATACAAAGGTCATTCCCAAACTGGTTAAGTGTTCACCATGGGAAAATACCGTGATATCTTGGAGGTCTACAGAACAGACCTTAGTTGCTATATCTTCGAACCATGCAGAGATTATTGGTCTTCACGAAATGGTTCGTGAATGTTTATGGATTGGATCCATAATTACGCATGTTTGAACAATTGTGGTTTGAAGTCTACCACAGATGAGCCTACGAGCATTTAGGATAATGCTTTTCATTTTAAACAAATAAAGCAAGGCTACATCAAAAGCGACAACACCAAGCATAGTCAGCAACAACAGACTCTCCTCAAGATCAAAGTGAACTAGGTTCACTCTGAGGACAGTATTGCAGACTTGCTCACTAAGTCATTGCCTAAATTCCACTTTCGAGATACATGCTGGTAGCATTATTTGCGGAAGTTATCCGAACTCCAATGACCGTAGTCATCAGGGGGAGATGCAGACATCAGGGGGAGGTGTCTACTTGTATAGTCTCGAAACATGAAGGGTGTGTTGTGCTCTTTTTCCCCTTCGACCTAGGTTATTTTTGTCCCACTGTTACTCGGCAAGGTTTTTAGCGAGACAACGAGAGAAGCACCGCGTTTGGATAACACAAGGGGGAGTGTTCAAGTAAATCTCTATTTGTGTGTCTGCCCAAACTCTAGGTTACTTGACCTAGTAGTAATAAGGTTTTAATTAGAGAGAATCTCGGAGAATATCTTAAAGATATCCATTCATTGTATGATTACCTTTCCTTGTACAATTCAGATTCTATGCATTGTAATCCTCTATATAAAGAGACCCCTATTATCAATGAGAACACACAACAATTCTCTCTCAAATATTGTTTCCCTAAAACACTAAGAAAATTTTCGGAAAAATGATGGAAATTTAGAAAGTAACATGGAAATGATTAATGAATTTTCATGAAATGTTTACATGATCAGTTTCCTATAATATTTCAAAAAAAGTGTTTGACAAACTTAATTGTATAATGATTGTAGTAATTTGGAGTATAATAAGATACACTAACATGACAAAGATATAAAATTCTACATGTGAAATCTCAAAAATGATTAGGAGAGTTAGTTATTAATTATAATAATATTTCCTAATTAAATAGATATGTTAAAAAAAACATCAGTCTTTAAATAAACAGAAAAAGAAGTAGAAAATGGTCCATAGAAATACAGAGAAATTTTATTTTTATTTTTAATAGAGCCAAATGTTTACTAGTTAGCAAATTAGGTAATTAAAAGATTTATAAGCATGGAGGGAAAAGACTCAAAGCTCTTCCTATAAATTTTTAAAGTTTTTCTCTTTAGATATATGTTATTTAGTTTAGTCGGATTGGATAAGGATAAGAGCTAGTTTTCACGAGCCACATATTGTGAGAGGTGGCGATAATCTCTGAATTTCGGGAGAATATCAGGAATTTCGCAAAAGTTTAGAATATTTCCGGAAATATCGTGAAAGTTTCGAATATTTCAAGAAATATCGCGAAATTTCGAAAATTTCTCACTATATTCTCTTGGTAAATCAAAGATATATCGAGACTCTAAAAAAAAGGAAATATCGCTAAAATTTCAAGGATATTATCGATTTTTCAGTCCTTGGTCACTACAGTGATAAAAAAAAATTGTCCAAGTAAAACATATTCACATAAATATCAGACAAAGAGAAATGAGTGTGCTAACAGCTAACCTATGTCTCATCGTTTTGTATGGCAATGATATACTACACTCAAGCATGATACACTATAAAACTATTGGTTTACTCATATATAATATTAAATGGGGGGTGAAATTTGCACCCCCAAAATTGTAATCTACACCCCCTTTCATCCTTTTAATAATATTTCATCCCAAGTCTTTTTGCACTTCCTAAAATAGCCTCAAAAGTCATGATTTTCTTTTTCTTTTTGGGTCTGTTCTTCCCTCTCTTTCTTTCTCTCGTTCTCTTCTCCAAAATCACAACACTCCTCTCTATCTTCTCCAGACAACAACAGTCTTCTCCATTGAAACACTCACAACCATTGGAATCCCAGTGTCTTCATTCTCCTCCTCCTTCTCCTCCTCATCATCATTGTCCTCAACAGAAGAAATATTAGGAATATTGACAGCCACTTTGATGATTTCTTCATCAAATTCTCTTATGAGCATTATGGTCTACTCTCCGGCATTGTCTACCATTTCAAAAGGAAACCAATCTGCAGCCTTCCCTACCTAGTACGTGTCACATTACACAAACCCATTACTCAATTACTAATTAGGTAAAACTTGATTAACTAAAAATCCAATTCAATATAGAATAGCAGTATTTCAATTTGGGGAAAACTATTGCAAACCCATTACTCAATCACTAATGATTCAAAACTCAATTCATTGAAAACCCACATTACACAAACCCATTACTCAATATAGGACCGGCGACTTGAGCTAGAGGTCGAGGTGGGTGATGCGGCCTTGGCGGCAAGGAGGAGGTGGGAGCTGGAAGGCTCGATGGAGAGGAGGTCGCGGCCGAGAAGGATTGGGGTCCACAGGACGGAGGTGACGAAGGGGGATAGTGATGACGTGGCGGTGGCGGAGTAGGATTAGGAGGGGGAGGGGGAGGGGGGAGGCATGGGGAGGGAGACGACGAGCTGCTTTGAACGGGTGTCGATGATGGAGATAGAGCTGCCGGCGGGGAATACAAGGAGGCCGGAGGGGCTGACTTCTGCGGATTCGAAGTTGTTGCAGTTGGGTGGGCCAGGGAGCATGCAGTCTTGGACGGTGGACTGCGCCGGTGAGGGTCTTAGGATCGACATGGTTGCAGAGAGAGAGAGAGAGAGAGAGAGAGAGAGAGAGAGAGAGAGAGAGAGAAGGCTCCTTCGCTTCTTGTGGTGAGGTGAAGAGAAAAAGATCTCAGGTCATTTTCTGATCTGGTTTGCTTCTTCTTCTTGCCCAGATTGATAGCTTGGTCTGAAGACTCTGAACCCTCACTTTGCAATGGTGAGGGCTAAATTAAGATCAATGTACTGAAAAGTTGGGATTGTGACCTGGTTTGGAAAGACGAAGGGTTGAGGTTGGTCAATTTTCAATGGAGAAGAGACTGTCGTTGTCTGGAGAAGAAAGAGAGGAGAGGCAGAGCTGTCGTGATTTTGGAGAAGAGAACGAGAGAGAGAGGGAAGAACAGACCCAAAAAGAAGATGGAAAAAAAAACTGATTTTTGAAGGTATTTTTGGAAGTGCAAAGAGACTTGGGATGAAATATTATTAAAAGAATAGAAAGGGGTGTGGTTTGCAATTTTTGGGGTGGAAATTTCACCCCCCCATTAAATAAGGTCTTTGAATAACTTATTAACCTTACTTCTAAAATAAAATGATCGTGTTTACATAGACGGTCAAAACAAAAATGTTTTATATGATACGGCTGTTTTTTTTGTATGAAATATTTGATTGGATACAGTTGAGTTGCAACTTTTAAAAGTGAAAACTAGACAGGTCCTAGGGGTTTTACTTGGTCCAACAATCTTATCATTCTGTTCTTGTAAACAATCAAAATATAAAATGCCTACCTGGAGGGGTTGAGTACAAGTTTCGGCGTCAGTGGTGATATAATGAGATGACTAGCGGTGAATATAACTAGGGTCTTCTATAATTTGGCTATGAAGAGTTGGAGCAATATTTTAATGATCATGTTAACAGTTTAGACTCCTGATGTTGTTGGTTTTCATGTTTTGATTTAACATGCATTATGAAATGACCAGATTTTATGAGTTAGAATTACAATTTTAATATATTTTTTTGAAATATATTGAAATTTCAAAATGATGTGGCAAGGAGAGTCCAGATAGCTCATAGCTCTGCTGAGTACTGACATATGGCATTGCTTGTGTGTATCAGTGTATGCCAGCTGTTGAATTTGTTAGGATTAAACTGTTACTTTCTTCGTTACTAAGGCAGTAGTTTTTCTTCACTGTAAGAATTGTTTAAGCTGAAGATTATTAGAAAACTCTGATATTACCGTGTCAAAATTTTCTCAGAATTTTTCTTATCTTCTTCGTTAAGCTTCACCTGCAAATCTGTAACTCACATCACCTATAGTAGCCATGTTTTCATGGTATCAGAGGATAATAGCCATGTTTTCATGTTTTCATGGCATGGTAAAAGGTAATTGCTCCATTTCAAATTTTCTGCAAGTGCATGTCTTGTTAACCAAATCAATTGTGCAACCAAGGTCGTAGTCCCTTACCGAATAAATCGAATTTCCGATTTCAATAACCTGCATGTGGGCTGTACTCATTAGCTTCTTTCTCATTTCCGTTTTTGACACATAACAGAGGATTGTTCTGCATTTCAATGCCTCATTTTGGTGTTCAACAAATTAACGAATCATCATGTTAATAATGTCTCAACCAACGGCGTTATCAAAAGGTTTATAGCTAGGTAGTTTTTGGGGAGTACGTGAAATTCACACTCTCTATTTTACAATACACACTCTTTCTTTTTCTGGCCTTTTTTATTGAAATTTTTATAAAAAGACAATACTAAATTACTAAAAACATAAATTTAAGTTACTAAAAATTGAAACATGGAGTGTGGATTTTAAAATTTGGGGTGTGAATTTCACAAATTTCATTGATCAATTCTGCAATGTTGTTTGTCATAACCCCATATTGTTGTGCGGTGCAAATGAGCGCGAGACCACTTGGAAAGGAATACATCTATGCTCAGGAACTCACAAGCTTTATGACTAGATAGTATTTTTGCACATAACACAAGGAGGAAAAAATGCAAACAGTACCTAACCTTTAGCCCATTAGTAACTTTAATACCTGACAAAAAAAATATATCACTTTGGTACCTGAAGTTCGAAACCCGACCCAACTTTAGTACCTAAAACACTGTTGGCCGTTACGGAGTTAGCCACCTAGCAAACTTTGAAGGGTATTATGGTCCCTTCACTGTTCGTCTTCTTCTTCCTCACGCTCTCTTAGTTTGTGTGGCCTCGGAGGGTTTTGATGAGGTTGCCGGTTTCGAATTCCAAGAGATGGAGGGTTTTGTCATGGGAGATGGAGACCATGAACTGGGAGTCGGCGAAGAAGGCGAGGTTAGAGATGCACTGATCGTGGCCCTCGAAGGTTTTGTCCAAATCTGCTCTTGTTCAATCTGCCTATAGTTCCTTGCTTCCCTGATTTTTCAAATTCCTCCACACACACACACATTCTCTCTCTCTCTCTCTCTCTCTCTCTCTCGCTTTCAATTCAGCCATAAACTCAATGCTTTCATCTCCTCCACCGCCGACCCTCCAGAAAACCCATTCCATACCCAGAACACTGGACATGTAGGACACCATCGATATTACCATCACCATTGACTGCAATAGAGATGTAGCACACCAAGCAATCCAAACAATTCACAATCGAGACAGATCTCGTGACCAAAGTCAGACCACCAAACCAAAACCTCGTCGTCGTCTGCAGTTCAAAACTGTCCCCGAAGCCATCGCATCGTCCAGAAAAAGTGACGGTCTCGATTGTCCCACATCTTCCAGAAAAAAAAGCAGTCTGCAGTTCAAAACCAAAACCCGGTCGCCGTCGCATCGCACCACCAATCAAGGCCCTAACTCCTATCCTCACAGCCTGGGAAACATCAATCCAAATCTGGATTGATTACCCGACCTCTGCCACAGCCAATTCAGACCAAGATCACAACAAATACAAAAAGACAAATCTGGATTGTCAAATCTCCAGCTGGTGAGGGATTTGAGAATCAAATCAAATGGCGTCGTAGGGCCACAGAGGTCCAATTGGCCAGGCCTGGGAAGCAGGTCCATCTCTCTGAGTCTGAGATCAAACAGCTATGTGTTGCTTCTGGGAAAATTTTTCTCCAGCAGCCCAATTTGCTCGAGCTTGAAGAAGAGATAGAGAGTGGAAATTAGTAGAGAGAGGAGAGAGAGAGGAAGAAGAAATGAGTGCGTGGAAATTTAAAAAAAAATTAAAAAAAAGGAGTTGAAATTACTTATATGTCCTTAAAGTTATGTCAGGTGGCTAACTCCGTAATGGCCAACAGTGTTTTAGGTACTAAAGTTGGGTCGGGTTCCAAACTTCATGTACCAAAGTGATTTTTTTTTTTGTCAGGTACTAAAGTTACTAATGGGCCAAAGGTCAGGTACTGTTTGCATTTTTTTCCCTAACGCAAGAGCAGGTATAGTCAAAATATGAGAAGTATTAAAATCAACCTTGCATGGAATTTAGTGGCAAGGAAAGAGTCAGAAATCTAACCTAGGTGGGACACCTACAAAAAAAAAAAATTACACATATTAAGTTTGAGATATAAAAGAAATAGACCAAAGCACGATATTTGATGAGGCAAAGAAGAGACAAATTATTCTGGCCGCGCCAGTTGAGTAAAATGTTAATTTACAAGGGAAAATCGTCCGTACAGTACCTGACATTTTTCCCATTCTAAACTTCAGTACCTCACGTTCAGAAAATATCAGAACGATACCTGAGGTTTTCACCCCGGATTGAAGATTGGTACCTGGTGCCGTTATCTCTGTTACAAAAACTGATGGTTGGCATATTTTGATCATTAAATGACCAATTTACCCCTTTAGTTTTTGTTTTCTTGATTTTTTTTATATAATAAAAAAAATTCTATTAGTTTTGAAAAATTATTTAAATTTTTGGTTGTCAAATTTTATCTTTTGAGCCCGTACGATTAAACTAGATGCTGTTTCAAGATTGTAGAATTTTTAGAGGATTTTTTTGTACACTCGAGCTATTTTTAATAATTTTTGGAAGTTTGGTAATATCCAAAAATATAATTAAAAATAGAAATTAGAGGCGGTTTAATCTGGAGCATCCATTTGAATCACCGTTTGATCTCAACCGTTGGATTTGAGTATATATAAGTTGAACCAGCTTGAGGAGCACCAGATTACATCCCAGACCGACCTCAGTCTCGACTGTTTTGTAACGATGACCCCAGACCGATGGTATCTCCACTTTCGGCCAGCACCAACGTCAAACAGGCGTCGTTCGACTCATCTCGGCATCACTAACAGGAGCTCGGTCATCCCTGCTCCGAACGACTGGCGATGGAGGTAGGAAGAAGCCCGGAAACTTCTCGGGTTCGCCGGCGAGTTTTCCGATTCCAGCTTGGTCATAGCGTCTCACTGGTGTCAGAAGCTTCCTTTCGACCTTGCCGACCTATTCATAGTGTTGGTTTGTCCATATGATAAGACATGAGAGAGAATCGAAGGGGAGAATAATTTTGGGATTTCCGGCAAGTTTCCAAGCTTCTGGCCGGCCAATCTGTTTTAGTTTGCTTGCAATTATTGTCTTTTAAAGATTATGCTTTTTGGGTTTTGATTGTTTCAATGAATAATTGGTAGATTTGGGTACTGTGATTTGTTGGCCACTGTGTTCTTGAATCAGAATATGCTTTGAATTTTGATTTTTGTGTGAAATAAATAGATAGGAAAGATAGTTGAAACAGATTCATAATCAGAGAAGAGAAATAGAGGAAACTGATAGCGGAATGGTTAGTCCAAAAACTCCAAACTTGAATAGACCAGAGAGGACGAGAGAGAGAGAGAGAGTTCTGGGTTTGAATGGGGACGAGAGAGAGGAACAGTAGGGAGAGAGAGAAAAATAGAAAAGAAAAAAAAGTTTAGATAAAAGAATAATGAATTAAGGCATGAAAAGACGAAATTATCCTTCAGCAGTTAATTTTTGTAACAGAGCTAACGGCACTAGGTACCAATCTTCTGTTGGGGTCAAAACCTCAGGTACCGTTCTGATATTTTTTGAACGTGAGGTACTGAAGTTTAGAATAGGGAAAATGTCAGGTACTACTCGGACGATTTTCCCAATTTACAAAACAAAGATACTCCAATAAAAAAAGGGAAAATGGTCCGTACGGTACCCCGCCTTTTCCTCCTTATAACTTTTAGTACCTGACAAAAAAAAAACATCAATACGGTACCTGAGGTTCTTTGCCCGACTGAAGATTGGTACATATGGCCGTTACCTCCGTTACGGAGCTTGCCAACTGGCAATTTTAGAAGGGCATTTTCGTCCATTCGTATATTAATAATTATTTTTTTCCTCCTCTCTCTCTCTCTGTTCTTTTTTTTCTTTTCTTTTTTCCTAATTTCTGTTCTCGTTCTTCAATTCTTCCTCCTCTGTTCTCCTCCTTCCTCTTCTCCACTCCCATGGCTGCCCATCTACTCCTGCAGTTCACCATTTCCACAGTAACACAAATCAAATCCTTTTTCCATAGCAAAAACTACAAAGACACAGAACTTCATCCAATTATCAACGAAGAGTTCAATCTTAATAGCATATGCAGATGGACCTTGGGCTCTTCGACGACGGCGGAGATGAGATCAGAGAGGAGATCGAAGCAGAGGAGAGGCTCCGTCGTCCTCCTAATCTGGCTCTCTCCTCCACTGGGCTCACCTCACCACCACCACTTTTCTCTCTCTCCACAGAGCCTTCCCGCCGACCCACCACCTAGTCCAACTCGATCGCCGCCGCAGCCCATGTCCTCCACCGGCCTCCAAGAGGACATGGGCGACAGTTCCATCTTTTTGCAATGAATGTATCTGTCCTAATTTTAATTCAGTGCAAGCAAATTCAACTACTTTGGTTGTTGGTTATGCTTGATTTATAGAAAGATGAGAATTTGGGTGATAGGTTATGCTTGATTATCTGTGTTGTTTCAAGGATGCAAGATCTCTTTGTTGTTGCAGCTAGCTCTCAAGGATGATTGAAATGAAGAAGTAAGAAAGAAGAACTGATAAGCAAGGAGTCACTTTCCGATCAGATAATGAACCATACAAGGTACTAATTGATCAATTGATTCAATTTCAAATCTTATTAGTACAATCATGTGCACAATTACATGATGCTTTGAATATAAATATGCTTTGCAGAAACACATGGAGCAATATGTGAACAAGATAATGAAGGTGATGAAGGATGAAAAGCTATTTGCTCCACAAGGAGGTTCAATCATCTTAGCTCAGGTTTATAGACCCTTATTAATCTTCCCTGATATTTTATTTTGGCTAAATGATCAAGCTTTGATTTATATTTGATTGAAACAGATTGAAAATGAGTACAATCAAATCCAACTTGCATATAGAGAGTTGGGAGATACATATGTGCAGTGGGCAGCAAAGCTGGCAGTTGGGCAGAATATTGGAGTGCCATGCATGGATCATGTGCAAGCAAAGGGATGCTCCGGAGTCCTGATCCAATGGTAAGTAATTGAGTTGCTAGTTTGTTGTAGTCGAACAAAGAGTCCTAGGTAGACCACATCTATAGACCAGATCTTCAATAAGTGTAGGACTATAATGAGATTACAATGTGGTCCATTTACTCGTTTTATTATTGTTATTGTCGGGACCTTCGATCTGAAAAAATTTGATTCCTATACAGATTAATACTTGCAACGGAAGGCATTGTGGAGATACTTTTTCAGGACCTAACAAACCCAACAAGCCTGCTCTATGGACTGAGAATTGGACAGCTCAGTGAGTACATAAATTCCTTAGCAACGTCTATCAATCCCTTTCAATATCTTCTGCTGAACGTACATCTTTCTCCTTCTTTTCATCAATACAGGTACCGAGTATTTGGTGACCCTCCTTCACAAAGAGCAGCAGAAGACATTGCATTTTCAGTTGCTCGGTTTTTCTCCAAGGGTGGGGCTCTAATATACGAATGGACGAAAAGAACAGAGAGAGAGAGAGAGAGAGAGAGAGAGAGAGAGAGAGAGAGAGAGAGAGAGAGAGAGAGAGGAAAAAAAAAATAATTAATATACGAATGGACAAAAATGTCCTTCTAAAATTGTCAGCTGGCAAGCTCCGTAACAAAGGTAACGGCCATATATACCAATTTCGGTCGGGCAAAGAACCTCAGGTACCGTATTGATGTTTTTTTTTTGTCAGGTACCAAAAGTTATAAGGAAGAAAAGGCGGGGTACCGTACGGACCATTTTTCCATAAAAAAATAAAATAAAAATAAAGGGCAACAAGAATACGAAGGGCAGCTCTCTAGCATTATAACATTGGGGTGAACCAACAGAGTTGAGACCGAATTGACACCTCTACACTCGGGAAAAGGTCGCCGCATTCTTCTTGCATTCAAGTCAAATACACCAATCTCCCGACAGGTATATGTTTCTAAAGAATGCAAACTCATGAAATTATTTGTTGCAAAACAAATGCAATTCCCTCTGAAGTCTTTGATTTTGATATCACTTGCCCGGAGGGAAAATGAACCACCGTTTGACAAAAATAATAGCTTGTCCCCCAAACTTTGTACCATTTCGAAATTGTCATTCTGTGGATCAAGCCTGTATACATCAAAACCACTTGTCCTCAAATATGTACGTAGATAATGATCATCTTCCTCAACAATATTGATGCCCCAGTCACCTATATCACCACCATTTCCTCCCAAGTTGTTCCATTCCTCATTGGCGTCATCACCACCGTCATTGCCTTCGACTTCCACTTCCACTTCCTCTTCCTCTTCCTCATGGTTGCCGCCACCACCATTCTCTCCGTTGTTGTTGTCACCTATGCTCGAAAATACATCTAACGTTTGGTGGATCAACAATACTTCCTTATTGGTTGCAGACTCTATCAAATATGAGTCAACATAGCCTTGTACGTAGATCTCATAGTTACCATGATATTCAGAGTTAGGATCGAAGTTTATACTTGCGTTATAGATTAATTTCAATTCCACCGAATGATCTCCAAAATTCAACGTACGAGCAGTTGAAACAACGCCGGACTTATTATTACTCACAACCAAGGCGTATAGCTTGCCAGAACAAAACAGTAAATCAGTCAAAGCTTCATCTGCATCTAATAACCGAAAGATATTCCATTCTTTGTCTCCAGGTCTGCACAAACCCAATATATCATTGGCACACCCAAGAGCAGCTGCTACCACACATTCATCGGAATTAATATCTGAGGTAGATAGCACGAGGCAGTTGAAGAAAGCAAAGGCACCATATCGTTTCCATTTCTTCGTTTCTACAAACTTCTGGAAAGACGGAATCGTTCTCAAGGATGGAAGTTGGTGTTGGACTCCTGAAATTGGATTTACCAGAAATGTTGTAGTGTTTTGTTCACTTTCCTTAATCATAATCAACCAACCTTTCGAAGACCCTCGAAACCACGCTCCACGAACAGGTTCAGGCAGCTCCAACTTAACAACTTTGCCGTCATGGAGGTCGTAAAAGCTTAAGGAGGTATCATTGCAAGTTAGAGCTTGAGATTCAGGTTGAGGGAGTACTAACCAGGGGAGTTTGTGAGGAGAACTAGGGATGTCTTTGCACATAGGAACTGAGCTCCATGGCTTGCAAACTAGGCTTAAGCGTATACGATCACGTACACTCAGGTGTGGCACAATAACCTCCATGATATCGTCAGGTAGTGTCTCCCAGCAGGGCTTGTGACGGAATAGTCTCTTAATCACCACACCACCAAACACTAAGCAACCGCAAACTAATACAGTTTTAATCATGAACTCCATCTTGCTATAGTAATTTATCAATGAGGAAATTTTCTTCTAGTTAATTCTGTTTAAAGGAACCTCAGCTTCGTGGACTCTATTCATAAGAATAACTCTCCTCCACTTCTGATCCTCTTAGCATTAGGAAAGCATTAACCGCTTGCAACCAGGAATCAGACACTTTTGCTCTTTCCTGATCCACTTAAGATTAGGAAAACACCAACCCTTTGCAACCAGGAATAAGACTCGATCTTTTGCTCTTTCCTTGTTACATTAGGCTAAGTCCATACCGTTTAGCTCCTACTCCCTGTTTGGCAGAGAATTCCGTATCTTACTGTTAGAGGTGGAACCAGGAATTGAATCAAGGGGTAAGTACTGCATTATAAATTGATGATCTACGCCAAATCTGACCAACAACTTTAAGACAAACCTGCTTTATCCATCATTTCATCCACCCATCCAAAAAAATGTAACAAAAGTAATGGGCATGCTATTAAACATTCATTCTGTTTTATGGGCAAACATGCATGATCGAACTTCATTCAGAGAAAAACAAACGCACAGTATTCATAACTAAACATTCTACATATTCTTATATTAAGGCAGAACATGATTCAGTTTGACCACTGCATATATCTATACCATTTCAGAAAAGTTAAAGACTTTGTTGATCTACTATGATCACAGATATCTTTCAAAACTAGGCAGAAATATGAGAACATACATGTTCTCAAATTATGAGTACTGCTGATAATGCAATAGAATAGCAAAAGTTTTGCTTGATTACAATCCCAATCTATTAACAAAGAGAGAAAATTTGACTACGGTCTAGCCCCGCAATAACCCATGTTTGGTTGGTGAACTAATTCAAAGAAACTGAATTCGGAACCTACACGGCCTTCTGAATAGCCCATTGTTTCTCCTTAGTCTTTGAACCAACAACGCTGCTTATTTCTGTCCCAAGCCCAAACAACATTTCATATTAGTACATAGCAAGCAAAGTAGGGAAATAAAACAAGTAAGACAACATATTTAGGAGTCTCAGTGTAGGAATAGCTGTAGCAAACAAATTACTAGCTATGACAATCAATGCAGAGTCCAAATCAAAATTTCATTATTGCTTATAGACCTCTTCACCAAACCATGAGCACTCTTGCAAGCTTGACCATCATTTATGTATTCTCATAACACAAGATCGCAATTTCTCTATTTGAAACAAATAACCACTAATATTATCACCATAAGAACTCTTGCAACTCAAAAATTGTAAGTTATTGTCTTGCTTGGATAACAATTATCATTTTATCATTTAGTAAGGACAATATACAGTCTAATAATGAAACAGTGAGAATCCTTGCAAAGTAACAATTAATTATATATGTAATACCCAAAACAGAGGATCTCACTATTTCTAGATTATCGGAACTCTTGCAATCAAACATTGCAGTGAAGGAAGATCGATCAATTATTTAGAAGTATTGAGAATATTGTATCTTCAAATAATGATTACCTTTGTTAGCCATGGTAGACAGCAACTTTGAAGGATGGACATGTGACTCTTCACCTTCACATTCTGCTCCTGCTGCAGCCTCTCAAAAGTTTCTTCCTCAGCATCTCCTGATTCGTGAATGATTTTTTGATCTTTGCAAAATTGTTCTTGCTCATAATTCGATCTGTCGACAAAAATCAATAATTAAGTAAAAGAAAAGTTGATATGTTAAGAAACTGGTAAGTACAAGGCAAATTGATGCCATCCAGCCCTTGACTACTTAAAAGAAACTGAAGTCTGAACCTAAAACAACCTGAGGCTTCAATAGTCCTTCATTTCTCCTCGGCCTCCTAAGCCAACAATAGGAGCTCCTTATCTCTGTTCCAAACCCCAAAAACATGGTATGTTAATGAACTGAGCCCAACAGCACGAAGAAAATGTGGCAAATGAAAGAAGTAAGCGACATATTTAGTTGTGGAACTTAGAAATTGTGATTTATTTTTAATTTGTAATGCTTGCTTGGATAACACTTAATCATCAGAAATTTAATAACATTTTATCATCAAAATTTTATGTTAGTAGGAATAGCCGTAGCAAACAACTTATCAGTCAGGACAATATACAGTCTAATAATGAAACTATGAGAATCCTTGCAAAGTTAACAATTATATATGTGACACCCAAAACACAGGTTCTCAGTTTCTCACTATTTTTATTTGAACAAAGAATATGTAAGATTATCAGAACTCTTGCAGTCAGATATGGAACTAAGGGAAGATCAATTACCTTGCATTGAGGAAACTTAGAAGAATACTTTCAGGATTGTATACAAAATTGTAGAGCAACCTCCAAAATGAACCACAGAATGTATAAACCTAAGGAGTGGAACTGTGGAAGTCGAGCTCTCAGCACTAGCCTCGAGATTAACAGATAACCAAAAGCCTCGGACTCCAAAGCCAGAGAACAGGTGTAAGAAAAACCATAAATCTCCTTCTGTATCTATACAAGTTTGTGATACTAATACCATGGCAACCATCCCACAAAATTGATTTAGTTTTACAGAACCTATGAGCATGAAGTCAAGTAACAGAGATCATTTCTTGGAACTCTGTTTACCCTAGACTGTTACAAGTCTTGCCCCAAGCAGCTATTGGCAAACGATCTAATACAGTCTAACCCAACCTTAACTCGAAGACCAGGCAAATTGAATTTGCAAGCAACCAGAATATATAGGCCATCCCAAACATATAATTTCGTATAGGCAATGAGATACTTTAAGTCTATACAACCATGAAAACAAGCTACAAACTAGAAACAAAACCACCAGAAAAGGCAAGTCTGACTACACTACATAACCAAATTCAATGATTCAACGAAATTGAATCAACAATTGCTGAGAGAGATGGAAAAATGCATCCACAAAAACAAAAGCTCCAAGTCCAGATTTTGTTAATTTCAAAGTTACAATGTATCAAACACATATGACCATATGCAAAGTCCCCAAAAACATTGTTTTTCAGTTCCAAACTTTAAATTATATTTAGTTTCAGTGAGTATCAACCACCATATAGGTGACATAGGATCCATCATCCCAGATTTCATTATATGAAAAGGCACAAAATTTATGTCACAACAACCCTCTATCAATTCAATCATCTATTTCATTTAACAAAGATAAAGAGAATTACAGAGTCACTGATTAAAAACCTAAATCTGAACATAGAACAACTAATAGCAAAGCAGCTAGTTAGTCCAGAACCCTCCACACTTCAAGAGCTTGTGAACTTGGTCACAGCCTTTGTACCCTCAGAAACAGCGTGCTTAGCCAATTCACCGGGAAGAACAAGCCTGACAGCAGTCTGGATCTCCCGAGAAGTAATCGTCGGCTTCTTGTTGTACCTCGCAAGCCTCGACGACTCCTGAGCGAGCTTCTCAAAGATGTCGTTGATGAAGCTGTTCATGATGCCCATGGCCTTGCTGGAGATCCCGATATCAGGGTGGACCTGCTTGAGGACCTTGAAGATGTAGATCTTGTAGGTCTCTACGCTCTTCTTGTTCCTCTTCTTCTTCTTGTCTCCGGCGGCAGCTCCGGCCTCCTTTGGGAGCTTCTTGCCGGCCTTGGGCTTCTTCTCGGCTGGGGTCTTCTCGGCGACGGTGGACTTCTTCTCCTCTGCCGGCTTCTTCTCGGCGGGCTTCTTCTCGGCCTTGGGTGCCATTTGGGGTTGGAGACAGAAAGTTAGGGTTCGGGAATTTGGAAATCAAGAGAGTAGAGAGCTATTGGGAGCGAGAGGGGTTGTGTGGGATTTGGAGATGTGTGGGTTGGTTTTTAATATATAGGGGAGAGAGATCCATTCTTATTGGCCAAGAGAGGACTCGCGGGGATCGATGATTTGGCGTAGGGATCGGCCGTAGAATTAGTTTTGGGAAACGGCTTGCATCGACGGTTTAAAGAGAGTTTTGTCACGGATCGGTGACTTGGCGTGTGGACCTGGCTGGTGGTTTTCCTCAAATGTTATCGACATTTTTTCTTTTATCGACATTTTTTCTTTTCTTTAGGAAAGAACATAAAGCATCGACTTCTTTTCAAAAAAAAAAAAAAAAAACTTCAAGCATTGACCTTGTTTTTACCTCTAGACATCACTAGATAATCCCCCTCGCACGATGCTGCGAGATCAACAAAAATGATTCTCCATAGCTGAAACAAAGTATTTGTTTATTGATTTACTAAGCTTATTTAAACTTGACATCAGTTCAAACAAAAGATGCAAAGCTTATCAAACATCCAACTCAAACAAAAAATACAAAAGAAAACGATTCATAAAGCTTACCAAGTAACAGCTGAAATCGAAGTTGTTGTCCAAGTTCTCTATCTGCTAATATGTAACGCTGCAAAAGCAACACTTTAAATAAGCACTCACTCTCCCTCCTGTTGTTCCCAAATGCTCAACTGCCAACATTGCGCACAACAGAGAAGTTAAGAAATTCAATGCTAACACGTTAACATATATTTTCAAATACATTGACAAAGCATTCATTTAATCACAATTAATTAAACATCAAAACTGCAGATTTGATAGAAGATAACACTCATATACAGAAATTTGAGATTCACATATCTGCTATTGAATTACATATTCAAACTCCTTTCAGACTTTCTTGTCCTTTATTTCTGGTGGAGGTAACAAAATATTGAAGACTCTAGCTATTGTTTGATATTTTCCTCTTGCTCAGTGATTTCCAGTTGTGAAACAAAGCTGATGCTGCACAAAGTAATTTTGAAAATGAAATTAGTTGCATTATGTGAGTAGAAATTCTTGATAATAGCATTAATTTGCTATACAGTGTCAACAAATGTAAATATCAGAATTCTTTGATGATCAAATTGATAGGGGAATAGCAGAACACATGAATATGATAATGATGCACTTGAGCAAGAAGGAAGTTCAAAGTATGAAAGCAGGAAACAGTGGGTTCGAAAACATGATGTAGTTGAGCAAGAAATTGAAGATCTTTTTCATGAATATAAATCATTGGTTTCGAAAGCAAACACATATCATTATAGAAAATTTCAATTGATAAAACCAATTGAAGCTCTTCTTTGTCCTTTGTCACTCAAAACATGAGTTCTTCGAGTTAAGAGGTACTCAGTTGAATTCAATTGAATAAGGGATTGACAATGGATTGGATCTATAATTTGACTGGAAAAAAAAAAGTAAAAGATAGTGACTGATAGCTAACTAACCATAAAAAGAGAAAACTAACCACAAATAGAGAAAAAAACTAACCATAAATCTCTAACTTTGTCCAAGAAATCAGAAACCTTCATATGAATATCAGTGGAAAAAGAGAAGAAACAACAAAAACATCAATCAAATTGAGAAAACCATACCCAGAAGCTCGCAACCCTTGGCTCTAAGATCCGCAAATTCTTCCTGCAAAAGCGATATAAAAAAAAACAATTGAATCAGAAACCAAACGAAGGCGGGAGCGAAATTTCACAAATTAACACGCAGGCTAGAAGTTCCCAACCCTTGACTCTAAGATCCTCAAATTATTCCTGCAAAACCGATATAAAAACAATCCCCACTGAATCAGAAACCAAACAAAGGTGCGGCCGAAATTTCAGAAATTAAGAGACGGGTGCAGTTGATTACGTGATTACAGCAACTGACCATAATTTCCCTTCGATCCCTCTATCTCTTCGTGCAAAGCGAAGAAACGCACGGTATCTCTCTCTCTCAATCGTTCTTGATTGACTGCTCTCGATATCGAGGAATAGCAACCTGTGTGCTGGCAGCAATCCAATCAGAACATTATAGAACAATGGCATCCTGTAAATAAGGAACATCAGAAGGGCAAAAACGCCATTTTACTGTTAAATGAACAGTTGAATGAACAGTGCAAGGAACAGTTATTCGGCTTTAGATGTATGTATAATATTTGAACTTTTGAAGTGAATTATACAGAAGACACGAACTTAATGAATTAATTTTTTTTTAAATAATCAACACCGTTTGAGCCATATAAAAAACTAGTTTTTTTTTTTTAAAATAACTATTAAAGATTAAAACTTCTTGGGCAACCAGAGTTTAGAGCATCTTTAGCAATGCTAGCCATTTTTGAGTCAAATTTTAGCTAAAGTAACTAAAAAGTCATTTTAGCTAGCCACTTTATAATTACTTCTGCATCAATGCTCTCTATTTTAGCTAATTTTGAATTTATATTATTTTAAAAATGAATATTAAATAGTTTAAATGTATTTATAAATTACATAAAATAACTTAAAATGAATGTTTTAAATTATAGAGATCATCCTGCTCTCTATATTTAAGAGCAAGATAGCTAAAAGTTATAATAAAGAGCCACTTAGGAGTCTGGTGCAGCTGCTAAAATAGATAAAAAACTAAACATGCTCTCCAAAATAACTAATGAGCCACAATAGAGAGTCTGCTAAAGATGCTCTTACAGTATCAAACAACAAAGCAAAAGTAGCCTCAATAGGGACTCTATCGGTTCAAGTTACAACAGTAGAAGTATCATGACCTAGAGTGCCTATTGCATCAGTCATAAAGTCCGCTTCTCTTAAAACATGCTTGAATGAGATGGAATCAAACTATGTAGCCAACCTTCGCATGTCTTCGATTATCTTGAAAAGTCTCGGGTGGTATGAGGATTCCACAAACAGCATCAATGACGAGCTTAGAATCACCTTCGACTTCAATTTTCATGAAGCCTCGCTCTAAAGCATACTTATTGGTTATAGTTGGTAAAGTCAAAATTATTAAATTTCTCTAAATGAAAACAATTGCGGATTGATAACATGGTTAGGAAGATCATGAATCTCAGTAAAAGCTGCAAAAGCTTAAAGAATCAACAATAAAATTTCATAATATGACTGTATTTTTCTATTTAAATTCTAGGGCTATTTATTTGGAGATGAAGATAACTAAATAACCTAACAGCAACCCTAACTAACTTGACAGACTGACATTGCCAACTAGGTGTCTGTGTGACAACTGTAATAAACTCAATACCCCCCCCCCCCCCAATCTCACCGGGGGTTTACCAACCTGAGATTGTTGCAATGCTAAGCATGAATAAAAACATATTCAAGCTGCAAATCACCTTTTCTGGATATAGTATGAGATTTGGAGGCATATGGGGTTGCACTAGCAGTAGTGTCTGCATGCCACTCTTCATGTTGAGGACGCTCAAGAGCTTGAGCAGCCATTGTTAGATCACTAATAGGCATTGGAAGAGCATGCCAAAAAGGAAGTGTAAGAAATCCAATAGTTGCCTGAACATTCATGGTAGTGAATGTATGTGGAGGAGTAGCACCGTGAAAAGCATTGTTGGATCTATGATGACAATCAAAAGCAATGTGCCCTCTTTTCGCACAAATTCGGTAGTCAACAATAGAAGATGAGGCATTATTGTCATTCCTGCAGTAGGGGTCATCATGGGCCGGGCTAGGGCCGACCCTACCCTAAATTTTAGAGCTTAGGGTCGGGTCGGGTCGGGCCTAGTCAAAGTTAACAAAATTGAGGGCCGGGTAGGGTCGGGCTAGGGCTTAAATATGCTAACCCTTACCCGCCCGAAAAGCCCGATCCGTTAGGGCCGAATAGGGCCGAAATGGGCCAAAAAATGGCCTTATTTTGTTTAACAAAAGAAAAACATTATTTCTTTCTTCTCAAAATATGGCTTAATGGTATATATTGGTAAGGGAAAAATTTGGTAAGTGGTCCTGAACTATGGACCCCTACGAATTTCAGTACATCAATTTCCAAAACATAAACTTTGGTACATGAGGTTTCAAAACTGACCAGTAAGCATACACGACGTCATTGATGCCGTTAGTTTGGTGCCAACTGGTCGTATTTTAAGGGGTAAAACGGTCACTACAAATTTTCTACTATGAGCACTCAGCCCTCTCTCTTCTCTTACTGTGGGCACCCAGCTCTCCATCTCTCTTACTCTGGGCAACTAGCTCTCCATCTCTCTTACTCTGGGCACAATCTCTCTCTCTCTCTCTCTCTCGCTCGCTCACCTGCTTGCACAGTGCAGCGTGCAACCAACACCACCACCCTTTCAACATAGCGTCCTACCATCACAGCTGATGACAACCGCTAGTCCTCCCAGAACTAATCTAAAACTCTAAAAGAGTGGGCTCTTACGCTATTCTTCACACATAGTAAATCGAATCCAAATACCTCCACAGCTCACCAAGAGGTGTAGACCAGAAATACCTATTCGAAGGAAGTCAAAACTAAAGAATTAGACCCGAAGGATGTGATGTTGTCGCGGGAAAGCGATGAAAATACTCGATGACAGAGAAGTTGTAGGCTGGGTAAATGAGGTTGTGAGAAGCGGCCACCATTGCCACTATCGAATTTCTCGACGCCAAGCTTGGCGGTGTTTGGGTGTTAGGGCGATTGCCAATTTGATCTCGAAGAAGACGAACACCCCCAGATTTTATCCTCCTGGCGCTGACACAGCAACTCGAAGACCGCCGCCGAGTCGGACATGTTGCGAGAGTCTGAGTCGAACTCAGACCTCCGATTGTAGTTGGTGATGCCAATGGTGCAAAGCAAGCAGAGAGAAGAAAAGAGATGGCATACCTGAGAGAAAGAAGATAGAAGGAAGAGATTGAAAATTGAAAGCTTAGAGATAATACAGAGAAAGTCAACATGAAAGGAGTGAGAAACATGTGGTAGAGGAACAACACGAACGGGCTAGGCCTTGGGGCTCTTGTAGCAGCGGTGGTGGACACGGAGGAGAGGTCGTCAGAGGCCATTGGTAAGCTGTGGAGGTATTTGGATTCGGTGAGAGAGGTTGGGAAGAGGGAGAGTCAGAGAGACAGAGAGAGTGTGAGAGAGAGGAAAACCCATTGACAAATGAAAAATCAATTCTGCCCTTCATTATGTGAGTAATGGCATGCGGACTGACGGAGTTACTGACGCCATGTACGTATATGAAATAAATTTCATATTTGATGTACCAAAATTTATGTTTTGGAACTTGCTGTACTGAAATTCGTAGTGACCCTTACTTCGGGTACTATTCATGAATTTTTCCCTATTGGTAATAAAAGACTCATTGTTTTTTATTGAACATATTTAATACACACACACATGCACTTGTAACTTATAACATTTATTAATATTAGTTAAGGTGCTTATATTCAATTAACTATCTATATAAATCTCTCAATATTAATTGTTGTGTAACAAAGAAAATAGAAATTAAAGAAAACAAAACTTATGAAATCAATTACAAAGAAATAGATAAATTGCATACTATAGAAAAAAGAGAAACATAATTAAAAAATAGGAAAAATAAAAAAAAATTAGGGCTTATTCGGGCGGGCCAAAAATTTCGAAATGGAAATTGATCAATCTGACAATGGTCATATGCATATACAACAGTAGTAGGTATTGTGTAAAAAAATTAAGTCGAACTGCATTAAATAAGGCATCAAACGGAGCAGTCAACACTTTGTATAAGCAAACATCCGTAAGGGGAGCGGCACTTTTTGCGGACAAACATCCCCATATTTTGACAGCAGGTGATAGACCCCCTCCCCATGAGAGTGTGGGAGCTGATAGATCAAAAAAAAATAATTGCAAAGTCTTGGTTATGAGCATATTTGTGTTAGGTTTTATTTAGGGTATGGAGTTGACCGAGTCGATAGAGACCCAACCGAAGGTGGAAGTCACTGAAATTTTTACCACTACCATATATTCATATACGGACGACATCTAATGGTGCATTTTAAAAAATTCCATTTCGTCCCCCATTTTGCTCATGGAGGATAACAAGCCTAATAAACGAGTTATACTACATTAATAGGCATATAAGGATTATATGTGATCCAAAAATTCTGAAATGGAAATCGACCAATCTGAAAATTCTCATATGTTTATACAACATTGATAGGTATTGTGTAAAAAAATTAGGCCGATCTGCCATGAATAAGGCGCCCAATGTAGCGGTCAACGCTTTGCACAAGCAAACTTCCCTAAGGGGAGAGGCACCATGCGCGGACAAACGTTGCGGAATTTTGACATCCGTAAGTAGACCCCCTACCCATGAGAGTGTGGGAGCTGAAAGATCGAAAAAAGTGAATTGCCAAGGACCGGTTAAGAGCATATTTGTTTTATGTTCTATTTAGGGTATTGAGTTGACCGGGTAGATCAAGGTCCAACTGAATGCGGAAATTGTTGAAATTTCTACCACTAACATATATTCATATGCAAACAACATCCAGCGGTTCATTTTAAAAAATTCCATTTCGTCCCCTATTTTGCTCATGGAGGGTAACAGCCTAATAAACTAGTTATACAACTTATACTACATTACAAGACATATAAGGATTATGTGCGATCCAAAAATTTTGAAATGAAAATCAATCAATCGGAAAATTCTTATATGTTTATACAATAGTGATAGGTATTGTGTAAAGAAATTAGGTTGATCCGTCGTGAATAAGGCACCTAACGGAGCGGTCAACGCTTTGCACAAGCAAACTTCCCTAAGGGGAGCGGCACCATGTGCGGACAAACGTTGCAGAATTTTGACATCCATAAGTAGACCCCCTACCCATGAGGGTGTGGGAGCTGAAAGATCGAAAAAAGTGAATTGCCAAGGACCGGTTAAGAGCATATTTGTTTTATGTTCTATTTAGGGTATTGAGTTGACTGGGTAGATCGAGGTCCAAACGAAGGCGAAGGAAATGTTGAAATTTCTACCACTAACATATATTCATATGAAAATAACATCCAGCGGTGCATTTTAAAAAATTCCATTTCGTCCCCATTTTGCTCATTAAGAAGTTAACATTACATTGGTAAAATGGTTTCAACTCAACCAATTGATTATTTTTAGTTATGTTGATTACTTGATTTATTTCAAAATTGGTATTACATGAATATATTGTCCAATTTGAAATAATAGCTTTGTAATTATTACAGTTAATTAGTTAACAGTAATTATTGGTAAATATTAAAATACCCATAAGATTATATTAAAACGGCGGCGTTTTTGCCGAATTAACGGTTAATTCTTTAAATTTTTTTTTTCTTCTCAAAATATGGCTCAATTTAAAAGACTCATTTCCTAACATGGCAGATTGAAATAATTTTCTACACTTCAATAGTTTTATACATATAACACATGTAATAGAAAATAACAAAAATAAAATATAAATTTTAGGGCCTGGCTTTTAGGGGCGGGCCTGGCCTAGCCCTTACGGGCTCAATCGGGCCGGGCCGTAGGGTAGGGCCGGGCTTTATTTGTGTGACCCATACCCTACCCTAAATAAAAAAGGGTCGGGCTGGCCCGCCCTAATGGAAGGGCCGGGCGGGCTTAGGGCCCAAGGGCCATATGATGAGGCCTATCCTGCAGTAAAAGATGACTGATGTATGACCTCACTTGCGACAAATCTGACACTCTGGTATAACATTGTTTCCACCACTATAACCACTGGAAACATTGTTGTCATAGATCCTTCCTTAGTTATCTCTCTTCTTATATTATTACCAAAGTTCATGTTGCCATTGTTACTGAAGTTCCTATACGGAATGTACCATTAAAAGTCCTATTGTCGTAGTTATTATTACCAGTGCGGTAATTCCCATTGTTGCTCAAATTCTCATTTTTAATGTTGTAGCGGCCTTGAGAGGAATTGTTACTATAATATTGCCAACATTGGAAAAACTGTCATTTAAACTTTGAGTATATCGCTTTGTACGTAGGAGCAACCATAACAGATATAGGAGATTGCGTTTGAAGCACAATTGCTTTTGAAAATCTCTCTCAACATGCAGCCAACAACAAAGACTAAAACTTTTGTATAGAGATAGATTTGTCCATGGCTCTAATAACCACTTTAATGTTGTTATACTCACGAGCTAAACCATCAAAATCTAGGACAACAATATCTTCATCAGTACTACAAAAGCCAATTGGTACTAATTCATTCGACATGTCGAATATACTTGTCTATAGAATCAACATTTTTCTATAAATTAAGTATGTAGATTGGTCTTAAGTTGCATGACATATGAGTTTTTATTTTTATTTTTTTATAGAAGCGAAACAAGGGCTAACTCCTAGCCCTCATTCGAAATTTTATTAAGAATAAGAAAAAGTACAGAGAAATGGGGGACTAGGCCTAAACCATTTCTGCAATGCACAAACCAAAACCAGAATGTGCTAATACAAGAACCAACTAAATTTAACAGACAAACTAAAAATAGAACAAATTAAAAAAAACCTAACGAAACCGATAAACATTTGCTGAAGACAAATCCTGGCCATACGGGCCAGCAATGAAGGCAGGAAAAGCATCCCACCAACTAGAGCCAACATTAATAGCACCATAGTTTGCTAAAGCATCTGCTACTGTATTTCCCTCCCTGTAAATATAGCTAACTTTGAACTGAATCATGTGAACCAGAAAAAGACAATTATTCCAAGCCACCCGTAGCCTCCATGGCACAAGCAATGGATTTCTGAAGTAATGAACTACAAGTGATGAATCAGTTTCAAGCCAAATATGAGTCCATTGCTTTGACCAGGCAATCTGCAAAGCTTCAATCACTGCCAACACCTCTGCATCAATGGCGCTTAGGACCTCAACTCTCTTGGCAAAAGCTCCTAGAAATAAGCCATCATGGTCTCTGAAGATACCACTAGAACCTGCTGTGCTTGAGTCACGAAAAAAAACCATTTGTATTGACCTTCAACCAATTAACCGGTGGAGACACCCATTGCACAGGAATAAATTTTGGAGCTTTGACTGTTAACGACGAAAGCCCAAGCACATTGAACATATTATGAACTCTCGAGTTTACTACACTGGGAGCAAAATAGATGGAAGCAGATTCCTTCAAAGAAATGAGAAAGAAATGCTTAAACCTTGTTAAATCAAAAGAAGCCTCATCAAACCTAATCTTATTCCTCTCAGTCCAGAGACAGCATAAAGCATCGCAAAAAGCAAAACCCCATAATATTCTAGTAGAGTGGACCATGGTATGAATTAAATCATGGGAGATCAGGTCCAAAAGACATGAGCATGGCATCAATTGCACATAAAAAATTGAGGCAAGCCAACTCCAAAACTCATGAACTAGATGACAATCAAAAAATAGATGATTGATTGTCTCACCTTGAGTACGGCAAAGAGAACATTGGGAGCATAAAATAACACCTCTTCTTTGCAAAGCATCATCAGTAACAATCCTTCTATTAATTATCTTCCATGCCACCAAACTCTTACGTGGTTGCATGGCCTTATGCCATACCAATTTACTCCAACTTGAAACAACTGAATATTTATCCTCAATCTCAACCAAGCCTCCCTTGAACTTATGGTTTCAACCAAATAGTATAATACAATATCAAAAGTTTTTCTAAAATGAAAGATTTACATTTCCCCTAAAATTGAAGTTTTTGCTTGGCATCTAATTAGAGGAAGGCTAAAGACAAGAGATATGATCTTCACTAATCTGGCTAATAACCACTTTTGTCTTTTATGCAATTTTGATATTGAATCTCTTAATCATCCTTATTTTCATTGCTCTTACACCAAAGAGATTTGGCGCGGTTTAGGTATTAATTGTGATCATTCTGATTGGAATAATTCTTTCTTGTGCTGGATGACTTCATTGCTTGTCAAGATTTTCAATGAGTTTTGTATTACTTTCGGTCAACAGATAAACAATGAGAAATCAAGAGTTTACTTTTCTCCAATCACTCCCCTACAAATGTCTAGATTAATATTTCACTGGGCCCGAAACAGGCCCGTTTTTTACGGTTCATGCCTAAAGCCCGTTTTGGTACTTACAGGGACCGGCCCGTTTACTTTCGGGCCGGGTTTCAGGGCTTTCGGGCCCAAATACCAACTTTTTTCAATTTTTCTTTACTCTCTGCCCACATATATAATCCACATTTCAACAAGTTGAAGATCAACACACTATCCATATCCAAAATTCAACCTGCACATTCAAATATCCAAATATGTAGAGTTCATTATCCAAATTCAAATACGAGAAGGCCAGAATATTGATTGAAATCAAATACAAAGTCCCAATTCAACACACAGTCCCAATTCAACACACAGTCCCAATTCAGGTCTTGGTTCCACTGGAGCTGTCGGCGATGGTACAATAGCATTCCCATCAGTAGCCATTCTACAACCAAAACAGGAAGAAAAATTAGAATATTAGTTATTAGATTAGTCACAATATGAACAGCTGCGAGCAAAGGATGAATTCCAAAATAAAGATGAAAGTGCAGTTTTTGTTATCACTGTAAAAGAATGAATCTTTTGCACAGAACAAGCCACAATAACACTCTAAATTACTGCAGTGAGCCCAATAACTTAGGCTTACACAGTTACAGATTTACAAGCCATAGTTATTATACATTGAGTTACAGAGTTACAGAAACAATTGTAATTAATTACTTCAAAAGAATGAATCTTTTTGCACATAAAACTCAACCCAGTACTTCCCAGAAGTCACAACAAGTTTGTATATTTGAGAAAAAGGACGAGAAGAAGGGAGATGAATTTTTACTCACTTAAGCAATCAGACAATCAGTTCGAAGGAGAACACCTCCGGAGCCACCAGTTCGAAGAAGAACACCTTCACAAAACTCACAGCTTAATGTGAAAAGAGAGAGAGAAAGTGCAGTCTCGGCCGTGCAAGTCAAGTGGAGAGAGAGAAAGAGAGAGAAAGTAGTCACGGGCTCTCTGCGTTCGCAGTGCAGGTGAAGTGGAGAGAGAGAGAGTGTGTCTCGGCGTTGGTGGATATGGCAGAGGCGGAGGTTCAGATCAGGTTTGGGAAGGACTATGACTGAAGGTGAAGGAGGCGGCCTCCACTCTCTAGGTTCAGATTGGGTTTGAAGAAATTGCTGAGATTGATTGGGTTAGTCGTATTGGACTTTAGGTATTTGAGTGAGGAACAAATTGTTGTATCTGATCCTATAGTAGAAATTTTGAGCCTTATATTAGGTCCAATAATATATGGACATCTGTATCCTTTAACTTAGACGGGCCTAAACTGGCTTTTCCAACTTTGAATGGCAGGGCCCGGCCCAAACCTTATCTTTGAAAGTGCAAGCCTGGCCCGAACCGTTTTGGTGACAAAAAAAATAGAGCCGGGCCCTAACAGGTCGGGCTTTGACAGGCTGGTCCGGGTTTGCGGGCTTAAATGCCCAACCCTAGATTAATGTGTGAGCTTCTAAATTGCCTTTGTTGTGAGCTTCTAAACTTTGTGGAAGTTGAGAATCCGAGTAATTATTTGTGGCAAATAAGAAAACAAGAGGCACTGATCTATATAAAGGAACATGTCAATAGAAAATTTTAGGGATCAAAGTAGAGTTTCCTTTCTATGGCAAGAAGAGAAATTTTTATAAAGTCAGTTGTTGTGGCTAATCCTGCTTACCCTATGGCATGTTTTGAGTTTCCTAAAAGTATTTGTAATGAGTTAAATTCTTTCATTGGGAAGTTTTGGTGGGGTTCGATCAAGTCAAAATGGTCAGAAGATACACTGGAAAAGTTGAGATTTTTTGGGTATTCCCAAATCTAATAGAGGATTGGATTTTAGAACTTACATTACTTCAATTTGGCCATACTTGCTAAGCAGTGCTGACATCTACTATAGGAGCCTAATTCTTTATGAGCCCAAGTTCTCAAGGCAAGATATTTTTTGAATTGCTACTTCTTTGAAGTTGTAAAAGGTTATCAAGCATCTTGGAGCTGGTCTAATCTCTTAGAGGCTAGAGATCATTTGCTCAATGACAGTAGTTAGCAAGTCATCCATGGCTATTCCATAAACATATGGAAAAACAAGTAGCTATCCCTCCTACAATTTCTCACAACCAATCTAGTGGCTCTTCACATTTGATGAATAAGAAAGCCTAGAAGGTTTTGTGGAAGTTACATACCCTTCCAAAGATAAAGCTTTTCTTATGGAGAGTACCGAATGAAGAAGCACTTACTATGCATAATATAAATCCTATATGTCCTATTTGTAGGGATGTTGTTGAGAACTTGGATCCTTCTTTGTCCTTGGGTTGAAGTGGTATGGTTCGGCTCTTCTTTAGCTCCAGGCCTTAAAGTCGACAAGCAACATATTACTACCTTTGATTAATTGCTACAACATCGTCCAATAAAAGTGATAAAAAGAGAGTTCTTACCATTATCAGCTTCTTATTTTGGACTTATTTGGAAGGCTAGGAATCATTACCATTATCAGCTACAACACCATTACCATTATCCTCTCTCTCTAAAACCTAGAGAGAGAAATCCGATATGAAATTCAAGTCCCCTCCTCCCCCATTCTCTCACCCAATTCTTGATCTATCCAAATATAGATCGTGGGCTGAAGAGCTGGGGGAATCTCCTGCTCGGGCTTTGACTTTGTCTACTTTCATCTCTTTTCTCTAGCTTTACCAGCTTCTTCTCACCCTTGTGGTGATTTTGTACCCTCTGTGGTGTTTATCCTGGCAATGTCCAGCATAGGAGGACTTTGTTCCTTGATTTCTCTTTTCTTTTCTTCTAACTGTCAATCGATCCTACAAGTTTCCAGGTCAAAAATCAATCAATCTCACAACAAATCTCCGTTCTCTACCCTCAACCTCCAAGGGGCTTCTTATGGCTGCAATTACAAAGTGCAAGTCACTTACCTAGGCGAGTATGGGTGCTTACGCATGTGTTTTTCACCCCTTATTCTCCGTTGTTACTGTTCTTGTTGTTTGGACCCAAAATGAGCATTTTGGCCTGACAAGGCGTGTCTTGGAGAAATTGAGCAAAAGTCAGTGGCTCAAGCTATATATTGTCGAAAAGTTTGAAATATATTATTTAGAGGCTAAATAAAGCCTATTATGGAAGATTATGCGAGCTTCAAGAAAAGGAAATGATGGAAGCATGGAAATGAAAAGTCAACTTTAGCACATTTCCCTACTTCGGCTAGGAGAAACCGAGCTAAACAAGGAAGGAGGGGCAGAAGACTAACCAAATGAAATCCAAATGAGCTAAAACTTTTTAGATTAATTCTAAACATCCCAAGGATAATTTATTATGAAGAGTTCCAGAGCTAGTTATGAGTGGAAAGTCTTCAAACAATCAATCCAATTTTATGCAGAAGCAAAACTGGAAAACTGGACTTGTAAGGAGTCCAGCAGCATTTCCGGCCCAACCACATGGAAGAAAGCTCTGAAAATTTGCCACAATGATCTACACTCATTATGGATCATTTGATATGAAGAAGTCGAAGACCCATTTTGAGTTCTTAGTGGAGATATAGCTGCAGCAAAATTGGAGCAGTAAGTGCTTAAACCTAACATTCCATTAGTGTTTTAAGTGCTTAAACCTAACATTCCATTAGTGTTTAAGTGCTTGAACCTAACAATTCCATAATCTCATAAGTGCTCCATCATGATCCCATTAAGTGCTCCATCATGATTTGTTTAAGGCCAACCACTATGGCTTGATAGCCTATATATAGAGGCTACAACAAGTAACAAAACACCAATTCATTCATCAAAACATCTCTAAGATGATATAAGTTCTCTCTAGAGCAACCTCTCTAAGAGAAACTCCTCTCCTTGTCTTTCTCTTACTGGTGATCACACTCCTAGTCCTAGTCTTCTCAGAAGCCGACTTTCAGTGCCACCAAACCCTCTGTCAACATACTTCGGTCCTAGTCTCCTCGGGAGCCGACGGTAGTGCCGCGACCACAACGGTTATAGAACCAGCCAAGCAAGGGTAACACCCTAGCAACCCAGCCAAGCTAAAGTCACGCTTTAGCAAGATCTCAATACTTCCTGGTGATTTCGCTCTGCTCAATCTGCAATATTGAGTATCGACTTGTGAACAAGAAGAAACTTCAGCAAAGTCCTCACCACGAGGCACAAAGAATCCCGCGACGAGGTTGGTGCTCTCCTCGTCTACAATCGCTCGACAGAAGTCAGGTCAAGGGACACCCCCGACGAACGCACCCGACGGTGCTGGCACGCCTGCGCAGAAAAGAGATTGTTGACCAGCTGCAACGACAAAATTGGAGCCAAACACTTGTTCTGGTACTATACTCTGGATCTCGAATTCTGTTTGGCAGCCATGTTTTCTTCTTGGTCTTGATGGTGGAGAAATGGAGTTTGTTGTGAGGGATCTCATCCCTTTGGTTGTTGGTGGTTCTCTTTTGATTTGTATATTGGGATTTGAATGACAGCGGTTTTTTAGCACGAAACTTCTGGTGTTCTATTTCCTGCCATATCTCAGCGATGGTGCGCGGCTAGCGGCGAGGGTTGGACAGCAATAGCTAGGGTTTCAGAAATGGGTTGGGCCTCTTATCTGGCCTATGCTTTAGTTTTTATTGTTTTAAGGGTTAATTCCCTGGCACTGGCTCTCTTAGAGCTTATGATGAAATTAGTTTTCCTTTCTAGTTCTTGTCTGTTTAGGCTTGTCCAACAGATTGGTTAAGTATTTCCATTATCAGCCCATTGTGCTAGCTTTGGGGCAGCTTAATTGATCCCCTCTTCAAAAAAAAAAAAAAAAAAAATCTAGAAGGCTAAGTATACTTTTATTTATCAACAAAAATCTTTGTCGGTGAGTTTCACAATTAGCTTTGCAATCAACTACTTATGCTTAATGAATGGCCCAGATTGCCTACAAAATTCTCCCATCTCCAAATGTGTTTGAATAAACTTTTATTTATCAACCCTAATAGTTTTGATTCAAATGAAGGCCATGTCATATGTTGCCACTGTCACCGGTGGTGCTGTCGTACTTCTCCGCAAAGTACCATCACGAGAAACTACAGAATCAAAGCATGCCACAAAGCAACAAGGGCCAACTGCATAGATTTGGACACCGCTATAGAACCCCATAATTTCTTCAATGTTCCTTGAAAAACTTCACGCTTAATAGTTTGACGACAGACAAAACGACAAAGCAAGTATGCACTACAATTATAAGATTTATAATTGTAGAAAGGTTGAATGAGAGTTTGGAGATAAGACTCGCCGTCTCCTTAATATTAGACATTGGAGAAATTGCTTCTCGTTAAAACCCTAGAGTGTCCTTTCAAACATCTTAGAACCTTGTTTCGAGTTTAGCTAATAAATCTGAACTAACCCTTACCGTTTTTAAATCTCAAGGAGAGAGAGAGAGTGAATCAAACGTCAAATTGCTTAAAAAAAAAAAAAAAAATTGTATCGTGGGCTTCTTGCTTACGACTGAAATCATAGTGGGCATTGACCAAAATTACAATTGTAGTGGGCTTGAATCGAACCAAGTCTGCAGACTACGAGGGCATTTTCGTAAGTCCATTCGTGTTAATTCATTAAAGCCGAAGCTCGCAACGCCTTCACCACTTCAAAAGCAAAAACCCTAGTGTGCCTCTGCTCTCCAAACTCTCCCAACCCCGCCGCCCCCCCCATCTCTTGCTCTCAGTAGTCTCAGGTAAAAATCTACTCTGCACCCAACTCCACAAAATGCACGAATCGACTAATAACAGCTGACCCATCACGATTTCTGACTCTGAATTTGATTCTCTTGTGCTTTCAGATCTAAAAGAAGCGGAAAAATGGTGAGAGTCAGCGTTTTGAACGATGCTCTGAAGAGCATGTACAACGCCGAGAAGAGGGGCAAGAGACAGGTCATGATCAGGCCTTCGTCTAAGGTCATCATCAAGTTCCTTATCGTTATGCAGAAGCACGGTTCGTAATTTCTTCACTCCTTTTTGTATTTTGAAAAAGAAAGCTTGAATCTATATATCATGTGTACTTTTTGGAGTTGTGTGTTGTGCTGATCGAACTATGTGATTATTGGGTCTGGAATTGCTTAGTTATCTGATTACTGGGTCTGAAATTGTTTGGTTAGATGATTTATTGGGTCTGAGATTAGCTAGTTATCTGATTATGGGTTCTGTAGCTGGCTATTATGTGATTAGTGGGTCTGGAATTGTTTGGTTGTATGATAATTGGGTTTGAAATTTTGCAGGTTATATCGGAGAGTTTGAGTATGTTGATGACCATAGATCTGGAAAGATTGTGGTTGAACTCAATGGGAGGCTGAACAAGTGTGGGGTTATCAGTCCTCGCTTTGATGTTGGTGTCAAGGAGATTGAAGGCTGGACTGCTAGACTTCTTCCGTCAAGACAGGTTTGCCCTTGTTAACTCATCACTGTATTAGATGTTAGGTTACCATAGTGTTGTATATGTTAAATATGGCTTGCCCGGTTGATACAATTTCATTTGCCTTGGATGTTGCAATATACCCCTTTGAGTTTTTGCTTATAAATGGAGTATACATTTGCAGTTTGGATACATTGTGTTGACAACATCTGCTGGAATCATGGATCACGAGGAAGCTAGGAGAAAGAATGTTGGTGGCAAGGTTCTCGGTTTCTTTTATTGAGCAGTGTATTAAACAGATCTTCGTCTTTTTCAAATTTTGGTTTAGTTTGCTGGGATGATTTCATAGACTTAATTCCCAAGGCTGGTATTGAGAGTTTATTGTACCTGGATATGACTTCTTTGTTTTGCTTGGATTGATCATGTTATTGCACCTTCGATATTAATGTTATATTGTATTCATCATCAGTAGTCTCTGTTTTGGGTCGATATAAATTAAATGAAAAAAGGAATTCTGTTTACAATACACTAATGCAACAAGAGTTGTATTGAATCTTGATTCATATTGTGGCTAATTTTTTTTGACCTATACCATGAACCTCATTTTCCGACAGGGAATTGAGATATGCTTAGATGATGTTGGGATAAAATGAAACTGCCCAGCTGCAGTTGTCCCTGTTGTTGAGTAGTATCATTTTATCCCAAACATCATCTGAGCATATCCTGATTTTGTGTCCTTGGATGACGTTCATGTTTTAGGTTGGTTTGCAAGATTCTGTAGAACCCTTTTTCTGTTGGTGTATTGGAATAGATTGTGTTCTTTGAGGAACTTGTCTTTCATTTGATTTTGTATCGAGCAGAGACTTGCATAGTGGTGAACTTATTGTTATGAAAATGTTTGCTTGGTATTTGAGAATCTCCTGAAACTCCAGGAGTTAATTAATCAGTTCTTTTACACAACATCTTTATATACTCATATGTGAAGAAGATACAACTATTGGGTTCTGTTGCTTATGGATCAATGTTCTGCTTCCCTGGGTTAACATTCCGTGCCTGTTGTGCGATGCATAATGAGTTAATGACAGTAACTTTAGGTGCAAATATATCCAAATATATGATAGGTCTGTTGTTAGAAGTTGGGGCTGCTAACGGGCAAGGCATAATCCTGGTTTTGAGCACTGTTACCCCGGGTTATTAACATGGCCATGTGTTTTGATTGGAACAGTGAAAATTATGAATTGCTTATGGACAATAATGTCGGTATGATGTAGATTCTAAATTTAGAAGGATGGGAGCGCTTTCCAATGGTTGGATGTGAAACGGTTGGAGGTCCTAAATCCTGACTTACACGCACTTAGGCCTTATCAAAAAGCCCGCGGATCAAGTGAGCCGATGGAGGTCCGCCGGCCTAGAGGGCTAAAAGCCTGTCATAAGCTCGGTCTGTAAAAGCCCGCAAACAAAATATATTATATAAATAACGGAATTAGGAGTTGTATCCTATATGCACGGAAAACCCTATGTGTCTAGTTTTGAGGAATTTTACGGTTTGCGGTTCAGATTTTTTTAGAAGGAGTTATGACAATTTAAGTGAAGGCAGTTAAGCTTGAATGAGAATCTGCAACATCTTTTTACAAGTCCATGTCTAGAACCGAACTTCGCTGAATTACTGGGAATTGCTCGGATGGAATTAGGAGTTGTACCCATTATGCATGGAAAACCCCATATGTCTAGTTTCTGAGGAATTTTACGGTTTGCGATTCCGACTTTTCTAGAAGGAGGTGAAGACAGTTCTGCTTGGACGGGAATCTGCAACATCTTTTTACAAATTCATGTCTAGAACCGAACTTGGCTGAATTATTGGGAACTGCTCGGATGGAATTAGGAGTTGTACCCATATGCACGGAAAGCCCCATCTGTCTAGTTTCTGAGGAATTTTACGGTTTGCGATTCCGACTTTTCTAGAAGGAGTTATGACGATTTAAGTGAATGCATTTCAGCTTGAACGAGAATCTGCAACATCTTTTTACAAGTTCATGTCTAGAACCGAACTTCGCTGAATTACTGGGAACTGCTCGGATGCAATTAGAAGTTGTACCCTATATGCACGGAAAGCCCCATATGTCTAGTTTCTGATGAATTTTACGGTTTGCGATTCCAACTTTTCTAGAAGGAGTTATGACAATTTAAGTAAAGGCAGTTGGACGGGAATCTGCAACATTTTTTACAAGTTTATGTCTAGAAGGCCCTTCACATATATTTAGAAATCTTCCGTGTGCCACATAATCATTATTGAAGGTTCAGGACTTTTAGACATGTTTATATGTGTGTGTGTGTTTATATATATGTTAGGGTATAGCACAGCACCATTGCATTAGTCGGTGATAATAACCATTGTTAATCATTGCTAAGAAACCCCCGTGGTCTAAATTCTCTCAAGGTGGTGCTACATATTAGAGCGTACGTGAGGTAATTGTTAGAAAATTCATCTGCAATTAATCTTTTCAAAATGTATGCTAATAGGCATATTGGTCTCCCCCAAAATTACATGTCAACTTCAACTTGATCAATCTTATTTACTCATCCCATAACACCTTTTAACGAAAATGTTCTCCTGGTCAGCTCGGATTGTGTGGTCACTCAATCGGACGGTTGACAGCTAAGTGATGAGATTTGTCAACCGTCCGATTTCAATCGGACGGTGAGTGACCACACAATCCCTGGTTAGCAGCTGACCAGAGGAACGAGACTGCACCTTTTAAATAGTTTAAGACTGTTTAGTGATCCAATTGTATCAAACAAATGTAAATACATATACAGTTGGATCGATACCAATTGATCTCATACTTGTTTGTTTGTGCATTATGAAAGAAATAAAATACCAAATTCGATTTGGAGTACTGAGCCAAACTGATTTGGATCCAAGGACGTATAACTCTAGCAGCTCTAATGGTTTCAAATTTTCAGAATAATTAATTATTGGCAACTTATTCCAACTCCGATCCTTGACACAAAACCAACTCCACCATGGATCTGTGGATGAATCTGCTAGCTACTTCGTTTTCATACTTTTAAAGTCTCCATTCTTTCTGTGAAGTTGGCCCATTCCATCATTACATAACAATCGATCTGTAACCACCAGTTAGAACGCTTCTGCATGAACTCAAACCATTAATTTGTCTTTGCGTGTCCACAAATACATATATACTGCAGGGAATCATTTCCTATTATAAACAGAAGCATTATACAAATTATATTTAAAGCCCCAATAAATCACAATGCTTTAGGCTGTTCATCAAGCTCATTAGTACTTTGAACATATTATCAATTGCAGAAAAGCAACAACTATAATTAAAAAGCTCTAGTAGTAGCTATGTTTAACAATGTTTCTTTCTTTTCATCCAAGCCACAGAAAACATGGGAAAGAAACCAAACTATATATATATATATATATATATCTAGTTAACTCCTTTATAGAGTACCTTAATGATATATATATATATATATATATATATATATACACCTAGTTAACTCCTTTATAGAGTACCTTAATGATCAAACTGAACATCATCATCATCCTAGATATTGCTCTGCCAAAGAGTCCTTAGTTGCCCAAAAAAAGTAATGACATCAAACTTTTAATGGCGGTGGTTTATACCCTCCTCGATCTTCCTCATCTTTGCTGTCCTCGTCTTCATCACCCTCACTGATCTGGCCGCTGCATGCCCTTGTAGTTGCCATGGAAGCTTTGATGGAGGCCATGGATGAGTGGCAGTGAAAGAGGAAGCTTGTGAGCTTTAAAGGGGTTATAGGAATAGGGTTTGGGTTCGGTGGAAAGAGTATCTTCCAAGCATATACTTGAAGCATTAACATGCTGGCCCATGCTTTTTTCAACTTTAGGTATTTTTATGGGAACATGGATGTAACTAAAGTTGGGGTTGCTACCAGCATCTTGTTAATTGTCTTTTGTATTTGCCTTGTCATTCTGCTTTGGACTGTATTGTCCTCCTTCCTGAGGTACGTGGACAACTGCAACTGCAACTGCATATACAAGAAGCTTTGGAGCAAACCGATCGAGCAATCCAAATCTTCTCTCAGAATCAAATACAATTTATTAACAAAGAAAAGAGAAAAGAAGGGGGATTATATTAGTTTAAAGGTACGTAGTTGAGGTGGAGTGATTGTTGATAAATTTAGATTCTAAACTTTCAATCTTAGTGTGCAAATGGATTCTGCTCATTATCGAGAATGCAGAAAAGGACTGCATGTAATATTGTAATTAGTTGTAGAGGGTGAAGTGGTCTAATTCTATGGCATTAAGCAAGAATTTGAAAATCAAATATCAATTTGAGCTAGCACTTTTGAAAGACGACTTCGATCATCACACTCAAACACTACTTTCCCAAGATCCCCTAGTTAGAAAAACTTTTATTTTGCTATTGGCCACGAACCTATCAAACAAGTGTATGATCGTGCTTAGCCTTTCCTCTCATGGTAGTTAATATTTCACGCTATCACATTAACACAAACTGTTCGCAATTTCAAGTCATTCTAGTCCCCTTAGGGGCTTAGGGCCATATAATTGGGGACCCCAGCCACATTCGCACACTTACAAATCATAAGCAGTACTTTTTTCTTTTGAAACATGATGAAATAGTGTTACCAATCTATTATCTAACTTTTCCGGTTGCTTTCTATAGACTTTCTCATTGTTTGTCTCCTTCACATCTTTATACAAGTTTTGATAGTAAGTAAGAACGGTTCATCTTCAAAATGTTAAGGACACTAATTTGAACCAATCACGGATTTGATCAATTTTGATCATTAGGATTGTCTTATTTATATTACAGGCAGGCAGATAGTAGGTATGGCTTATCATTGTAATGCTTGACAAGCATGTGAAGCACATATATGTCTTGTATTAATTGGTAGAAAAAGATCAGGACCAATGATGAAGTCAATTAGAGGTGTACCTGTTTCCTTAATACAAAATGCACCTATCATGGCTTGTCCAAGTAAAGTGGCACCATTTCCGCCCCGTGTCTTCCAATCATATTTCAATTAAGAGGCATCTTCATTAGATTTCCATATAAATTACCACTATCTCACTCCCCTAGTCCCCTGATCTTATTTGCCCAAATTAAATCTTCAATACGAAGACCTTTGCAGATTGAAAAGAGTTCTGCTGATTAAAGTGTACGTTATACAGTATTGGCAGCTTCATTTGCTAGCTAAGTATTATTCTACAATTTCTACTTTCTTATCTTGAAAATTTTTTGGATATCTAACGATTTGTATCATTTGTTTGGATTTATGGTGTTAGAATTTGCTTAACATTTATGTGGAGAAGAAAAGTATAGCAGATACTAACGGAAACATTGAATTTAGTTAAGGGCAGAAGAACTTAAGGAATGAATTAACTGATCGACAAGTTATAATCACGCGTTCAATGAATTACGTTGAAAAAAATTAAGACGAAGACAATAAGCAAAGCAAAGCTTTACCGTGTACTTCTTCACCTTGCCCTTCAGATGGTACAGCGAAAAAATAAAAAATAAAAAAGAAAAAAGAATGTACCACTTCCTGCTATCAAGTGTATCTAGGACTGCAAATTTCTGAAAATGATAGATGAATATATCACAGAAGCAACTGCTTCTCTTTAGGAAATATTAAACTGTATGAACTGGTGCTGGTAGACAATTAGAGATAGAGAAATCAATCTTGAAGATTCTCAATAGTCGAGGCCCACAGCATGGAATACCTAGGACAGATTTATGGGCGGGCTGAGACTAGCTTAGATTCTCATTGTAATAAAAATTTTATGAAGTTAGATGCTCATTGTTTCCCCACAAAATAGTGCAATATAGTGTTTTTGATTCTCATCTATGTACCTGTCTCCTGAAATATATATAATTCTATATAGACAGTTTGTGGACTACACTCCACAGACTCGTCCACTAAAAAAATTATGGAAAGTAATTATTTTGTAAAAAGAAGCAAGGTGTAAACTTTTCCCAGAGCGATATCAAAGTAAATCAAATTGACAGTAGGAGAAGAAGCTCAAAATCCGATCAACCGTTAAACAAAACTTTACTTTCTGATATTCTAATCACGCCTTTCATATCTGTTTAAGCACCTCCCTAATGACATGCCCTTCCTTTTTTCGCTCGTTGTGTTGTAACAAGATGAGCAACTAAGCCACCCGAAGCATAGTCATCATCCGATTCCTACCTTTCTATAGAATCTTTCTGGGAGAAGTAGTATTGTAGTGTAACCAGATATAAACATCTGGAAAATGTATATTGGTGAAATGAAGTATGATGTAGTCATTTGATATGACACGTAAGTTTATATATCCGACCCAAAATAATTTAGACACATTCGGAATGTAGGTTACTAGATCATCTGACTAATCTTCTTTCCTTTTGTTTTAGTGTTGCTGTAATTAGCATCCAATAATTGTGTTTTCTATAATTTTTGTCAATTTGACATTTGTTTTTTTGTGCCCCAAGAACCCATCTGTATCTGTCCAGACGCTTACCAATTAAGCAAAGAGAGCATGACCTTTTTAAAACAGCAAGCAGAAATGATTCAATGAACTCGTCTGGTCTTTGAACTGATTGGAATTATTTCCCACGACAAAGTCACCATTGGGGCTTGGTCTCAACGCTCATGACTAGGAATCTAGAAGAACCATGCTGGTTTTGTCCTCAAATCTAATAACTTAGTAAGGGACAAAGTCACATTGTGGAACCACTCACACACCCTATCATTGATTATTTGATTAACTCAGAGACATGATTGGTCATGGGAATAATACACTGAAGAAATGTGTTGTGTCTACGCGGTTCTGTATGATGGAACCGGCTTCATTTTTTCCGTTCTTCCATAGGCACACAAATGGAAGTTGTAATATGAATGCCGTATGCATTTAATTTTATATTATTGACAGGTAAATGTGTTATTTTTCTTCATAGCAGCAGCAGATGGCATCTCCTATTTGAAGTGATAAGATTAAAAATTCAGACAGAAAAAACAAACAATTTTTACCAATAGAAAGAGAAAAATAAAATTAAAGAAAAGCATGTTAGAGGTGAAAAGTCAAGTTTTACAAATAATATTTGTGTTGTATAAGATGAACCATATAAATTGATTTAGTTTAAGTAACCGCGTCTTGTTCGAGTTAACCAATTAACTCATGAGAGTTGTAAAATGAATGTTATATGGTGGTTTACAATCTTCTAGGTGTTCAAGTAGCTCATATACTTGTATGGTAACAAATTTAAAAAAAAAAAAAAATTTGGGAGAGATTTTAGTTGATGTCCCCCTCTTCTTTTGTTTGTAAAATTTTTCCATTTCTTTTAGTAAATTTTGGTTGATGGTCCTCTCCTTTTCAAGGAAAAGTAAGAGCCTCTCACGGGCTCGAACTCGCTAACGAGAGATAGAGATTGCCTAACCCTCTATTTCAGTTTTAAAAATAAAAAAATATAATCTTTAAGAAAATATTTCTTAAATCATTTCAATGAATATTTATTCAGTCGGTTCAATGAATATTTCTTTAAGAAAATATTCAATAAATCATTTCAATCCAATTACATACGCTTGACATTAGTCAAACTTGTTTATTATTCGTGTTTTAGCGGTTCATATCATATTTATTTTCATGTCAAGTAGTGATCAACCGAAAACGACTAACTTTTCGTTACGGATAGTAATGATTGAGTTTTCCATATTCACACTCTAACATTACAACGTGAACACGGATAATACAAATAAAAAATGAAACAAAAAAGGAGCTAAGAATATACAAAAGTTGAATAATAAACATATTCCATCTAATACACACCATCTAACCCATCAAGCTATCCGATCAAAATCTCCAAAGTTCCAATACTATTCACTTTCAAATTTTCTAAATCGTGTCGTGCTCGCTTCATGATTTGTCTTTAGAAATTCTCCCAACTCAAGAAAATTCCATGCAGTTTGGAATTCCTAGGGCACATCATCGTCATCCACTAAGCCGACGCCACATAGCATCCCAAATCCTGTTTCAAGCTGTCAAAACCTCATAGGCCACCACTTCCCAAATTTATAAAACAAGAGAGAGAGAGAGAGGTGCTAACGTGCACAGGGTGGTGTATGAGCGCATAGGGTGAAAAAGGTAAGAGAGACATTGCGCATTATTAGCCAAGCCCAAGTCCCCAACCCACCATAGTCGGAGAAGGGAGCTTTGCTAGGTCTGTGTGTGAGAACCGCTCATTCAAGGTAAATAGAAAGCAAATTTTGGCCACCCAAAATTCTCTCTTTCCTTGATCTGGTATTTCCCGCTGTTTGATTTTTCCTGCAATCTCATTCTTCTATATTCCGGGTTTTGATATGGCTTTTTCCGCCTTTGATTTGGTTATGTGCAGAGAGAAAGGTTCGATTTTGAGTTTGCAGACGTGTTAGACTCCATTGATTAGGTGAAACCCAGAAATGGCTGCTCCACCAGCAAGGGCTAGAGCCGATTACGATTACCTCATAAAGCTTCTTTTGATCGGCGACAGCGGTGCGTGATTCTGCTCGCTTTTGTTTTCTTTCTAAGTTTTTTTTTTTTTGTTTCAGATCAGTGGAATGCTTGGGAAGTTGGATCATTTTGGGATGGAAAAATACGAGTTTGGTGATTTTGGGTTCGTAAATTTGTGGGGAAAATGAGATTTCGGGTGTTGTTTAGGTTGGATCTGGCTTGATTGATTGCTTTTGAGCCTGATTTGTTGAAATGGCTGTTTGGGATTTTGAATCAGATATTGTTGGTTGAAGAAAATTGGGCATTTTGCTTGGTTTAGTTGTGTATAGGGCTGCTTTCATGTCCTGTCTATTGGGTCCATAGGCATTTTAAAAAATGAGCAATTTGGATGGTTGGTTTATTTGTCTAAGGTTGCTAAACATAATGCTGTCTTGATAAAAGCTGTTTTCTGATAATGCATTTTTAGATTGTCAAGTACTCAAACTGAGTGTTATGTGCCGATAAATTGAACGCTCAAGTTGAGTGTTATGTGCCGATAAATTGAATACTCAAGTTCTCCTGCAGTTTTCTTGTGTTAGTGGTTATCAGAACTTAGTACACTTTGTAGATAAACAATGCAAAATTATAATTTTCTTTCTTGATAATTGCTATTTTTGCAGGTGTTGGTAAGAGTTGCCTTCTTTTGCGTTTCTCGGATGGTTCCTTCACCACTAGTTTCATAACAACCATTGGGTGTGTGTATTTCTGATATTTTGAGTTGATTGCATCCCTTTTTTTTTAATTGTGAGTCTTATAATGTGTTCATTCATCCTTGTGCAGGATTGATTTTAAGATAAGGACCATTGAACTAGATGGAAAACGGATTAAGCTCCAAATTTGGGATACAGCTGGTCAGGAACGGTTCCGTACAATCACAACTGGTACAATTTATCTTTATGACTACTTGCGTTTAAATTGCCATGGGACTGGTAGTACTGTATTTGTAGCTTACATTGTGTTATAAAAATCGGATTAGTTCTTTGACACCTTTCATTGCCCACATTTTGAACTCTTCAGGGATAAGGTTAAACTTTTCTCTGGTAGCAGGGAGAAGGGTATTAAACTCTACATTTATTGCTGTAAAAAATGACTGAACTGGGTTTTTTGTTCATATATTAAAAAAATTGGTGTTTTATCAAATAATGTGGTAGAAACAGGGATGAATTTTAGGAAGAGAGTTTTGTGGGTGCTTAAAAAGGGTGGTCTCTAGGAGCATTCTGTTAGCAGAAGTGTGTTCTGAAATGAACGAGGAAGTGCAACAATCTTAGAGTGGCCATGGCAAAGGTTCATAAGTCATTTGACTTGCAAAACTAAACATGTGCACTGGAGAAAGTGGTCCCAAAATAAAGCATGAAACAGCCAGGCCTATTCAAGTAGAGATTTAATCCGTAGTTGCTATTGAGTAGCCGACCTATCATTATGGTACAAAGTCAGTGGGCAATTTTTTGCTTACACAATTATCGGATGACAGTCATAACTTTAAGACAAGCTGCAACTGGGTGACAGATGTCATGCAAATGAATTCATAGATCATAGGTGGGTGCATGCCTATTAGATTGTTCAACTAGTATTTAAATTCCTGTAGCAACAGCTTGTTAACTACCTTCTGGCTCAGTTTGTTATTCTTGTCAAGGTTCTTACTATAAAAAGGGATATTGTTTTGTCCTGGTAGTGCCCCATCCTGTTTTAACTCAGAGGCTGGAAGTCTAATATACAGTGGATTATGCAAACCTTTAAAATAGGAATCATGAGAATGCAATGAACTATGGCCTCTGGACGGTTTGAGGTAGGAGGCCTGGATTATTCTTCACTGCCACAGCATCCAATCCCCGTGTCTTTTTTTGGGGATTTTCTTAACTTCGCTCGGCAGTTATATTCAGATTATTCATCAGGCTTGTATTGCAACTTCAAAGAGTGTAGACATCAGTTCTCTGATTTCTGCGACAAATAAATAATCATATAGCACTCTCTTTGTATATTCTTGTGTACTTGTGTTTTCCTCGTCTGTTTCTGCAGTTACCGAGAAAGATAATTTGCTGTTTATCCAGTCTTTTTTTAATCTATCAACTATTATCCTTCTGTCTGCAGCTTACTATCGTGGAGCCATGGGGATTTTGCTGGTCTATGATGTTACAGATGAATCATCTTTCAACAGTAAATTTTCTTCCTTATTGTAATGACGTTTTCTTAATGAATCATTCAATTTCTTTTATCTGTTTCTCTTGGTTTATGGGATTTGAAAGTTTGGATGTTTCTCCAGAATTTCCTTTCTTTTAAAGTTTCTTGATTTCTCTGTTGTCATTGACCTGCCTTGTTACTCTTTTCAGACATTAGAAACTGGATTCGCAACATTGAACAGCATGCATCAGATAATGTCAACAAAATACTTGTAGGTAACAAGGCTGACATGGACGAAAGTAAAAGGGTGAGCTTGTGCAAATTTTCAACAATTTTCTTCACCAGATTGCATAGACTTATTCAATGGGGAAGCTTGTTTTGTCTTGCTTATACTTTTTGGATGCTTGTCAATATACACACCTAGGGATAGAGATTTCTAGTGCCGGTCTTAACAAATAATGCATTTTTAATATTTTTGTTTCTTATTTTTACGAAGGGAAGTTTAATTCTGATCTTAGCATTTGTTGGTGAACTTCACCTCCCACCAAACAAACTAAGCTACTATAGTGTTTTTACAAATGTAAAAACAGCCTGGGTCCTATAGTGTCATCTGCCAAAACCTAACCATTCCACACTGGTTGCTCATTGGGAAAGATAGCAACCCAAGTGATTATAACTCCAGCTAGTCTGCAATTTTGTGTCTATTTGTAAATGTTCTCCAGCTCTTTCATCAAACACACAGTTGCTCAGCATGTTTTCTTGTAATTTTATTTAGTAGTAAAAAGGAAATAAAAAGGGAAAAGTGAAAATACATGTGTACTATTCCTGATTATATATCCGCTATCCTGTTAGGCTGTGCCTACCTCTAAGGGCCAAGCACTTGCTGACGAGTATGGGATCAAGTTCTTTGAAACTGTAAGTAATGCTTTAGATTGTGGAAATTAGTTGGAAAGTGTTGTTAGGTATTTTATTGAATTAAATTCTGTATGCAGAGTGCAAAGACAAATCTCAACGTGGAGCAAGTTTTTTTCTCAATAGCACGAGACATTAAGCAACGGCTTGCAGACACTGATACTAGGGCTGAGGTATAATAGTTGCTCTCATTTACCACTAAAAATAGAAAGAAGTTACACATTGGTATTTAGATCACTTTATGGAAATAATCTTTTTTGGTTATGTTATCACAGCCAACCACAATCAAGATCAATCAACCTGACCAGGCAGGTGGAGCTGGTCAAGCTGCACAAAAGTCAGGTTGCTGTGCGTAAGCTGATTTCATTAGAATCAAGGAGGACATGCATGGGAGGCTTACACTTCTGCTTGAAAAGAAAACAAACTAATTGTATGACGATACAGTATGATGGTGCTTGTAATCTTCTTTCTCTTATCTTCCTTTTTTTTCATCTCATTCTTTTCAAACCTAGTGTGTGAAAGGTAGTTGCTTATCATTTCTCTTCTCTTTTGTGGTAAAGAATTGACGTGTAACCTGTGGCAGACACATTTTCGTATACTGCCCCTTTCCCCCTTATGCTTGTGACTTATGGTAGTGTGTGAGAAATAGATGGATGCTTATCTGATATTTTATAAATGTTAAAAAGACGTTGCTGCAAAATTTGTTAGTTCATGAGTGAGTTTATATATTTTGATGTTTATAATTGTGAAAAAAAGAGGAGATTATATTGTTGTAAAAGTTTTGCCAGTGCAGAAAGTTTAGTGCGGCTTCTATAAAATGTGCCCTTCCCCGGAGAAGTTTGCACCTGCATTATAAGCTTCAGTTTGCTGAAAGTTGCAGTACGGAGATTTGGCCTCGTTATGCTCCATTACTGGAAGAGGATTTGGACCCAAAACTTTACACCTCTAGTCCGTGTGTCGTGACTTCTAACTGTCATTACATTTTCCTAGTGATGTCTCAATGTATCAATTGAAGACATTAAAACCAGTACCCTTCCATGGCATAAAGCAACAATGACGATCAACTACCATCCATAATAATTAAGGTCAGCTACCACAAGCAAACTACCAAACAAGTCGGCCACCCCATCACCATCAAGTTGGCTTTCTAAACCATAAAGCTACGCCTGCCTACTGAGCACCTGAACAGAGGTGTACTATTCGACCATTGGTAACCACTGCAACAGAAGTCAGGGATAAGGCACCTACGAGGCTACGACCAATTGACCTCACGTCTTAGATGCGGGACAACTCAATTATCATTTCGAAGGAATTACGAATCAAACAGAGTTCTTTTTTCTTATCACATCAGATGTGAAGGATTTTAATCTAACGAGCCGAAGCCGAAGGGAGGAGATAATTATCAAAGGACATCTCAGGACTATTGAATCTCATAGAAAAGAAAAGCGTTCATTCTTCCATCGATTGGTCATACAAATACATACATACTGGTGCTGATCATTCCTACACATACAAGACATTATCAATGTTACAGCTGAGGGAAGCCTATGCATATCCTACAAGTTCAGTTCCTCCTTTCCGTAAATGCGCTGAAGTTCACGAGTTGCTGCTTGAAAGGATTCTGAGGAATAGAATATCAGTTCAATAAGCAATGAAGATAACTTGGATGCTGCTGGAGCCAATTCATGTATGAAGCCAGGGAAAGAAGATGGGAAAACAGATTTATTACCTTTCCAACTGAGAAAAGCTTTCTGATTGATCGGAGCGCCAAAGACTGTTTGCATTGTATCGAATAACAAGCTTTCAGGGGTGCTCCTTAATTCCTGTACTATCTGATAGATGGTCTTCCCATTGTCAAAGTATATGTGATTGTTTGGATGTTTTGTTTTGCAACCAGCATGCCGCTCAAATTCATAAGCATTTAGCCCCTTCCACAAAACAAATTTTCAATCATTAGGTGTCCAGATAACATACAAGGGAAAGAAGATGAGAATGGATGACTTGGTATATTTGTTATTACTTACCTTGGTAAAGTTACATGATTGACAGCCGCAAAGATAGCTGGAACCCTTTATAATTCCGCGAAGTTCCTGGGTACACGCAGAGATATAACCATCAGTCATAAGTCTCTAGCAACAAATTCAGTTGACAAAAAAGGGATATTAAAAAAGGACAGGAAAGATGCAGTATACCTCTCGTGCCATGGAGACATACTTTACAGGAACGCCATCTAAGATGCCAGTTGAAATCAAGCTTCTAACATTAGAGGGGAAGCTGTTTGGAGCTTGTTTCTTTATTGGTTTGATCTCTGGTTTACTCTTGGAAGCTGATTCTGGTCTTGATTTAGCTACAGAAGCAGTATTATCAACTGCATTGACATTTGTTGCATCCAATTCTTTCTCATTCGCAGTTTCTGGTGTTTGTACAGAAGACTGATGGTATAATTGATCATAGTTTGCAACAGCCCTGCCCATGGTGTTCATATCTTGTTCGTCAGGAAACCCGCCAAAAGATATCATATTGGCATTACCTTTACTGTAACCATCACCCATTGATATCACATTTTCTTCCCTCTTGCCATAGTTGGGACCTAAAGGTCTAACATGGGCAGCTCCCTGGTTGTAGGCATGACCCATTAGTGTGACATTACCATGCTCCTTATCATATGCCTGCCCTGCTGATATGAAACTGGTTTCGTGTGTCCTGTCAAATGCCTGACTTGTTGGCAGGTTACTGTTATATTCCCTGCTAGAACCATGTTCCCTTGATGCATGCATGCCATTGTCGCTGTCCTTAACCTGGTTGACTTTGATTTTCCTAATCCCAGCAAAGCCAAGACATACTTCAGGATCTTCAATAGCATGAGATATGGACAAATTTACCGCAGCATCTTCTCCGAACTGGTCATCAATACCCTTTGTTCTTGTGCTCCAATCATCTGATCCAACAGGAGACACGTTCCTGTCTGAAAAGTTGGCAGAGCTTGCTGTATCCGATCCAAATAACCGGTCAATAAATTGATGGGGAACCGACTGAAAGCTGGAAGGATTCTCCCAAGAGACATTTTCATTGGGCATATCCGTGCTCAGTTTGCTGTTTGGAATATGTACTGCTTGCTTTTTGTTGGGGAAAATCTGGGGTTCAGCAGAATCTACAAACCATTGGTGAGACCGCTTTGGTTCAATTCTTGAAGGGCTACCAAAAGTTGCATCTCGATCATTTTCATGTCCTGCACCCTTTGCCATCCAAAAACCCTTGTTCTGAAACGACTGCCAATAACTATCAGTCAGCAACTGCTTCAAACCTAAACTACTATATTCTCAAACATGCACTAGTGTTCTTATTAAATTAAACCAGGTAAAACATTAACAATAAACTTAGGCTCAAGTACTTGGAGTTTAGGCAATTCAATAATTGCAGCAATCCTAAAGAACACCCAACACCAGCAAAATCTAAATAACCACAAAACATTCCCCACAAAAAAGAAGAAGAAAAGGAACAAAGACTTCAAAAACATTCAAGCAGAATTCTTAAACCCCGTTCTCACTCCCTATCTATATTAGTAGAATCAAAGCTCATGTTGAAGCAGTTACAATCACCCCAGAATGCATACAACTAGAATTCTATATGCCATAAACAACAACTAATTAGCAAAACCACAATTAATCATCAATTCCCCAAAACTATAAAACAATACTTACCATTTTGCTTCTTATACTCCACAGTGGAAAAGGAAGAACAAGACTTGATTCCACCTTTACTCAGTCTTCAAGTTTAAGTGTCAATAAGCACAGACAGTGATGAATTCCATCTGAAATTAAAAAAAAAAAAAAAAACAATCAAAAACTAAACTTTTCTCAGCAAAATCAAAACCCTAAGTCATACAAAGATTAAAGATTTTCTCTTTACTACAAATGGCCTGGATTATCCCAATTCCTAAATAATGCATGACATGAGATGGTGAAAATGCGGTAACCTAGAAATGAAGAATGTCATGACAGTAAAAATTACCGGAATCTACCAGAAGGTTGATTGACGATCTCTGTCTTTCAATTTCCGGCGAGAAACTCCGGCTACGAAATTTGAAAAGAAGAAAACTCAAGTCTTTTGTGAGGAGGAGGAAGAGGGGAAGTTTGGGTAGACGATGTGTGAGGAGCACTCGATCTTTTCTCAGAGAATAAAAATTGGGTGAAGCCGCAAGAGTGAAAGCTCGTGGGTGCTTTCATCACTGTCCGTCCAAGTGTCGGATTTAGCGTCCATCTAAGCCGTTAATTCAGTAGAAATTTTAATAAAGGAAAAATAAAAATAAAATAATATTTAGGGCCCAACCGGGGTCGAACCGGTGACCTCTTGATCTGCAGTCAAATGCTCTACCACTGAGCTATGGACCCAAGCATGGCAGAGTTATTGAGTTATTGGTTTTTGATATGAGGAAAAGTTTCATCGCATATCTAGGTGACCAATTGATTCCGTACTTTAGTTGTATTTAATTGTAACTAGCCTCTTAACACACGCTTACGCGTGTGTCAATTGACTTTTTTTAATGTTTTTTTGTGCTAAAAAATTGGTTTTACATAATTTATTTCTTCATCAAACTGCAATAAAAAATAAGGAATAATACAGTTTCTGGACTTGTGGTAAATAATAATTGGTGATTCATTGCTCACACGTTTAGTAAAAGCCCTCCCACATTGAGATTAACAATTTCTTCTCTCTCTTCTTTTCTTTTCTCTTTTCCTGTTTTTTTTTTCCTATTTTTAATTTACTGTTTTATCCATTATCTATTAAAGTTTATAGTTTTAGAGTTTTAATTAATCAAGGACAATTGTAGGATTATTGAAAATTTAACCTTAAGCCTTATTGGCTTAATTAATATTGATAAGTGAATTGAAATTCAGATGTAAAAAATAATAAGGTAGTTAGAATCCTAGTTATTCTTTATCATTGGCGGATTCAAATTCAACCACAGTTGTACACAATAATTGAGTTCATATTAATTGACTATCAAAGTATAACTCATGATATAGATCGAGCCATCGGAGAGTCGTAGTAATTTGCTGAGATAATGTTTTATTCTACATGGCAGTGAAACTTGACGGAGGCCTCGTTATTAGGAGAATATATATTTGTTCTATTACACTTAACTTGCTTGTATCCCAATTCAGTATGATTTCGTTTGAATTTGTTTCACTGTAATACCTAATCAATTTTAAAGAGGTCACTAGTTGGGCACATTAATTAATTTCTCATAATGAGAAGACTTCTTCATGGATTTACCAGTTTCATAAAAGCAAAATACAAAATGGTTTACCACTGAATTATAGTTCTAATTCGTCACGTATTTGGCAAACACATTGCATGCATGGTTGTGTCACACTTTGATCTATATAATATATATAAGAGCTCTGGAAGGGCTGGAATTCAGATCTAAGTAGGATTATTAATACTCCCACACATACATGGATCACGCTGTCTATAAGTACGTACGAGTGAAAGTCAGGTTTACTCAACCTCCATTACAATTTACAAATAGAATTCAAGAGACAAAGGATTGGTGACGATGGAAGAAGAATCATATGCGACTGAACAAGTACTCGACGAGGAGGATCAATATCGCTACAAGCGATTAACTTCTTTCTTGCAGGTTGATCGCTCGTTCTTGACGCCTTGGTCTGGGAACCCTAGCAGCTTCGGTACCACCGGTGATGTTGGGCCAAGTATGAGACCGAAAGAAGAGTTCATGACGTTTCAACCTGGTTCGTTCTTTAGTTATGAGATTGGCAATTTTATGGGCAAAGCCTGTACAGAAGAGGAGAATGGAGCCTCAGGGAAGAAGAAACAAAGCGTCTGTTCTAGTCCCTCTCTTTGCAAAGATCATCCTAGTAGCTTAGCCATGGTTGGGGGGAATGGCCATGGGTATATGAAGCCAGTGCTCGCAGATGATGAGAAGATACAAAAGCCCTCAAGACAAAGCCACAAGGAAGAACACAAACCTGCTTCTCTAGCTTCCACAAAGTAATTAGTCGAAAAAGGATAGTTGCTGTATTAATATAGCTAGCTGCTACATTGGAATTAATATGTCGGTTTTCTTTTTCTTTCGTAGGGATTGTGCTAAATTGTGCGTAAATTATATACTGTTATATGATAAAGGGCATCATCAGTAAAAAGAAGAGATCGATGCAATTACCAATGTGTTGCTACTCAGTGCAAATGTTTTTAAGTTTTTAATTTGCTCAAGACCTCAAGTACAATTGTGAAAGCTTCATACATACTCAAAAGACTAATCGTCTAGTTGTATTATTTTCAGTTATGAGATGACCATATTGAGAACTATTTGTGACTGAATGAACTTTGATCATATATGGGGACATGGATGTGCCTCATGCAACCTATACATTAATATATTTTTTGCAACAGATTTAAGGCGGAACCAGAATTTAGAATTTAAAAGCGAGACTGTAAAGATATATTTTAAAAAGTATCTTTAGTTTTTGTTATTTATTTAGACTTCTTTGTAAACAAATTAGTTATGTATCCAAAGTCTTGAGCTGTGTCAGAATAATTAAATTTGATCAAAAATAATATTAGTGTTTTAGGGAAATGATATTTGAGAGATAATTGCTATGTATTCTCATTGATAATTAAAAATATATAAGGCTTAAAAAGTAATAAAATTGCATCTACAATATTCAAATTTCAAAAGAGTCCTCAAGAATCAAAATAGGGAGAGAATGTTAAGTAATAAGCATACAAATATACAAAAATAATAATTAATAATTAAAAATGCCTAAGCGCAGTGCCTACCGCCTAATCCGCCTAATCAGCCTAGGCCGCCGGGGAGCCCGCCTAGCTTCTTGGGCGCCCTCCTAAGCGCCCGCCTAAAATCCAAACGCCCAGAATCACCTATTCTTCATTAGTCGAGGTGGAGAGGCATCGCCCAGCGCCTAGGCGGCTTGGGCTGCCGAGTTTTAGAACAGTGATCCATATACATTCACGAACCACTTCATGAAGAGCAATAATCTTTGCATTGTTTGAAGATATAGCGACTATGGTCTATTCTGTAGACCTCCAAGATATTGCAGTCTTACCCATGGTGAACACTTAACCAGTTTGAGAATGACCTTTGTGTGGGTCAGAGAGATACCCAACATCAGCAAAACCTTCCAAAACACATGTCGTTCTGGGATGGGGATTGTAGGACACAGGCCAGTATTAGCGGCGTCCGTGGTGTGTGATGAGTCTAAATCCATCATCTCTCTGTAGGGATAGAACAAGCCCATCTCAATTGTACATCTTAAGTATCGAAAGATATCTTTTACACCAATCCAATGGCGTTGCGTTGGCGCAGAGCTATACCTTAGCTAGCAAGTTCACAACATATGAGATGTCCGGTCTTGTGCATTGAGCTAAGTACAATAATGCGCCTATTGTACTTAAGTAAGGCGCTTCTACCTCTAGCACATCTTCGTCATCATCATTTGAACGAAGAAGATCATTTTCAGGATCAAGACTACTGATGATCATGGGGGTGCTTGAAGGCTTGACCTTGTCAAAATGCCTAAGCATCTATCGTCACTATGCTCAAGTTCCAAACTGAGACATAATCGTGTTCTCCCAAAATCCTTCATCTCAAAATCGGATTTCAAGTATTCAGCTGTTTCCCTTAACTCTTTAAGGGGTTCCAATGAAGATCATGTCCAACATGAACCGCGATAGAATCTAAAACTTATTATGGAAATGTGCGGGCATATCCCTTCCTAATCAAGTAGTCACTTTAGTGAGCGTTTCAATCTTATTGTAAACGCGCTCCGTGGTCTAGAGCCACTAACTTGGGTAAATGAAGTTCACCATGAACCATCATGTATATTCCGTATCTAGATCCCCATAGAGATACGTAGTGACCACATTTGTAAGCTGCATGTTCAGTTATTCAGAAACTACAGAACTGACAGAGTAGTGGAGTGCAATGACATCCATTACGAGAGAGTATGTCTCATCGTAGTTGATTCCAGGGTGTTTTGTGAGAAGCCTTGCGCCATAAGGCGAGATTGCCATCTCTTTTCTCATCACGCTTTATAATGAAGACCCATTAGTCAATAGGTTTTATGTTAGGAGGTGTTAAATTACTGTCTCGAAAACCTTCCTCTTCGTTAGAGAATCCAACTTAACCTGGATCGCATCTTTCCATTTAGGCCAAATTTCTCTACGTTGGCATTCATTCATCAACGGAGTGTGGCTCGATATCATCGGACTCAACAAACTCATGCACAACTACATCATCAATTATGATGGAGTTTCTATCCCACGTCTCATGTACACTAGTGTAATTTTCATTGAGCTCTATATTCTCAGGAATAGGTTCTGACGTTGAGGCATCTCCCAACGATAACCATAATCTGAAAGATACTCATGAGATGGATTTTGAGTGTTGATGATTCAAGGATTGAGTTGTGCCAAAAATATCCTTTGCACCCACGGGCCTCCCACGCATCCTAGCTGGGGCTATGGCTTGTAACATCAGAGTGCCACTCTTCTTTGGCGTTGGCGCCATGCCTACTACCATGTAGGGTGGCATTACGTCATCTCTTAGGGACATCCATCCTTGCAGGCATATTCGCAGCAGATATGTGTGATCTCGTCACTTTAGCAGGGAACAAATAGGGGTCATCATGGGCCGGGCTGGAACCGGCCCTACCCTAAATTTTAGGGCTTAGGGTCGGGCCGGGCTTGGCCTAGTCAAAGTCAACAAATATGCTAACCCTTACCCGCCCGAAAAGCCCGATCCGCTAGGGCCGGGTCGGGCCGGCCTTCCAAATAGGGCCGAAATGGGCCTTATTTTGTTTAACAAAAAAAAATACATTATTTTTTTCTTCTCAAAATATGGCTCAATGATATATATATATATATATATATATATAGGTAATAAAAGACTCATTGTTTTTTATTGATCATATTATACACACACACACACACATATATATAGGAATTAAATTATAACATTTATTAATATTAGTTAAGGGGGTTATATTCAATTAACTATCTATATAAATCTCCCAATATTAATTGTTGTGTAACAAAGAAAATAGAAATTAAAGAAAACAAACTTATGAAATCAATTAAAAAGAAAGAGATAAATTGCATATTATAGAAAAAAGAGAAACATAATTAAAAAATAGAAAAAATAAAAAATTATTAGGGCTTATTCAGGGTGGGCTTAAAGGGCCAGGCCGGGCTTGGCCCTAACGGGCTCAAATGGGCCGGGCTTCATTTTCATGGCCCATACCATACCCTATTTTAGAAAGGGTCGGGCTGGCTTGCCCTAATACAAGGGTCGGTTCTGGCTTCGGCCCTACGGGCCGAGTGGGCTTAGGGCCGAAGTGCCAAATGATGACCCCTAGGGACAGACCAGGACAATTCATGTCGTTCCTGTTGAACATCTGTGTTTTTATCTCCCCCTAACAACGGGAAGACTGTCTCATCAAAGTGACATCCACAAATCTAGCGGTAAGGAGATAGCCTAGCAATGACATTAAGTGGCGGACGATTATTGGAGTCTCAAATCCAACGTAGTTGCCTATTCTTCTGTAAGGAGCCATCATAGGGCGCTGTGGAGGCGCAATTGGCACATAAATGACACACTCAAATATGTGTAGGTACGATACTTGTACCCAGTCACTAGCTGTAACATAGGTAGATTGAGTGGCGGTGGGTCTTAGACAAATTAGCATACCTGCATGCGATATTACATCACCCCAAGTTGATATAAGGGGATTGGTGCGCGTTACCAATGTCCTGACTACCATTGTAGTCATTTCCAAGAGACCATTTGGGTGTGTACATGGGAATATGATGTCCAACATCAGTCCCGTTGCAATAAGCATCAAAAGTCTTCGATGTAAACTCTCTAGCATAGTCAAATCCAATTGACTGAATATGATGATTCGGGGAGTGAGCCTATTGTCATATGAGATGTGCTAGGAGTGTAGCATAAGCAGCATTACAAGTGGACAATGGCACAACACGTGACCAACGTGTTTACATGTCAACCAACATCATGAAATATTTAAACGTTGGCAAGTTGGTTGAAGCAGTCCATAGAATCCCCATGGATTCTATGTAAGAACAGAATGAGTATTTTCATATCCTTTGCATAGGACGGTCTCAGTCCTAATTTCCCTAAGGAACGGGCTTTGTAAACTGAGTGAGAGGTCTTAGAATCAACCAATGAGGATTTTGGTTGGGCCTAAGCGTTTGAAATGCTATTTGAAGCAAAGTTGGTGATTGCATCATCACCATGATGTACGCTATCTATAGCGTTATGGATAAGACTATACCAGCCCTAGGCTGGTAGTGGACGGCGGCGGCGGTCACACTTAGTCCAGGAATTAACTTTTGATTCATGCTTCGTTTCGCTCGAAGGAAAGGATGTCCATGTGAAGTCTTTGGTAGACGGATCATCATACCATGACCAGGATGACCTATCTTGTCATGAGTCGTGACAAAGCCAATATGTGTCTAAATCCAAGATATATTCTCTCACGACTTTATTGCATTTAATAGCTCGAATAGTGACATAGAGTCCACTAGAGAGACACATAAACTTCTCTCAGATGCGCCTTTGTTCGCAATCGTTAGATATATTGCAAAAGAACTCATTTCAGTTCTCTACATGCGTTTTTGCATGAAATCCGTTAGCTATTCATAGGTGCGATTGGCCATAGGAGTGTAGAGAGTTTCTGTGACGGTGATTAAGGTGCCATTTAGCAAGTGGAACTTGAGCTATTCCATGTCCTTGAATTAATACTGATGGCCCAGCCATCGTAGTCACAAAGTAATATGCTTAGAATCAAAATAGAGTTATAATGAAAAGAACTCGAAATTTTATTTATAAGCCAAAGGAGTTACATCATTGTCTCTTTGATGAAAGAAAATCTAATCCAAAATGCTAGCTAATGCAAAACAATGGTAGTCGTCTAACTTCTTTCGGTAACTCCAAAATGAATGTGACCAGGTGAGTAGAGAGATGTCGGTGGAGCAAGGCTAGCTTAAGTACCACTAATCTCTGAACCTTCCTAGACATCACACTTACTTTGGGTGAGCCTACTTTGAAGAAATACTAAACCATTGACATCTACTACAAAAAAATATGGCAATTGCCTATTACATATCTTGGAAAATAAAAAGACTTAATCAAAATCGCCAGTCTCTAGATCTTGGCCTTTGAAGTCTTCAACCCTTAGAGCGAAATCGTCATCTTGATCTTCTTGCTCCATGTAATTTGCTTCCCTTACTTCACGATACGTTTTGTACGCATTAGCAACATTCTGGGGTGCATTACATGCTTTAGCCCAATGTCCGGATGCTCCACACCAAAGACAAGCATCATCATGGTCAGGCTCCCTTGATCGAGGCTCGCTGTTGGGGACGGCTATGATCCTTGGTGGCACCACCACCATAGCTGGAGGCTTTGCCTCTCTCTCTCTTCACATGTTGACCTCTACGGTTCTGTGCACGCCTATCTTGGCAGTTTTCTTCCTCTTTGGGGCTAGAATATGGACCAGAACGTCCAAAATAATCCCTTTCCTTAGGGCTTCGCTCTTGGGACCCTCCCTTAGAGGTGCTACTATAATTAGACTCTGGAATTGGCTTTTCTCCCACGGGTCTAGAGTTATAGTTCTTCACAAGTATGTTGTCGTGCTTTTCAGCTACATTCATGGCACCAATAAGCTCATGAAATTTTGTGATGCGTCCAGCATTGACATCAATCCGATAGTTCTTGGTTATCATCAATGCAGAGAAGGGGAAAGTAGAGAGAGTTTTCTCGATCAACATCGCATCAGTGATTTTTTGCCTACAGAATTCCATTAAAAACTTGATATAAAGTGCTTTCGAATTATAGTCAAGTACAGACTTGAAATCACAAAAGCGGAGGCTATGTCATCTGACTCATCTCACTTCTAAATCAAGAAGCAGGGAGTCACGAACGTTGCCAAAACGCTGCTCGAGTTCTACCCATAGTTTTCTGGGGTCTTCCTCATTAAGGTACTCATTTTGGAGCGTGTCATTCATGTGCCTTGTCATGAGAATTATGGCTTTAGCTTCATTGGCCTCTCTCGTAGCTCTATTCGCTTCAAAAGCGGTAGCTTGTTGAGGAGTAAGCACGTTCTGACTTGGCTCTTGGATCGTACTTAGGATCCTATCAGCCTTAAGATGCTGGTGCACATCACGGACCCACTTGTAGTATCCTGCGCCTGTTGTCTCTAGTAGAGCGAAACTCAACTTGTTCAGGTTACTCATCCTGAAAAACAACAAGAGATTAGGGTTAGTTTTAGAGCAAAAAAGGCTACCACGAAAACAATAAAAATTTCTGAGCGTAGTCGCTTCCAAGAAATTAGGAATTTCAGAGCGTAGTCGCTTCCAAGAAATTTGATTCCAAGAGGGTTTGGATTAGATCGAAACAATGATGTTTGTGGTCGATCGTTTTATCTCAACAAACTCTAAGTTTGGAAGACTCTACAAGCTCCAAGCTTGGAGTGAGCATGAACCCCCACAATTTCTGCTTAATTTGGTCTCCCCTATGATAAGGGGTAGGTTCGGTTCAGTACCGGAGCTGCAGGCCCAAAACCGCCTACCGTACCAGACTAATTTGGTACATAAAATCTTCTCCCATTACCGACCACAGAAGTCGGTATACCAAGATCTCGATATCGGTTGGTTGGGCTTCCAACCGAGCTTATAATTGGGCCATAATCTGGCTACGACCCAACTGAAATTTTAAAAAGCCCAAACCTGCTTTGTACCTGAAAAACATAAAAGTCAACAAGATCATCCTCTACCTCACAAAGCTTCAATTTTTCATCTGATACCAAAGTCCAAAACCACTTTTAAAACAACAACAATCAAAACATCGAACTCAACCTTTCAACACATCAACCCAAACCTCATTCTTGTCCTCCTTCTCTCCTTCTTCGTTTCTTATCAACCAAATTGAATTAACATCAAATCAGATAGCACACAGTTCAACAATAAAAACCCAACATGCATGTACCAGAATCAAACCCAGAACAACAAATTCTCCAAAAACCCAACAGACCCATATCTACGAATCACACAAAACAAACAAAAGCATTGAAATTGGAAGCAAAGCAAAATAAGCAAACAGCAGTGCACCTATAAAATGCAGGTCGTACTCACCAGCAATAGGAAATCTGGGAATGAATTGAATGGATTTGATGTGATGTGAAATGAAATCGAATGGTTCGATTGAAGGAGACGCCGTCCAGGTTTGGGCTCAGGGAGTGCCAAACTGACGGAAGAGGAAGAAGATGAAGAAGAAAGAGAAAAAAAAAAAAGAAAAAAAAGAGAGAGAGTAAAGATGACGACGGGGAGAAGGTCGATCTTTAGTTTTTGGAGGAGGAGCAAAGGTGGGGTTGACTGGTTGAGGAAGAAGAAGAAGAAGAAGAAGAGAAAGAAGAAGAGAGAAGGAGAGGAATCTGGAATCGTGTGAGGTAGAGGAAATTTTATATTGGCAGTAGTGGAGTACCCACAGTCCCATACTATTAATAAAAATTAAAATAAATAATATTTATAAATTATATGGTACGGTACGGTATACCGTAAATGTATGAAATTACATACCATTACCGTACCGTCTTCATGTAGTCGGTTCGGTACAACCATACCGAGTTTTCGGCTACCAATTCAGATGGCTCTGCTCGGATGCGGTTGGTACGGTTTGATTCGGGAGAATTGCCAGCCCTACCTATGATGTAGAAAGGGGGTAGAAGAAGAGAGGTTGCAAGTCCCCGAAAAAGATGAGAAATTGAATTAAAAAAAAGAGGGAACTTTTAGAAAAAAATACCTCGAAATAGGTCATCGGAAAATTTGGCCAAAAAAAGTGGTCGGAAAATGGTCGAAAAACTGGCCGGAAAAGTGGTTGGCGGTGACTTGTCGCCGGAGTTGCTGACGTGGCACAGATCTACTGACGTGGCTACTGACGAAGCTGCTGACGTGTAGTCTTGTTGGGCCTACGTTAGTGGGCCTTGGCTTGGTCTCAGCTTGTCTTCTGCTTCTGGGCTTGGGCTTCACTTCTGCTTCTAGGCCGTTGACTTCTTCTGTAGTGGGCTTGGGACTGAGAGCTATCTTCTTCTGGGCTCTCGACATTGGGCTCGGTGGTGCTGCAAGTGCAGGGACTGGCAGATGGTAGACCGACTAGGGATATCAGAGGTTATGCTGGCCGGTTCTGAATGTTTTTGGCAGGTTCCGGTGATCGTTTTCCCCATTCCGGGATTTTGGGATAGGGCTTCAGTTCCTGACAAAAGATGACGGTGATTGGTTGATGGAAAAAGGGCGAATCAGGCAGGAGATCTTTAGATTCTTCTTGGGACCGATTCGGTATTTTTCTGGCCAGTTCCGGGGGTGGCGCCGCTGCCGGTTCTGGACTCCTGGAGTTGATAGCTTCAAGGTGGGCGACGAAGGTTTCTGGGATTTGAAGGCTACGAATTTAAGGTTTCAGGGTTAAGGCTTCGTGCTGATAACGTATTTTAGGGAAACAATATTTGAGAGAGAATTGCTGTGTATTCTCATTGATAATAGGGGTCTCTTTATAAAGATGATTACAATACATAGAATCTGAATCGTACAAGGAAAGGTAATCATACATTGAATGGATATCTCTAAGATATTCTCTGAGATTATCTCTAATTAAAACTCTATTACCACTAGGTCAAGTAATCTAGAGTTTGGCCAGACACAAAATAGAGATTTACTTGAACAATTAGAACACATTATAAATATCATACTTTTCCAATAACTCTCTCTCTCCCCCTCTCTCTAGATCCCTGATCGATTCTTCATCTTGATTGCACTTTCATTGACTATCAAATTAGTCTTTCTTTACTGATATTGAGCTATCCAACTTTTGCTATTGATGAGTGAAGCCTCTCCCTGTCTTCCTTCCAGTAAAGGGAAAGAAAAGTAATTCTTTCTCTTCTTTCTTCAATTAAGCATATATATTCATTAACAGTGCTTATACACTCATCGCGGTTATCCGCTCTTGGTGCTTTGGGCACTCTTCTCCTCTCTTTTAAATGATAACATGTTTAGTAGTTTCGTTCAGATTTAATTTTCAGATCCTATTTCCAAAATAGACGTCCTGCGTTAACCATATATATTTGGATTTCTGATTGAGATCATCTTCACAAGTCGTCCTATCCCTTGTTTATTTTCTGTGGCTCTATACATTTGCTTGGCAAAAGTTCGGTGACTAGTCTTCATGAGGATTCAAATGATTTGCAAGTTCAGAATTGTGGGTTCTCCAACAAATGGACAAGAGTTGTTTTGTTGTGGGCAATGATCCATCTTTGGCTTTCTCTTTCGCAGTATCTTGGCATATTTGACACTCTTGCACTGTAGTTTTTGCTCCTTAACATTTTTCCTCAAATTATTTTATTATATCAAGATTTTATGAGTTATTTTAGATGAACATTTCATGTTCTACATCTTTTTTGTTGGAGTGGTGTTCGATTGTGGATACTTTTATATTTTTGTTTGTCAAATTTTATATTTGACTACCAATTTGTCTGTGGTTCAGGTTTTGTATATACTTTGTCTTCTATTCTAGTTTTTTTCTTGGATATTTAGGCATTCTAGCTTCTTGCCTCTAAAGCTTCTTTGGTTTGGAATTGCCTTTGTTTTGTTATTACCAAGACATATTGGTCTATTGTTTCTAATGACTTTTTTACTTTTCTTTGCATGGTGCATGGGTGAAATATGAGGAAATGAGATTGCCTGATGGCCAAGTTCATCGATTAGTGTGAAAATGGTATTGGGATGGCAGGAGCGGTTGCAAACAGTTTCTTTTAGAATATATGTGGGTAGTTTTGACATTGGATAAGGTAGTTGTTACCTTATCTAATGGTATTGGATAAGTTGGTTATCACATCTTATCTGATGATTAAGGTGGTTTGAGATGTATATTTTCTAGGATCAAGTTGCTTTGGCCCATGTTTTATTTGTTGTTGTATTATTTGGTTCTCATGTTTGAAATCGGGCAGCTCAACTTCAAATTTTTTAAGTTGATGCTTATGATTTCGATTTTCATGAGCGAGTGTCTTATGCACCATGTGAAGTACCATCAATATTGAGGTTTAACCTCGGTGCGATAAAACTTTCTGTTCTAACAAAAAAAAAACATTTCCAATCCTAAGATTAAGAAACATGTTAACACTATTTTTCTTCAAATTCTCCTATACCATAAACTAACTGTTAGTTGAGTATGATTTTAGGAATGTGTTACAATTGTCAGATTATTGAAATCTCGTACAATATTTTATTGTATTTATTTTATTATGGACTAAATATTCATTACTCCTCATACTTTTGGACTAAATATATCCAAAATTTTAAAATTAAACAGTTTAGTCCTTATTCTTTTAATTCTCACACAACAAGTCCTAAAATGACTATTATACCCCGCATTTTTTTTTTCTCTCTTTTTATTTTTTATTTTTTCTGCCTCTCTCTCTACACACACACACACACACATATATACACACACATACTATATATGTATGTATGTATGTGTGTGTGTGTGTGTGTGTGTGTGTGTGTGTGTGTGTGTGTATATAGAGAGAGAGAGAGAGAAGAGAAAAAAAATGAGGGGTATAATAGTCATTTTAAGACCTGTTGTGTGAGAATTAGAAAGAAGAATGACTAAATGTAAAAGTAAAATGCAATTGGAATTGGTCTACTTATTTCATTTCATGATCCCTTTATATAGGGATAAAATTACAACGGAAATATCGATTACATTAATGATACTAAATGCTGATTGAGCTGTGATTATAATTCCTTAATTCCCTCCTCGTCAGTTGCTTTGACGACTGACGAAGGCACATAATGTTAGGGCTGGGCTCGGTTCGGTACCAGAGCCACAGGCCCAAAACCATGTACCGTACCGACCTCGTTTGGTACATAAAATGGAGAACCACTACCAGCCACCTAAGTCGGTATACCAACTTATCGGTATACCGAGAGACTTGGTTGGTAACGGTTGGTTGGGCCTCCAACCGAGTTTATGATTGGACCAAAATTCCAATGTGACCCATCTGTAATTTAAAAATCCCTGACCAATAAGTAAATGAAAAAAAAATTAGAAAAATAAGTATATAACTCTCATTCATGATACATCAACTTCATTGCATCATTTCATCACTTAATTGTTCATACTTCATACTTTATACAAATTCAGAAATTCCAATTCATAGTTCATAAAATCACTTCACTGAAAAAGTTCATAAAAATGTACAATAATCTGAATAACTAAACTGAAAGTTCATGTGAAGAAACAAGGGAATTAAACAAAACAGCAAATAGACAATAGCAGTTGAACCAAAAATCTGCAATCTACCAAACTGCAATGCTGCCAAACACATGAAATTTGGTGTCAATGAAGCTCAGCAATGAACCAAAAATTTAATAACACTTAAGAGAAGACTGCATGCATCACTTATAAGTTATAAGTTATAATCTCGAATAGGTTTGAAGCAAGTCAAACAACTATTTTAACTTCACAAACATACAATAATTAAAACAAGCTAGTTAGAGATGGAATTAGACAGCTGCATTCCTTACAAGCACCTGTAGGCTGCTAGAGTGCTAGACATCAGTTTGAACAGAAGTGGTACTGTTAATTGATGCACTAGCACTAGCATATATAACATATCACATTGACATCGTTGATCATTCCATAGTTTGGTACATAAACTGACCTCTTGCTCCAAACGTTTGCTCCAATGCTCCTATTCTGCTCGAGCTTGAAGCCTTCAATGCTTGAGATTGGAAAAAAAAATAGAGTAAGAGACACATTAAAAAAAAAACATATTGGAACAAACAATAACACAAAAGACTTGTCATTGACTGATTTCTGATTACAGAATGTCAGAATTCCCTCAATTTAGTCAATTCACATCAACAAGATGCAAAGATAAAAAGAACCAAAACTAAGGAAGTATCCTTAGTTTGACTAACCTTCGATCAATGATGATGGAAGCATGAACTGTTAAGTTTGAAAATGCCTGATTAATAGTACGAAACATTACAAATTAAAAATAGACCACATAATCATTACATTACAACCTAATCAAACATTACATTAAAACTGGACCACAAAAATGCAACCTAATCAAACATTCAAACAAAAATAACATCTCCATAGACTAGCAAGAATGAACTGCTTTGAGGTGAAACAGAAACAATCAATTATCAAACAATGTTACAAAGTCACAGACTGAACCTAGCCATCTTGTATCTCAAGATCTCCATAAACAAAGTCATAGACTATCAGTATATCAACATTCAATCTCTATAATGACAGAAACAATCAATTATCAAACAAAGTTACAAAGTCACAGACTGAACCTCACCTCTATAATAATTATGAGCTTTTAGCTTTCCAAATCTCTAAAAGCAATGCCAATCGGGACCTGATATCCAAAAGCAAAGACCCAAACAAAAAACAAAGCCCAGAATTAGTTAATCACCAAAACGTGAAAACCTAGAACATCACATAATTGAGAGACCCTGCAGAGATCGATTCAGACAAAAAAAAAATAAAGTAACAGAGATCAGAACTCACAGCAACAGAGATCGATCCACTTGAAAGAGACCGATTCGATTTCACTTGAGATTAGTGGCAACACAGATCGAATCCACTTCAGATTCAACATCAGCATGCAAGATGCAAAACAGCAAAAACATTAGAAATCACTCGAGAGTGAGGCTGTGAGGGACTGAATGATCCAAGAACTTCTAACAAAAATTAATGAAAAGAGAAGGCTCACCGGCCGTAGACACGATTTGAATGAACAGATTAACACTTTCTGTGTTTGATTTTTCAATAGTTTGGGCTTCGAAGGAGAGATCGAGTCAACGAGACTCGAGAGGGTTTGAATCTGAGAGAGACTCGAGAGTGAGGCTGTGAGGGACTGAATGATCTTTCTGAATCCACCCTTAGGGTTAGCTAAGGTTTTAGTTTAATCCAACGATTATAATTTAATATGTAATAAAACTATTAATAATCAACGGTTCAGATCAATAGATATAAAATATATATAAATAAATAAATAATATATATTATATACGGTTCGGTACGGTATACCGTATTTTTCTAAAAATAAATACCAATACCGTACCGTCATCTGTATCTCGGTTCGGTAATACCGTACCGATAGTTCGGCTACCGAAAATGTCGGCTACCGAATTCTTTGGCTTGGCTCGAACACGCTGGCTGGTTTGACTCGGCTGAAAATGCCACCCCTACATAATGTGCTTTTCCTTTAACACTAAACTGTTTAATTTAAAAAATTTGGACTAAACTGTTTTTCATGCAAAAGTATGAGGAGTAACGAGTATTTAATCCTTTTATTATTCTTTGACTTTGAGAAATTATAAAAAAAATAAAACAAATTGCGTCATAAATTTTTGAATTCCACCAGTTGAAGAAGCGTTAAAAATTTATTATTTAAGGGTGGAATAATATTGGTGAGTAAATAAGAATATGAGATTTCTCATCAAAAAAAAAAAAAAGAACATGAGATTTCAATTAACTAATCACATGACCTAATGCTTTTCTCTTTGACCGTTGTAAGAGGGGTTTCATTGACGGCAACTTGCTTTGGTGAGTGGCGGTTTTGTACCTCCAACCAAGAAGCGGGCTCTTTCTCTCCTCTCTTGGCTGCTCCTTGGTGATGGTGAGTTTGCTCGGGGCCATGTTTGGTCTATAGGCTACGGCCTCTTGTTCCTTGTTGCTCTCCTGGCTTATGTTTACATGGATGATGGAGTTGTAGCTGATCTGTAGATGAGTTAGGTCTGATTTGTATATTATCCACAGGTGATACCGACGAAGGCTGAAGATATGGTTCTAGTAGGGGATTGGTTGACGGAGCCTGGATATCGAATTTTTTTTTTTTTTTATATTTTTAATCTTTAATTTTCAAAAAAGAGGATCAAATGATTTCACTCCTACCCCCATGGTGACTCGAACCCATGCATGACTTCGTCATTAGGTAGTGGGTGCTCTAACCACTGAGCTAACACCATTTCGTCAACCTGAATATCAGACTTCTTTCTCCTCGTTTTTGGGAACGATTGAGGACATTATCTACTTGGCCCGATTGTCGTCTGTGATGGTGACCATGGAAGGCAGAAATCTGGACGTTGGCTTTGGATTTGGCGGAGGTGTAGGCAAGCACGACTGCTTTCCTGGCTTTGGCGGTGGCGGCTTGCAAGCCAATAGAGCTGCTGCAACTAGGCTAGGGCTTTGTTTGGGATTGCTGTGCTGTGAGTGGAAACACTTTTAAATTTGCTGTGAGAGGAAGCACTTTTGATTTTGTTGTGACAGGAAGCAGCTGAGTGTTTAGTAAACAGTTTTTGAAAATGCTGTGAGAACGAAAAGCAATTTCGGAGTGTTTGGTAAATTGTGAATAAAAAGTGTTGTGATGGTTTATAATTACTAAAAAGGACATAAATGTTGGAAAAACAATTAAAAAAATAATGTTCATCTAATTCTTTTTATATTTTCTATTGATTTTTCCTTTTTTTTTGGAGTGCATTTTTCTATTGATTTTTGTTTTTGTTTTTTTGGAGTGAATATCTCATTAAGGGACCAGCCCAAAGAAACAACGAATGAATTACCAAAAGAAAAAATAAGCTTAAAAACAAGACACGAATAGTTAAAAAGAAAACAAAAAAGAAGACCATTATCCCTCCTAGTCCACAACGATCATGATAGAATGAAGAAAAGCCAAATAGCCAATCTCGTCTTCATCTTGTTGATTTTTTCTTCCTGATCTACCTTTTTCCTTACCTTTCCATTCCTTTTCTTTGGTCAATTTCATTTGCCATATTTGTTTCCCCTCTTTTTTTCACTTTCGCTCTCTTCACTCTCATGAATTCTGGGTCTATGCTTTGTTTTGAGTTTTGAAATTTAACCATGTTGAGATGCTGTGATGATTATGTCAAGTTTGTTCCCATATGGGAAGGGGAATTTTGAGTCGGCTTTCAATCTTGCAAGTGCCATTCTGAGTTTCTTTTCTGGGAATTTTGAGATGCTTTTTCTGGGTTTCAATTCGATGTTGATCGATAAGCTCTTGAGATATGGAGATGGGATTGATTTTGAGCGTTTGAGATTATGGGTCAGATGTTTTAACTCTTCAAAATTGTGGGATGTTGCTCTCTTGAAGAAGAATGATTCATCTTGCTTTTAATTTTGCACCTGGATCTGGAGGATGAGTGACATACCTTTGACGATATGGGTTGGCTCATTACCAGTCAAAGAAGAAGAAGCAGTGAGAGAGCGAAGGATAAACAAGAAAACCAGGAGGACAATTTCGCCAATATTGGAAATTTCATTAACTCTTCCGCGTCTTCAACTTGATTACCGTAGAAGCAGGTTTCCAAAGCTACAAAATTGAGCTTCTTGATTTCTGCGGTTGAAGGAAGCGCTTCCACCCGAAAGCTAATTGTAGAGGTTTTACCAAACAGCCCAATTAAATTGTAAAAGCACTTTTGGTCCCAAAAGCAGCTCCAAAATCAATCCCAAACTGGGCCTAGGTTTTGGTAATCTGCTAAGGTTTCTCAAAGCTGGGCCTATTGGGTTCATTGGGCTTTGTATGGAATTTAGGTTTTTTTAGATCTTTATTTATTATTTTAGTTTTGGGTCTCCGTCCTTTATTACAAAAGGATGATAGGCCTATTTTTATTATTTTTATTTTTTTTTGAGTGGGGAAGATAGACAAGAAACAAGTAGCTTAGTAGAAAATTTATTGATTTCGGAGTTTACATAGTTTCTTGTTTTGTGCTTAATCAAAAAAGGTGAGTGTGCTAGGGGCATGCTAAGTAGTATACTCGCGCGAAGGGTGTGCTAGGGTTGTGTCCAGAGAGCTTCTACTGACGGCCCTTTGGACAAGTCACTATTATACTACTTGCTGAAATGCTTAATGAGATTGACATTTTCAACTAAAAAAGAATATGCGATTTTGGCTAAAAATAGTGTGTTATATATAGTTTATAGTTTTAGCTAGAAATTATGATCTTGAGAAATTTTTTTTTTTTTTCAAAAAAGTTATGGGGTTCAATTTCCCCGACATTAATTGGAGCATAAACTCTAGTTAGTTTATAGCTTAAAAAAATTTCTTTAGTTATTTGAGAATAAATATATAATGAGTAAATACATACTTATTTAACTTATTTGATTGTGAAAATATTAGGAGGCTCTCAAGAATTTACGAGATGTTTGTTTGGTCGAATGAAAATGTAGAATGGTTTATCATGGATAAGGCTAAATGCCGACTCAATTGTATCAGGACATTATAAGCAATTAAATAAGTATCTAGTGACCATTGAGATACGTCATCCATGTTTTGTCAAATCTTCACTAAATGAAGCTGAAAGCATGCATGGCGCATAAGAATTGAAATTGGCACCCCCATTTTTTTACAAACCACACCCCTCTTCTTTTTAATTTCGTCAACGTATTTGGCAAACACATTGTATGGTTCTGTCACACTTTGATTTATACATGAGTTACATATATATATATATATATATATTCATATGAAAACTATGTACACATATTCACCTCCAAACTATACGTCGATCAGTTTCCTAAAACACGAAACAAAATAATTTCTAATTTATTAAATGAAGAATAAATATTTGAAAAGAGAAAATATTTTAAACAGTACCCGAACTAAGGTATACTCCTAACTTCAGTACCCGACTATGCAAAACTATCATTTTGGTACCCCAAGTTTGAAACTCGACCAAAGAATGGTACACGCCGTCCATCACAGCGTTAAGACTTTACTACGTGGCAAACCATGAGGGCCCTCAAAATATGCCACGTGGTTAGCTAGTTAACGCCGTGATGGACGGCGTGTACCATTCTTGGGTCGGACTTCAAACTTGGGGTACCAAAGTGATAGTTTTGCATAGTCGGGTATTGAAGTTAAGAATGAGCCTTAGTTCGGGTACTGTTCGTAACATTTTCTCATTTGAAAAAGGGGTTCAGATATTCAATCATACCTCGGTCGCGGCAAGGCAGTTTAATCCTATCCTAATCAGGTAAGTTCTCTGGAAAGGCTGGAATTCAGATCTAAGTAGGAATACCACCCCGTACATGGATCACGCTGTCTATAAGTACGAGTGGAAGTCAGGTTTTCTCAACCTTCACTACAATTTACAAATAGAATTCAAGAGACGAAGGATTGGTGACGATGGAAGAAGAATCATATGCGATGTTCATCCAATCTGTAGCTGAACAAGTACTCGATGAGGAGGATCAATATCGCTACAAGCGATTAAGTCCCCGTTTAACTTCCTTCTTGCAGGTTGATCGCTCGTTCTTGACGCCGTGGTCTGGGAACCCTAGCAGCTTCAGTACCGCCGGTGATGTTACGCCAAGTATGAGACCGAAAGAAGAGTTCATGAGGTTTCAACCTGGTTCGTTCTTTAGTTATGAGATTGACAATTTTATGGGTAAAGCCTGTACAGTAGAGGAGAATGGAGCCTCAGATAAGAAGAAACAAAGCGTCTGTTCTAGTCCCTCTCTTTGCAAAGATCATCCTGGCAGCTTAGCCATGGTTGGGCGGAATGGCCATGGGTATATGAAGCCAGTGCTCGCAGATGTGAAGATACAAAAGCCCTCAAGACAAAGCCACAAGAACACAAACCTGCTTCTCTAGCTTCTACAAAGTGATTAGTCGAAAAAGGATAGTTGCTCTATTAATATAGCTAGCTGCTACATTGGAATTATATGTCGGTTTTCTTTTTCTTTCGTAGTGATTGTGCTAACTTCTGCGTAAATTATATATCTTAATTTATATGATAAAGGGCATCATCAGTAAAAAGATGAGATCGATGCAATTACCAATGTGTTGCTACTCAGTACCTTTGCTCAAGTAAAATTGTGAAATTAAGCTTCATACATGCTCAAAAGTCTAGTCGTCAAGTTGTATTAAATAACTTTTGCATTAAATAACGGAACCATAATTTAGAATTTAAAAGCGAGACTGTAAAGATATATTTTAGAAAGTACTATTAGTTTTTGTTATTTATTATTTATTTAGACTTCACTGTGAACAAATTAGTTATGTATCTAAAGTCTTGAGCTGGTGTCAGAATAATTAAATTTTCCAAAAACATTTTATTTACAGCAATTAGAACACATTATAAACCCTATAAAGAATAAACTTTTCACTTTTTCAATCAAGATTAAGAAACATGTTAACACTATTTTTCTTCAAATTCTCCCATACCATAAACTAATTGTTAGTCGAATATAATTTTTACAATGTGTTACAATTATCGGAACATTGAAATCTCGAACAATTTTTTATTATATTTGTTTTATTATTTTTTGACTTTGAGAAATTATAAAGAAAAATTGCGTTGTGAATTTTTGAGTTTCGTTGATACACCTAAAATAGGCGTAATAATTTAACCCAGCAATCACAAATATTAGTCAATCATAGTATAGTAAAGAAGGGGTCTCCCGCAGAGGATTGTGCTTAATATGCAAATCTAGACTCGAAAACAGACAAAACACTAAAATTGACCTCTAATAAAGATGAAATTAAAAACCCTATCTAGACTCAACTAAAAATTATGAAAATTTACAAAAATGAACTAGACACGTTAAGAACGACTCATACAAAATTTCAGGGGAATCGGAGTTGATTTACTATAAAATAAATAAAACAAAACAGAGAACAGAAAGTGGAAAAAATAAAGAATTGTTTTTGGTTTTTAAAATAGATGAGATAAACAATAGCTAGGAACAACCATACACCACTAGACCATGTTTCACCTAAGATTTGTTAACCTATATGCTCCTTTTCAATTGAATGTCTTTACTCAAGCTAAGCCAATGATGTGTTGAACTTAACCTATTAACCTTTCATACTTGATATGTTAAGAGAATGATGTCTTCAACTTAACCTAGCTTCTAACATGGAACCTAGAGTGATGTTCTCGCACAGTTCTCAAGTCAAAAGTCATTAAGAACAAAAAGGTTGTGAATAAAGCTAGGCAATTTCAGTACTGATGTTGTCCTAATCTACCTAGATGCTAATTCCTATGCATGGGTCTCAAGTCACTCATGTGCTACTCTAGATAACATGCTTGACATGATGATCTAAACATGAAATCATAGCAATAAAATGCTAGCATGCTTACTACGTTTGCAACCATAATAAACGAAACTAGAATTTATCAATGATAAACCAATGAATTAAGGGTGGAATAATGTTGATGAGTAAATAAGAATATGCGATTTCGGCTGCAAATGATGTGTTATATATAGTCCATAGTTTTAGGTAGAAATCATGATCTTGAGATTTTTTTCTTCTTCTAGGCTCCAATTTCCATGACATTGGAGGGACCGACTTCCATATAGTCTCACATGGATTACACATATATATCAACTCATTAGTTGATTGATCATCTTGTTTTGCGAGCATCTCGATTCCTACAAGCTCAAAGGCGGTTCTTCCTTGAGAGAAATTCTTAGGTGGGAGTTCCCCACCACGTGGCTTTATGGCCAACTAATCAGAAGAAAGAAAATTTTCTTTCTTTTCTGAAACTGCCCCTGCTCCCTAAGTGCAATACCCAAAACACTCATCTGCTGGACAGTAATTGGTCCGCCCCACCATGTGGCTTTAGGGTTGCCCCACGCAAAATTCTCTCATTCCTTGAACACGTTTGTCGCAAGATGTTAAAATTTTAAGAGCCACTACAATATCATTAGAAAATTAAGGTTTTTGATAATGAGTAAATACATACTTATTTAACTTGTTTGATCGCAAAAATATTGGGAGTCTCTCTAGAATTTACGAGATGTTTGTTTGGTGGAATGAAAATATAGAATGATTTATCATGGATAAGGGCTAAATGCCAGATCAATTGTATTCGGACTTGATAAGCAATTAAATAAGTACCTAATGACCATTGAGATACGTCACCCATGTTTTGTCAAACCTTCACTAAATAAAAGCATGCCTAGCGCACAAACCTTAAGCATAATTTTTTTTTATTTAACACATTTTTTTTTTTGGGGGGGGGGGGGAGCGCTTTGTGAAAAAGAGGATGCCATTTTCACCCTTATAACAAACATTTTTATAATATATCAAAACAGGTGCCTAATAAGTGAGCCAAAAGGACTTAGATCCATGTTGTTTATCTTGTTTCATTTATATCGACTAATTTGCTGGGGCTCGACGGTCAATAGTGCATTACAGCTTATTTTCAGGCCCTGTTTATAATTCAGTAATAATATTAAGCAAACTCAGTGTTTTAACACAGAACATGAGGTTTCACATCTTGAACGTTCTTGATTGGGTTGGGGGAGAGGGCATCATTGCATTCAATGAACCACGTGCTGTGGTTTATTGGACTGTATCTTATTCATTTGTAGCTGCTTGGTTGCAACCTTTTCATTCCAAAAGAAAAAACACATGGGTTTATTAATTAAGTCCCGACTTTATAAAATCGCTACCCAAAAATCCAACTTTAGCATAAAGAAATTAACCTCGTAGACGAACATCCTTAAACGCTGTAGTTCTCTTCCAATCAGCTGTAGTAGTCCTCGAATCAGATTTCTAAATATTTGAGATAAAACTAGAGCAATAAGCAAAGAACCTCCACTAATAAGGAATAATCCACGAAAGTCGTAGAGATCAATCGTATCGGCATCGCTCTTAGATTTATCTTCGTCTTCTGTTCTTCTATGAAACCAGGTCTTTTCCATCTCCATAAGCTTTCCTTCCTCTCTCAGATATTCAATTTGCTTCGACACGTTACGAGCCAATTTTGAACCTTGAGGGAAAGCCTAAATGCCAAAAATTGCCATCAAATTATTCAGTTTATAACCAAAATTATATTTGTTACAAATCTAATTGTGATCAAGTAACTACACATTTACATTTTTTTATAATGGCGTGAATGCATAAATAATGGCGTGACATATGAAGGGAGAGATTACTTACAAAGGCAAAACCATTGGTGTAAGAACTGGTTTTAATCATTGAGAAATCATCATCAGTATACTTTCCAAGGAAGATGTTGATGTACGGAACTTCGTCAATAATCCCAGCAACACCACCATGCTTGCTTCCTTTGGATAAGGCATCAAAATAGTCTTCAGCTGAAATATATGAATGATTCCCTGCAATATTGAAGTTCACTATAGCTCCTAGTGAACCTGATTGGTAACCTATATTGTTCCCTATTGAATTTAAGTGAATCTGTTTTACTGTCATCATTGATGCTAAAGTTGCAGTGTAACTGGATGTCACATAAACACCCATATGATCACTACAAACTTTGCCAAATTGTTTGACAATTTCCCTGTTATATACATAAGAAAATTATCAGTTGGGTATCTTTCATTGAATCTCATAGAACCTGAGGAAGCATGCATTTGAAAAAAAATCATCAGATGTTACCAGATATACACAAAAAGAGTTAAATCAACTATTAAACCAGATCATAAATTACAGGTTATTTGAGTTGAGCATTCACATTGGTAGCAAAAATTGATGAAAACTTGTAATGATAATTGTAGAAGCGAGATTTAGTGCTTACCAAGAGCAAACACAAGAGTTGAGAAGGAGAACCACATTACTGTTCCAATTTGCTCCTCTGCTGTGCCTTGGAATTCTTCGTTAGTAGGACCCTCAATTATCCAAACAACACAGCCGGTTAGGACAAAGAAAGCAGCACTTGTAATCCAGAGATATGGGGAAAGTGGTTTGAAGAAAATCCACATGTTCTTTTCATTTCGTGCCAACAATCCCAAACCAAAATCGGTATATGGCAGTGTAAAATCAACATATTGAGATCTGTTTGATGTGATCGTGATATCTCCAACAGCAGCATCGTATTTCTAGTGTATCGATGCATACACAAGTAAACCCCAATCCATGTGTCAAGAACAACCAAAAATTTACAAATTAGAAACTTCTATATACAGTGTGAAGTAATGGATTAAGAGTAAAACAAGACATGTAAGTCATTGTGTCCAGCTGTCCACACACACACACACACACATAATGTAATACCAATACATGCTGACAAATTTGGTAGTTTATATATATTGCCAAGACTTTTTGTTATGATAGAGATCATTCGTAGGTTCTTTCTATTAAGTTTTGTCAATTGATTCAATAACTTAAGCTGTAATTAGAATGCATGGCACATGAATGAAGCAGTAATAACGAGTTGGTAAACATATTAAGCATACATATACCTCAAGATAAACCTGGTGCACAAGATCATTGTAACTACCAGCAGGGTTTCCATTGGCATCCTCAAATGGAATAAACTCGTAATCCACATCCTCTTCATAAGACAAAGCTCCTATTGCAGCTTTGAATACATCTATAGAGAAGCCAGTGACATGAGTTTTATTGATTTCAAGATCATGCTCGATACGAACAAGTTCCTTGAACCCGATTCTCACTGGAACACCAATTCTTAGTTTTCTAATTTTATGTATTGATGATTCCCTCTTGGATCCTCCAGGCCATATGATTTTTCCGATATCAATAGTTGAAACTAAATTTTTCCAATCATTAGTAATTAAGGTGCTGCTGGGTGACCCTTTTCTGGTTTTTTGTGTTAGAATATGTGGACTTAACATTATCTGAATCACATTAAGATTAGACCAGTTGATTTAATCCTATGTAGATAACAAGAAGTACATGAATATGACTCTAATTCTGGTTATCTATTGAGGAGTATGTCTCTTGATAGAAGTAGGAAGCTCATTAGTAATTAACCTGTATTACATCAAGTGTTGGTGATAAATTCTAGGTCTCCTATCTCGATAAACATGAAGCAGTGTTGGACTCCTTATGGGATGAGTCTAACTCGTTTGTTTTGGCCAATATAAATAGGGAGCAAAGTCCCTGTATTCAACACCGAGTATTGCATATTGTTCAGCCCCATTCTGAAGCTTTTGGTGTTGACATACAGAAGACTTTCTTCTCGAGTTCTGCAGCTGCTATTCATTCTTGTTTCCAGTTGTTCAAGATGTCTAACCTTGGTCAAGTTGTTTCTGCAGGGATCCAGAGCGTCAATGATGCAGGTGGAGTCCTAGTTCTACTAGGAAAGCTATTCTGCAGATTATGTGATTGTTATGCAGCTGGTTTAATTGATATTGTATATGTGTTGTATGATATGATCTTGTGGTTGATGTGTTGTTTGTTGCATCATCAAGATTTAACAAATGGTATCAGAGCTTAGGAATTTCATAAAACACATATCATGCGTTTTTGTTTTTATTCAGAAAACCATACTATGAAAATTATTTTCTGGAAAATAAAATATATTTTCTATTTAGACTAAAGCAGGCCTTAAGTGGTTTTAACCCCGGTTTTAGTACTAATCCAACTCATTAAACAGGCCCAAACCCGAGTCCAATATTTACATATTATTTAAAGAATGTTACCGTTAGAACATAACGGTCACTTTTTGCTTTAAGGGATCGGATTGAGTTAGAGCTCACTGAGATGAATTCTCAGTTATGGGATTCAAGACCCCTCTTTAGAATTGATTGGATCATGTGGAAGGGTTGAAATTTATTGCTTGTTTTCTTTTGCTTCCGCTATAAAATAATTGTTGCAGCGCTGTAGCAGAGGCCAAGGTATGTTCATTGGGAATCCCAGAACTTGTATTTCAATTTCTGCATATGGAAAGGGTTGTCATATGGATTACTGTTTAGCATATGGAAAGGGTTGTCATAATCATATTTGGAAAGCTTGATCATGCATATTGAAGGATTTCTGCATATATGGTTAAATGCCTTACTGTAATCGTGTGATATGAAGTTTTGTTTTTGGAAATTGTATGGTTACTGTGATGGTATGATTTGATGATTTTGATTGAGTATTGTTTGTTTTAAGTATGCTATGGTTTTTAGTTAACAACTAGAAATATATCTCCCAACATTAAAATCTGCAGTATTGTTATTATCATAGCATAAATTAATAAGTTCATACAGAAACTGAGCATATGGTTATTAATTCTAGTTTTGTGATTCTTGGAAAATTATATTGATTATTTTGCACAAAGCAAATCTTCACTGTCGTTTTACAAAATTTGAGTATTAACAAAACTGAAACTTGTGTTACTGCATTTAAAGTTGCACTTATATTTTGTCTTCCAAAGAAGTTGTTCACTGTGTAATTTTGAATGCAGAACAGCATCATATGTAATCACAACTATCTATTTAGATACCTTGAAGCTTTTCTTGTCCAAAGATCTTGACTGATTCAAGGAATGACTGATTTTTGTAAAATGCAGTATGGTGATTTAGAACTTTAGAATGTTGAGTTTTATGCCACAAAGGTGTTACTTGATATTAATTCAGTTATGGGGTTTTATGGAAAACTAATCATGTATCTGCCTAATTTTAAAGCTCATGACTGCTCTTGAATTTTATGTCTTTTGCTTTATTTTGTGTGTGTTATTCAAATACATGATTTTATTTTAAAGATAAACACACAGATAAAATCTTTTACTGCAAAAAACTTATTTTCTTTATTTTTCTGTGTTTTTAGGTCTAAATGTGGTCACTATAGGCCAAATTCAGTTGCTAAATGGATGGAATTATAAGAAGTGGAGAAACCAAGTTGAATTTTATCTGTCTATGCATCAAAATATGGATCTTTGCTTGATTGAGGAACAGCCATTAGAGCTAGACACTGAGAGCACAGAAGAAGATAGAAAATACTATAAGGAGTGGTATAGCGCCAATAGGAAAGCCAAAAATGTGATAAGAACCTCTATGTCTGACACAGTTAGGGGCTCGATCATTGAGCCAGAGCTTGCCATGGATTTCCTAGAAGCCATAGGAGACAAATATCAGGAGAGTGACAAAGCTGAGGCTGCTAGGCTATCCAAAAGATTTAATGAGCTGGAGTTTTCAGGAAAAGGAAGTGTAAGGGAGCACATTATGGAGCTTATTGACCTCAACTCGAGGCTGAGGGATTTAGACATGGGAGTTAAAGACTCTCAGGTTGTGCATGTGGCACTTCAGTCACTGCCTAGCACCTACAGTAACCTGAGAACCTCCTACCATGCCCAAGAGTCTAACTGGGACCTGAACAAATTAATTTCTATATGTGTTGTGGAGGAAGAGAGAATCAGAAAAGAAGGCAAACCAACTACTGCAGTAAACCTAGTTGAGAAGCCAAAATGGAAGAAAAGGAACCAACTTAAACTCAAGAAGACTACCATCACTAAAGTCCCTGGCAAACCTGCAGAACATAAAGCTGAGAAACCTTTTAAGTTTAAGTGCTATTTTTGCAAGAAAATAGGGCACATGAAGAGAGACTGCAGTGGTTTCAAGGCTTGGATGATAAAGAAGGGTGAGTCTTTTCCTAATTCTGTCTTTTCTCTAGAAGTTAATTTTGTTAATATAGCATCTCACTCTTACTGGTTAGACTCGGGCTCACCTATACACATTACAAATTCCTTGCAGGGTTTAACAAACAGGAGGACACCAAAGAATAGTGAGGTCCAAGTCTGTGTGGGGAATGGTTCGAGAGTAGCAGTTAAGGCCATTGGGACCCTGAAGATTGATTTAGGCTTAGGAAATTTTCTTTTTCTAGATAGTGTTTATTATATTCCTTCTTTGAAAAGGAATTTGATTTCAGTAGGTCTTCTAGTTAAAATTGGTTGCAAACTCATTATTGATTTCAGTGGAATAAAGTTGTTTCAGGGTTCAAATTATCTTGGCTGTGGTGTGTTTATGCATGATTATTTGAAATTAAATTGTTCTGTTGCTCAACAGGAGATTATGTTAATTGAAAATAATCTAAACACTATTGAGAATAACACTGTCACAGGTACAAAAAGAACATTGTTCAATAATAAGTCTGCAAATATATGGCATAGAAGATTAGGCCATATATCCAAAGAAAGACTAAAAACACTCGAGAAAAATAAAATCTTACCTGCATTGGATTATACAGATTTGAATGACTGCATTGAGTGTTTTAAAGGGAAATTGACAAACTTCAGAAAGAAAAAGGCCTTAAGAAGTCAAAACCTATTAGAACTAATACATACAGACATATGTGGTCCATTTAAACACAAAACTATCTGTGGAAATTTTTACTTCATCACATTCATAGACGATTTTTCCAGGTACTGCTATATCTATTTACTATCAGAAAAATCACAAGCTCTAGATGCATTCAAAATTTATAAAACTGAAGTTGAATTGCAGCTAGAGAGGAAAATTAAGTTAGTGAGATCTGATAGGGGAGGGGAGTTCTATGGAAAACACACTGAAGCAGGCCAGCAAAAGGGTCCTTTTGCACTATATTTACAGGAAAATGGCATTAAGGCTCAGTACACAACTCCCTATAATCCTACACAAAATGGAGTAGCAGAGAGGAAAAATAGGACATTATTAAACATGGTGAGAAGTATGATGTGCACTACAGGTCTACCTATATTTTTATGGGGTGAAGCTCTTAAGACTGCAAATTATATTTGCAATAGATCACCTAGTAAATCAGTAGACAAGACACCATTTGAGTTGTGGTGTGGAAGGCAACCTAGCTTGCATCACTGCCATGTGTGGGGATGCAAGGCTGAGGCAAAGTTGCCAAATGCACAAACACAGAAGCTTGAATCCAAAACAGTCAGTTGCCATTTTATTGGCTACTGTGAGAAATCTAAAGGCTATAGGTTCTATGCAGCTCAAAATTTTACCAGAACTTTTGAAACTCATCAAGCAAAATTTTTGGATGAAGGTTACAGTAATACTAATTTTGAAGACTTGTCTTTAGAGTTAGAAGAAATTACTGAAAACGAAAATTTACAGAACATCTTGCCTTTAATTCAGTCAAATAATGCAGATAATGCAGATACAGAAACTCAAAGCCAAAATCAAGTTTTAGAAGAACCAGTAGCCTTAGAACCTCATGCAGATGAACCTATGAATAATATCCATTTAGAAAATAACCCTACAGAAGAACAAATTCCAACTCAGCCTAGGAGATCCCAGAGAGAAAGAAGACCAGTATATGGGGAAAATAGTGATTTTGTAGTGTACCTGCAAGAAACTGATATCCTAGGTGAAGATAATGATCCTTCAAGCTTCAAGCAAGCTACTGAGAGCCATGAAGTACAAGAATGGCAGAAGGCTATGAAGGCTGAGATTGAGTCAATGCAGCAGAATTCAGTATGGGAATTGGTTAAACCAAACCCAAACCAAAAACCAATAGGCTGCAAGTGGGTGTTTAAGACAAAGAGAGATGCAAATGGAAATGTAGAAAGGCATAAAGCCAGGCTAGTAGCTAAGGGTTTTACACAAAAAGAAGGCATAGACTATACAGAAACATTCTCTCCAGTTTCAACTAAAGACTCATTTAGGATTATAATGGCTCTAGTAGCTCATTATAATATGGAGCTGCATCAAATGGATGTGAAAACAGCCTTTTTGAATGGAGAGTTAGATGAGGTCATATATATGAAACAACCTGAAGGTTTTGTGAAAATAGGAAAAGAAGATCATGTATGCAAACTGAAAAGATCAATTTATGGACTTAAGCAGGCTTCTCGACAATGGTATAAGAAGTTTGATTCAGTGATTTCATCTTTTGGCTTTTCAGAAAATATTGTAGATGAATGTGTGTACATTAAGACAGCTGGGAAAAATTTTATTTTTCTTATACTGTATGTGGATGATATTCTTTTAGCTAGCACTGACATAAAATTGCTTAAAGATACCAAAGCTTTTCTGTCTAAAAATTTTGACATGAAAGATTTGGGTGAGGCATCCTATGTTTTAGGAATTGAGATTAAGAGAGACAGGTCACAAGGCTTATTAGGCTTATCTCAACACAACTACATCACAAAAGTGTTGAAAAGATTTGGTATGGAATCTTGTGCTTCAGGTGATGCACCTATGACAAAGGGTGATAAACTGTCCAAAACCAAAAATTCTAAAAATGGGGGGAAGATGTCTGATATGGAAAGCAAGCCTTATGCTAGGTTAATTGGTAGCCTAATGTATGCACAGGTCTGTACCAGACCTGATTTGTCATTTGCAGTTGGAATTTTATCCAGGTTTCAGTCTAGTCCTACCCATGAACACTGGGTTGCAGGAAAGAAAGTGCTTAGGTATCTGCAGAAAACCAAATCTCACATGTTAGTTTACAGACAAGTTAAGAAGCTTGAACTTGTTGGCTATACTGATTCAGACTTTGCAGGCCATTATCCGGATTCTAAAAAGTCCACATCTGGTTATGTCTTCATGCTTGCAGGAGGGGCTGTTGCATGGAAAACCATGAAACAGTCATTGATTTCGACCTCCACTATGCAGGCTGAGTTCATAGCCATTTATGAAGGAGTCTGTGAAGGCTTGTGGATCAAAAATTTTCTATTGCATACTAAAGTATTAAGTTCAATTGTTTCAGATGCATTGAAGATATTTTGTGATAATGAGGCTGCAGTATTTTTTGGTAAAAACAGTAAGAGGTCCAACAACTCTAAACACATAGATTTAAAATACTATAGTGTTAGAGAAAGAGTGAAGCATGGTGAGATAAATGTTTTGAACATAAATACAGAGTCACAGCTTGCAGATCCCTTCACTAAAGCATTATCAGTTACAAGTTTTCAGAAGCATATCAAGAACATGGGAATTCTATCTGAATTGGAGGCTTGAGTTCAGTGGGAGCCAATTTTAATTTTTAGAATTTTATTTTGTGTAATAGGTTCTTGCTCCAGTTATTGTCGTCTTTGTTTTTGCTTGTAATTTTGATACTGCAGTTTCTGAATAAAATGAGGTATTTCATATATGTGTTTCTTTTGGTTTCAGCATTATTTTATTTTCTGCAGTCTTGCAAATTACAGTTTTTGAGCTTTAAAATATCAGTGTGTGTTATCAAGTGGACTTTTCTGCATTGAGGAATTTTGCAGCTTCAGTTTCAGTTTTCAGTTAAGCAAATACCAGTTTACTAGTGTTTCAGTTTTTGCTGTCAAGATTTTGAATTGTCAAAATCATTCTGTTGGACTGTGAGCATTGGATTTTGCAGGTAGATATACTTATCCAAATTTTGCTCTTATTATCACCTTGAGCTTATGTGATTGCAGTATTTGATGTTGGTGATCTTTAATCAATCTGGTTATTTAATCAAAATTGGTTTGAGGTTCTGCATTATTTTCTGTAAATTGACCAAGCTGAATGAGCTATGAGTTTTTGTGTATTTCAGTGCACACTTCAGTTTGTTGTCTATATGGGGTTATTGGTTCAGTTGTGTTGTGCACAGACAATGTCAGTCCAAGTGGGAGAATGTTAGAATATGTGGACTTAACATTATCTGAATCACATTAAGATTAGACCAGTTGATTTAATCCTATGTAGATAACAAGAAGTACATGAATATGACTCTAATTCTGGTTATCTATTGAGGAGTATGTCTCTTGATAGAAGTAGGAAGCTCATTAGTAATTAACCTGTATTACATCAAGTGTTGGTGATAAATTCTAGGTCTCCTATCTCGATAAACATGAAGCAGTGTTGGACTCCTTATGGGATGAGTCTAACTCGTTTGTTTTGGCCAATATAAATAGGGAGCAAAGTCCCTGTATTCAACACCGAGTATTGCATATTGTTCAGCCCCATTCTGAAGCTTTTGGTGTTGACATACAGAAGACTTTCTTCTCGAGTTCTGCAGCTGCTATTCATTCTTGTTTCCAGTTGTTCAAGATGTCTAACCTTGGTCAAGTTGTTTCTGCAGGGATCCAGAGCGTCATTGAACCAGGTGGAGTCCTAGTGCAGCTAGTAAAGCTATTCTGCAGTTTCTGTGTGGATGTTGTGTGCAGCTGGTTTAATTGATATTGTATATGTGTTGTATGATATGATCTTGTGGTTGATGTGTTGTTGTTGCATCATGTAGATTTAACATTTTGTTCCTCTTTGCAAGGCCAAAATCCAATGCTTTTGATCTCCCCTTCTCCTATAACATTAACTATCTCAAATGGTTCTGATGAAATCAATTTCCCATTTAGATAATGAATTTCACCACTTAAACCATTAAATCTACTTTGCATTATCTCTCTGAGAACCACAACTCCTTTGGAGGATCTAGTGGTAGAATTTTTAGGCCTTGCTCTTTCAACTGCTTCTGCTAGAGCCCAAGTTGCATCATACGCCCAGATTCCTTCTGCGCTTAACTCTCGAATTGCTTCCATAGTGGGATCCTCCAGTTGAAACTTTCTCCTCAATCTTGAAGTAAGACTATGAAGGCTCAATGATGCTGGAATAGAAGATCTGAACCCCAGCACTCCTTGCATTGACTCAATAACAGACAAATCCATGGAATTTAAGAAATTCATGCTAGTTGATGTCACAATCCAAGTATACCCTTCAATCATCATCCCCAACTTATTTGCACATAAGAAAAGGCGAGGTGCAAGCAAATGTGACACCTGCACCACAAATACCTTAATCTTCAGTTTCATCAGCTTTTGGAGCTCTTCCATGATTTCTTCATTTGATGATGAGGAAGCAATATTTGAACTTTTGCAGTCGATACTCCCATGTGTGATCTCTTGGAAGGAGTTGACTAATGATGGAATGAAGTCTCTCTCATATTCTTTGTTATCATATAGAAGGATAATATCCCTCCATTTGAAAACATCAACAAGGGCACTGATTCCCTTAACTTCAGCAGCTTGATTAGCGCTCATGATCTCAACAAAGAAGGCATATTTATTGTCAGTGAAGGAAGGAGAAAAAGACATGACGGGGAGTTGAACCGCTTCTCCTAGTTCTGCCAAAAGGTTTGCCTCTGTTTTAGTTCGTGCACCAATTATTGCTTCCACTTTGATGTTATCCAACAGACTAAGAGCTGCATTGAGTAGTGTGTAAAGATCCAGTATATGACAAAAATAATGACCAGACAACATCCCCACATGCAGAGAAATAGTGTAGAAAATGAGTATGAGTATGTGGGAAGATTACACATTTTTTAACTAATAAAGATTATGTTTAGCATTTCACACCTATTGATTGACAAAAACGATCTCTGTATATAATAGTATAGGTGATAATGATAATCAACAAAATATTGTATAAGAACCAACTCAAAAGGCTGAGAGCGTTTATACAGAAGGTGTCTGGAAGAATGAATGACTCACCAGCTGACATAGCAGGTAGAGGTTTGCCTTTGGAATCCTTATTGTGGAGAATTACTCTTGTGCTGTAGTTATTATGCAGATGGTAAAAATCAGATAGGGCCATTGAAATACAGCTGAGAACAATCTTTCCTTCCAGTGATCCCATGTCTAGAATCACACCAATATGAACTTGATCTTCCACATTCATGGTATTAACAACATTATTTATATTTTCAGTATCAGCACACAAGGGACCAATGAGGCAACATAGGGTCACTAAGGAGGAAAGGATGATTGTTTTCTTAGACCCTCGAAACTCCATACAGTTTGTATGCAATCGCCAAATAATGTTATATAATGCTGATCTTGTTTCAAACGTACTTAGAATCTTTAGCTTTATACATATCATCTTGCCGATCTTGTTCAGTGAGAAATTTCTATGATCATTCATGGAAGGTGCATGAAACAAGGAATGTTGATATAACCAAAGTATATAACAAAAGAACAATTCTTAGGTTCACTCCTTGGGTGAACTTGCTCATTCACCTCTCTCCCAACCAACTAATTAAATCTTGACACATGTGTTTTGATTAAAAAGGACTAATATAAAGTTATTATAAACTCAACTTTAACTATATGGCTGTTAAATCATACCGTTTGCCCAATATCCTCTGATTTCTTTACCCAAATTCAAACTTCCATTGTACTCCCAATACCTAAAATATAAAATGAAATGATCATTCACAATCCCAGCCACTAGCATAAATTAATAAACGATAGTATTGCCAACACCAAATTCACTAATTCCTGGGAATCAATAGCAATAATTGATCAACCAATTCCAACCATCTACCAGTCTAACCAAAAATCTCAGATTCTCAAATTCATGAAATGATAACAGTCAAGAATATCCCAAGCAAACTCCAACGTTCTACATCTCCACCATCAAGACGTCAAATTCTTTATTTCATATTTTCATTGTAATCATTTTTTTTTTTTTTGTAATCATATTTTCATTGTAATCATTGAGAACAAAATATTGATAAAAACAAGAAGAGAAAAATTAAAGAAAAGAAAAGGCTTCCAGCTTTGGGATTGACCAAACAAAATGCCTTCAAACCAAACATTTATAGAAACTAAAACCATCATCCCAACCAGTTACAATTTCAATCATAAAACTAAGGTAATAGACCGTATTTGTTTGCTAAGCGTGGAGTTTGGGTTTGCCAAGGTCGTAATATATGGCGTGAATAAATAATAATACAAGTGTCATCATTTGCTTGGCTGATTAAAAGAGGGGTGTCATGGGGTGGACTTAAGAATTATCCATAACAAGGAGACAAAGCGAATACAAGGCATGCAAGCATGATCTGGCACTAAGTTTAAGTTTTTTGTTTTTTGACGGGTTTAGTCAACCAAATCACAAAGCTGCTGCTCAAATAAGGATAAAATAAATAATAAAAAACAAAAAAAAATATTGTTGACCTTATGAAGGCCTATAATTTTAGGGCCTTAAAATAATTGTTGGCCTTATTGAGCAGATGAATTTAAGGTATTACGGAGAATTTATACGATAAAAACAAATAAAAGATGTGACATTTAAGGATGTCAATAACAATTTATTTTTAGGGAAATTCGTCCAAACAGTATCTGAACTTTTCCAGACTATTAATTTCGGTACCTCAAATTTATAAAATATCAAAATGATATCTGAAGTTTTAAGCCCGATCCAATATTCATAATTGAAATCACTAACGATGTTAAGGCCCTTAACTTTTTAAGGATAATTTCGTCCCTTTACTTGAACTCTAATCCTTTTCCCCCAAATCGATCTCCAGAACCTTAATTCACAGTCCGAGTTATTCTAATTCTTCGGTCTCCAAAACCTTAATTCAAAATCTGGGTTATTCAAATTAAAGGGTTTGGGGGGGGGGGGGGGGGGGGGGGGGGGGGGGGAGCTGCAAGGGTTGAAGGGGTAAAGGATGAAATTAATCATAAATTACTATTTTGGATATATCGGGATTCTCAAACAAAATCTTGGTTGAGATTCCAATTATATACTTGCGTAATATTCTTTAGTCTAGGATTTTATTTCTGATTTTTATTTAATGAGGTTTAATTAGGTTTTCTAGTTTTAGTCTATAATAAATTATTCTTTTTGTTTTCTAGTTGTATTAGGTTTATGCTATGTGCCCTATATATAAGGCACCTCTTAGATTATAATTTTCATTTCAAGTTATCAATAAAAAAAACCAAATATTAGAGAAGTTTCTCTATGTTTCTTATGGTTGTGCCCTTAAATTGCTAGTGGATTCTAGCTCATCTCATATGGTTTTCGATGCTTGATGGAGCCTCTTGCTATTGTGTTCACGCTTCCCGCATCATTTGGTATCAGAGCGGGTATCTCCCGCTTCTTAGCAGACGACGATTCAAGGGAGAAGTTCACTACCACCAATCTCAACGATGCTGGTCGTAGAGTATCTATCAAAAAAAAAAATCGTTGATGAGGAACATGCCAAGAGATTTGCCCTAGGACAACCTCATCAATCCAAAAAAGAAGAAGAAGAAACATGGAACGTTGGATATTCACAACACCGGATTACGGCAACTTCCGAACTACATGTATCATCAAAGACAAGGTATGCTCTGTAATAATTGACAGTGGTCTACAAGAGAACTTTGTAGCAAACAAAGTTGTGGATTATTTTCAATTACCGATAGTGAAGCTAAGAGATCCATACTGGATTCTATTTGGAGAGGATGAATATGCACAAGTAACAGAGATTTGTAAAGTTCCTATCTCTATGGGAAAATTTTATAAAGAAGAGATTACTTGTCATGTGATTGACATGGACGACACTAATGTGCTTTTTGGAAGACCATGGCATGAAAGCGTCAAAGGTGGTTATTGCAAAGACAACACATATTTATTTAGGTGGGAGTTGCACAAAATTAAAAACAAGCCTAGAATAAGGAAGAACGTCAAGAATGACCGTCTTGAGGTATGTGAAAAGGAACATGAAGAAGCAACTTTGAAGATTAAAGAGAAACTCATTAAGGATAAGGAAGCTGATTCATGCATCACATCGATATCCATGTCATGCATGCCTAATTGTGTTCAAGATCAACCCAAGGAGAAGTCATTGTCCATTCCTTTTCAAGTAGAGGAGTTCAAGTTTCAAGATGCTTATTCTAAACTTGTCTACGGTATTGGATTTATGGTGATACCTTTTAATTTCGAGAATATTGAAGTTGATGGCTTATCATGTTTTATTCCTAGTAATGATCGAGCTGCATTCAAGAGGAACTCGAGGTCGAGTTCTTTTCAAGTGGAAGAGACTGATGTAGGACGAGATTTTAACCAATTTCAACAAAGAATCTCGAAAAGAAAGAAGCGTTTTCACATCAAGAAGAATAATTTGAATATTGAAAACTGGTATTCAAATAGACTTCTTAATGAAGAAATTAATCATAAATTATTATTTTGGATATATCGGGATTTTCGAACAAAATCTTGGTTGGGATTCCAATTATATACTTGCATAATATTCTTAAGTCTAGGATTTTATTTTTGATTTTTATTTAATGACGTTTAATTAGGTTTTCTAGTTTTAGTCTATAATAAATTATTCTTTTTATTTTCTAGTTATATTAGGTTTATGTTATGTGCCCTATATATAAGGCACCTCTTAGATTGTAATTTTCATTCAAGTTACCAATACAAAAACCAAATATTAGAGAAGTTTCTCTATGTTTCTAACAGCTGTGCCAGTAAATTGCTAGTGGATTCTAGCTCATCTCATATGGTTTTCGATGCTTGACGGAGCCTCTTCCTATTGTGTTCATGCTTCCAGCATCATTTGGTATCAGAGCGGGTATCGCCCGCTTCTTAGCAGACAACGATTCAAGGAAGAAGTTCACTAGCACCATCTGATGAGCGGGAAGCGTGAACACGATAGCAAGAGGCTCCATCAAGCGTCGAAAACCATATGAGATGAGCTTGAATCCACTAGCAATTTATGGGCATAGCTGTAAAAAACATAGAGAAACTTCTCTAATATTTGTTTTTTTTATTGATAACTTGAATGAAAATTATAATTTAAGAGGTGCCTTATATATAGGGCACATAACATAAACATAATACAACTAGAAAACAAAAAGAATAATTTATTATAGACTAAAACTAGGAAACCTAATTAAATAAAAATCAGAAATAAAATCCTAGATATTAAAGAATATGACGCAAACATATATTTGGAATCCCAACCAAGATTTCGCTCGAGAATCCCGATATATCCAAAAGAGTAATTTATGATTAATTCCATCATTAAGAAGCCTATTTGAATACCAATTTTCAATATTCAAATCATTCTTCTTAATGTGCAGACGCTTCTTTCTTTTCGAGATTCTTTGTTGAAGTTGGCTAAAATCTCGTCCTACATCAGTTAGATGCGTGAGCTAGCGAGGCTAATGGACTCGCGGGGCTGGGCAGGCTGTGCGTAGGCGACGTGCAGGCCGTGTGGACTTGCCCGAGCTCCAGGTTTTGCAGCTATGGGAGAACAACTTCACTGGGTCCATTCCTTAAGGTATGGACAAAAATGGAAAACTTTAAATTCTAGACTTATCTTTGAACAAATTGACAGGAGCTCTTCCTCTTGATTCGAATGGGTGAGAACTTTCTAAATGGGTCGATTCCTAAAGGTTTCTTTGGGTTGTCCAAACTCACTCAAGTGGAGCTGCACGACGATCGTCTGGGTCAGGGACTGAATTATGGTCAATTACCTCTCGATAAACCATCTTGTGGGGAACATCGATCCCTTCTCCCATTTCGGCAATAGAGACTTAGAAAAAATCAATTTCCCAGTTCTGCTTGTTACCTCCTTCGCTGGAAGTAGAACCACTTTTCAAAAGCTCTTCCTTTATTTACTCCTCTGTTGATCATATAAAGGAAGTTCTTACTGTGGCCATACCTCATTTGCAACAAAGCTATTTCTAAACTACTATTTGATTAAACTACAGCAAAATTCTCAATCAACCTTCGTTTCTTGGCTATCAACATATCAAACAATTAAAACCTCACGGAGTAATTCGAAACATGACACTAGTAATCAATCAATATCATGAAATCCCATTAAACCCTCCATCCTATCAAATTAATTGGATCCGATTTGTTAGTATTTGGATCCGCCGACCGAGGTCGTTTGTCGTTAAAAGTATTCCATCGAAAAGGACTAGAATTGTAGGAGGATTGAAAGATTTCTAGGAGGAGTAAGGGAAGATAATCATGGGTCGTTTGTTTCTCATTGATTTCACAATAGAGATTAATGGTGATTTACCCATAACATGGTGTTTTCTGGGCTGAGACTAGTTCAAATTTGGGGGAAAATAGATAGGTTGAAGGCAATAGATGAAAGGTCGAGAGTACCCTTCAGGTTATGTTAGTTGGCTAATGCCGTAACAGAGTTAATTGCTTTAGGTATTTATGTTGGGTTGGGATCAAAATCTTAGGTACCATTTAAAAAACTTGAGATACTGAACAATATAGTATTCAGAGATACTGAAGTTAATAGTCTAAAAAAGTTCGAATACTGTTTATACGATTTTGTTCTTTTTTTGTTTTGTTTAATAGGACTCTACGAAGGATTGGAGGCCACATCAATCAAAATTGTGGGGACCATGTCATCCATGTCATTACTTGATGAGTTTTTTGGGACCTAAGAGCAGTTCATCCCGTAGTCAAGAAAAGTCGAGAGGTCGAAAAGTTGAGGCATCGACCAGTCAAGTTACTGTTCACTGCCACTGGACATGGGTTTCCACCCGTTTTCTTTCTTGACCTGTCAAGACTGTTCAATTTTCACTGTTCATCCAATTTCATTGGAAATTTTCACAAGGTGTAATCCTCAACTTAAGGATTGGATAATAAAGTACACGACACAACGAGTTTGTAGGAATTTTCGGGGAATTTTTCAAACACCCGAGCTATATGTTATGATTTTCGGAAGTTTTGGACTAAAGAAATTATTAATGGAAAATAGAAAATTATGTGGAGCGATCTGAGCCATCCAATCCTCCACCGCTAAAACCCAGCCCTTGAAGAAAATTAAGCTTTGTGGATAAATAGCCCTTGATCTGATCAAGGCTCCAGATCACTCCAGAAGCAACCTGAAGCCTCTACTCGTGAATGGGGAGACTGCGACCCGACGCCGTGATCCGGCCGGTGCTCCACCGTCAGGCCACATCGGGCTAGCGCACAGCCACCGATCTTTTCCTATGGTCATCGCCGTCATGTTTCCAGTCACTGTTCACTCAATCGACCGCTGTGGAGGGAGAATCGACGGTGAGTGCATTGAAACTTTGCCGACGGGTTCAGCGAATTTCGGCGACTCCGGCCACCGTTTGGGCTGCATGTGGTATGAAAATTGATCTTCTCGTCATCCTCTACATGCCTGTATGATTAGTTTTCAAATTCGATCAGGTTTTAATGATTTTCGTTTCTGGGTTGGTTTCGGCTCCGCCGTGTTCTTCAACGCCGGCGACTTCTCTGGCCTTTCTGGGCTTCGTTTCTTGTTGGGCTGCACACATAGGCCAACAATTGAGAAGCTTGTTGAGCTTCTGGCGTGAGAATCACCAGTTCATCATCATCCTGGTCTCGGCAAGGAATTCTGGGAAGCAGAATAAGTTGCAGCCGATTCTCGAAGGTACTAAACAGGGTTGTCTATCGCTGACGTTGGCCACGTCCGGCTTTGGGCTGAGCTGGTGTCTCCTTCGACTGGTCATAATTTTAGTTAGGGCGTTGCCTTTTTTCTTGGCCTCGGTCAAGGAAAGCCAAACCTTGGCTGGGCAAAACTACACCGGTGGAGGGATGATTTTCCCCTTGCTCAGTCAACACATCATCAATCCTTGCTTGTGCCCGGTCAAAACTACACCGGTGGACTTGCTCTAAGGGGAGCAGGCAATAATATTTTATTTCAAGCTCTTCCGACTTTGTCCTTGTACAGGTGAAAAAAAAAAATTGCACCACGCATGTAGTTCCTCAACCAACCATCGCTGGCTTGACTTCATGCTTGACTTGGAAGATGAACGAGAAAGCCCCTGATAACTTCAAGCTTGACTTCGCTATCAGCAATGAGCAAACCAACGAGAAGGGCGAGAAGATGTACATTCAAACTAGAATTGCTCAGTATCCGGAAGAGCTATGTGAGTTACGTACCCAAGGAGTGAAGGACAACACCTACTTCTACGTGTGCGGTCTCAAGGGAATGGAGAAGGGAATTGATGACATCATGTTTCATTGATTGCAGAAGACGGCAAGAGATGATCAATACTACACTGTTCAGGAATCATTTGAATCATATCATGTGAGAACTTACGGCATTTTCTTACTCATACATCTCCAGCGGCATTTTTTTCCTCGCTCTATTTCTCATTCTTTTTTCTCTATCTTCCTCCTTTGATATGAAGCTACCAGAAGAAAATTATATTCATGGTCTTGCAATTACGTAGCGATTGATTTGTTTGCTCTTGGATTGTTAATTGAACCCACCATCAATCTCTATTTTCTTAACTAGTTTTGCAACTCCCATTTGAATTGTTAACTATCAATTTGGCATGTCTCTAATCTTTTATCGCCTTGGCAATTACTTCTTTCACGAACCCACATCACCATTTTATTTATCAAACTGACATCATTCATAGGCTACACCATTTTCTTTGCAACCTTATGGAACAAGCAACTCAAAAACCCAATGCTTTAAACGATGAAAAACTTTAACCACCCAATGGACGGTTAGCAGTAAAATCTAATGCAGAGTTGGGGAAGGAAGCTGGGTATGGCTAAAGGACTTTTCTAAAAAGGTAAGGGTAGAATTGGAACAATTTTCTTTTTGGTTGTGCCGGGTATCCAAAGATATTTGTTGGATTCATTTAGCAAGACCTATGTTTTAAATGAAAAACTTGACAGGAGTTTACATGTTGAGAAAAGTTAAAAACCATTACTGTTTGAATTTTAAACATTAGTATAAGTTGGTATAAGGGTGGAAACAACACGTAGTAAACTAGACTTTGTCCTTGATTTTTCTTTAGCCACAAAGTATAAGTATTTTTGCAAAAGGGAGAATATCACAAATGATCACTCAACTTTTACCTATTCGACACTTTGGTCACTCACCTTTTAAATATATCACTTTGGTCACTCAACTTTAACTCTGTTATTCACTTTAGTCACTTCGTTAATTTTTTTCATTAAAAAATTGCCACAATATTAATGATATTTTCGTCCAACCAATTGTGAAAAATTGAGAAATATGTATTAGAATGATTGGGAGAAGTTATCAAAGTGAGATAAAATACCCATTAGGTGACTAAAGTGATTGACAGTGTAATAGTTGAGTGACCAAAGTGATATATTTGAAACTTGAGTGATCAAAGTGTCAAATGAATCATAATTGAGTGACATTTGTGGAATTTTCTCTTATGCAAATATGATATCATTTTTAGTCATGTTCGAGAAGATAAAAGGAGATAGAAGCAAGGTGAATGAAAGTATGAAACTAATAATATAGGATTATAGGGTACAACCATTTGGTATTTATTTATTTTTTTTTCTGTATTTATGCTTTGATGGATTGGGGTTTTGTTTTCTTCATGAGTAATTCTTTTAGGCTTCATATTATAACACGTCGTGCACTCCGTCACACCTATTTTCTGCAAAGAAAAAAGAGGCCAGACCCCATCGAGGCGATGCAGAGATACATAGAATACACTATCTCTCTCAAGTATTTGTAATACCTGTCTTTTAGGTAGTCCAGCAACACAATAACTAGGATTCAACACGAGTACATCACATGTTGTCATAAAAGGATACACATGACAGGCATGTTTACAAGTATTAGCAACAGTATTGATTCGCTTATCTTCCTATTTCAGTATGGAGAACTGGCATGGTTTTGTACTTTTGTTTTCCTGGCCTTCAATTTTGAACATAATAGTTCCACTAACCTTTCATAACAACTCTGGCAATCTGGTGGTAGTCACTGATATTTGAAAGTGGTTGCTACAGCCTCCAGCTGGCATACAAACTCTACAGTTGAAGGCGCTTTTTCTTTAAGCTGCTGAGTAGCATGTTTCCTTTCCACTACTGTTTCCCTCTCCACATGTTCAGCATACTGCTTCTAAGCATACCAAACGCGGAAGGATGGATATAACAACTTTTTCGAGTTCAACAGCACTCTATCACGTACATGACCAGTTCAAATCAGCCATGATACTTTTCCACTTCCACTTCCCTGAGGTAATGATGAGAGCAATTGGCAGTTTGCTTAATTTGCTTCTCTTCTATAGGATGTAGAGATAGTCCTTGAAATTGCCAACGTACTGCACCAACTCACCAAGGAAACAACTTGGTGCAGCCAGAACCAGACTACATCATCTATGGACAATTGCACCAGGTGCAAAAGTCATGAAAGAAATATTAATCGATCCATCAAACTCATTTGAATTTTTTAAATGATGTTTGGGTATCAGACTACAATTTGGTTCAGAATACTTTGTTCATTTTTGGCGGTAATTTACATCTGAATATTTTCCATAATCAATGAAACTTCATTTAAAATGGTGTAGTCCCCTGTTGTTATTGTATAAACACAAATGAAACGACCATGATCCAGCATCCACACTCTCCACTCAACACCAATTTCTTTCATGCCTACAGAATTCATAGCCATTTCAGAATATCTTCCAGATAATGGATAAAACTTTTAAAATTTTGACACTTAAGCGAAGAAGAACCTGAATATAGGTAGAAGAAATTGTAGCTGATCTATGTCATTTTCCAGTTTAAATATCCTTCAACTTTGCTGAGAGCACTAGTTTTAACTTGAAACTGAGTAGAAAACATTTTCATCTTCCATTACCAGTTCTGAAGACTGAAGTCCAAAAAAAAAGAAAAAATGATTAAGGGAAGTGTGCTAATATGTTGTCTGTATTGAATAGATATGCTCATCAATGCATCATATACACACAGAATCGATCAAAACCCAAAATTGACTCTTTTATTACTGAAACTCAGCCTCTGAGATTTGTCCACTATTAAATGGTCAAACATAGAATGGCAAAACTATAGGTAAACCTGACTAACAACCTTCCTATGGGACATGCAAACTTACATAGTTACATACAAACACTAATATGTCTATGGCAATAAACTTGAAGTAAACAATATTTGAAGATGAACGAAGCATGTAAACAGCATTACTTCAAATATCAAACGAAAATCTAAGTTAGATTAGAGAACATATAATCATTTTATTTTGTTTTAGTACAACCCCTAAACATGATTTTAAATTAAAAAAAAAGAAAAGGAAATGAATGCAACGACATATAAGGACAAGCCAGTAATAAACATGCATCAAATAACACTATGGCGCCCTATTCAAAACCATTTAGGATATTGAACTAGAAATAGATATCCACCAAAGAGCAAAACAAAACCGAGTTTTACTATGTAATCTGCCAATGTAAGATCATATACCTTCAACACAAGTTTCCGCAAGTAAGGAGATGCCTTAATGAAAGAATCCAATTGAAGAAGACAGCAATCATCATCTGGTTTAAATTCTAATTCCAAATGCTTCAGATTTGCGAACATAGGAAATATAAGTTTCTCGTTGTAAAGCTGAAACCAAACAAAGGGTAAGCACTAATATTATGCAGCAAAATGAAATGAAAACCACCACATAACTGTTACATATACTAACCATCAATCCTTGCAGTTTGAGAACCTCTAGCTGCGAAAGACAGCGTGAAAGTGAAACGACCCAATGGACAGCTACAAACGACCCAAACGACCCAATGGACAGCGTGAAAGTGAAACGACCCAATGAAACCTCTAGTTTGCTTCCCTTTGTTGGTTTTGGCCTTTTGATTTTTCTTATACGGGTGGTGAGGTTTTAAGTGGGCTGGTGAGGCAACACATGGTGAAGAGATGCTATCCCCACCTGGAAGCTCCGCAGGACGTCGGATGATTGACTTGTCGAATAGAACAAAGAAAAAGAAACATAATTGTAAGAGACGGTAGTTGTGATAATTTGTATGAAAAATTGGATTAAAGTAATAGAAAAATAGAGGGGTATATGAACAGAGATTATAAGTTGTTGACAAAAGAATCATATGAGAGAAATCTAGTCACATGCACAAGCATGTATTTTCTACCGACTTATGTACGAGCCATGTATGATGAGCACATGGACAACACAAAATACACGAATTCGTCCTCCAAGTAAAAGATAAACTACAATACCAATAAACATCACTATTTTAATTAGCTTATACAGTATTATAGCTATGAATTAGCACATCAACCACCAAATCTTTATGTGATGAAAGTTTTTTAAGATAGTGAATTACATCACTATAACAACACTAATGAGTCACATACGTCTACCATTAATTTCGTCCCAAGATCTCACATGGTACCAATTTGTTCCATCAGACCGCACATAGACATTTAGCTTCACGACAGAATCTAAAAGCTTTGTTGGTTTCATTACAAAAAGCAAGGCAATTTATGTGATATACGCATACAAAAGCTTGCTGCATAAGAGTGTTGTGTGTTGTGGAGAGGCCACAAATCCCACAATGGCATGAACAAATTACGTTAGCTAATTCTTTAACTGCATATCTTAGCAGCTAGCGCACAGGCTCTGTCATACAAAACTTTCTCTCAGCTTGAGCTAAAGAAGCGTTAAACTCGATGTGGACTTGGCTTGATTAGGATAAGTTAGTAGCACAAACAACGTGAACGAAAATATATCATGACATGTTTACGTATTTGAAATGAATATGAGACACTGTTCGTTGTTAAGCCCTTCACATACATTTCCCTTATGTTATAAATCTTTCTTTTCAAACAGAAATAAACTGGTAACTGATGCCTTGAACCGTCCATTGTATTAAAAACACAAAACAATATATTGAAGAAACAAAATTATCAAAATGATTCGAGGAAGAAATAAAAAAATAAAGTTCTACTGTATCCAAAGGAGTAGCTACACACGGGCTCCGCTGGGCTACAGCCCACCCCAAATTTGAAAAAATATTAATTTATAGCTTAATTTTAGTTTAAAAAATTAAATATTAAAAAGTAGCCCACTTCAAATTTCTAAAAGTTAGCCTATATGTTAATTTTTTTGGATCATGTCTATGTTATTTCTTTGCTTGAAGTATTTAGTTGTGTTTATTTTCTATTCTGCTTTAAGAGACATATTCGCTAACGTTTTTTTAGGTAAATTAAGTCAGAATAAGAGTTGGCTGAGAATTATGATACAAATTCAATAATTAAAGATTTTTGGTTCTATTCAAGAGCACAAGATAAAATTTGAGTAGATATGTTTTTTTGTCTTAGACTTTTGTTATAGAATTTCTATCAAACGTTATAATGTTGATTTTTTGGATCAGTTAGCTATTTGATTATTTAATATGTAATTAATATATGATGTGGTTTAATTTAAGGAAAGAATAAAACATGTTACTAGTAAAACTTAGGAAAAAAAAATAATTTAAAGCATTAGTAAATTTTTATTAAAATTTTTTTTTAGCTCACCCTATTTTAAAATCCTAGCTCCGTTATTGACTGTATCTATATAACGAATCAATTAAATACAGAAATAATCAGTATCTGCAAGCCTGCAACACTAGTCTACGGATCCCCAGTTACAACTTAAGATATCAAATGATAACCCGGCGGCGCCAAATTCAAGTCCAGATTCAGGCACGACACCCTTTTACTACTATTCGATTTCTTCAACACTGGCACCGCCGCCGCCCTTATCCGCTCCGCCGCAGAACTCATAACGTCTCTATGTCTCCTCATGTGTCCCCCAAGCGCCTGCCCTATTGGGAATTCCATCCCGCAGATCGGGCACTCATGCGCCTTGGGCTTCACCGGCAAAGAAGGCTGGGCCAGGTGTAAGAGATCCGCGGCAGCACCGTCTAGTTTCGGCTTCTTGTGGCTCGCTCTGTGGCCTCCGAGGGCCTGGAACGATGAGAACTCCCGGTTACACGTCTTGCAAGCAAAGACGCGGCCTGAGGAGTTTTGTTCTCGGATTGAGGAGGAATGGTTCCGATCTACTTTGGATAGTAGCATCAAGCAATTGACCAAATCCTGGGTTTGCTGCTCATCTTCTCTTGCTCTCTTCATTTTGTGGGTGTGAAATTGTGAGCGAACGTTATTGCTGAGTTGCATGGAAGTGAAGGAAGGGAGTCCTAATTTATATAGGGGGTTTGAGTCGGTGGGGGCAGCTAAGTATGACTAATAGTGACAGCTAAGTATGTTCTATTGAAGACTTGGGGATTAAGTAACGGAATACGTTATTCTGAATAGAGCCGTTTTTGTGGGCCCGCGTTTGCGTCATGGCGTTGGTGGAGTAAACTTCGTGAAGGGGTCGTTTTGGGCAACCCGCAACCTAGTGGAAAATTGGAAGTGCTTTGACCATTCTAGACTTCTAGATCCAAGGAATTGAAGCCGCAGCCAAGGCGCGTGTGAAAGTAAACTTATTTCTTAGAAAGCTAATCAAAATTTTGGACCCCTCCTTTAGGTCCACGGTTTTAAATTTCTCCGAAACTACTGAAATTTTCATTAAAATTTCCGTGATTTGGAAATATCGAAACGAAAGTCATATGTAGAGATGACAATGAGGCTGGTTGGGGATGGGGATCACAATACCATCCCCATCCCCGGGATCATTCTCTACCCTCATCCCTGCTCCAATCCCCAATAAAAATATATTGGAGATTCCCCTTCCCCATCCTCACTGGGTACTAAGCCTCCAACCCCGCCCCAAATCCCAATAAGAATTTAATAAATAAAATATTTTTTTATCATATTTCCTTTTTTAAAATCAAAATCTACAACAAATAAATTTCAAACATAATTAGCACACCCATTGGCATGTCTTTCGTGAAGCAAATGGGGTGGCCAATAGGTTAGCACACCTTGCTAGTTGGAATAGTATTGATGAATTTTGGGTAGAATAGACGCCTGTTATTATTCGGGACGTTCTGTATGAGGATATGTGTAATGGTTCTAGGGGTTCAGGCAATATGTCCCCCCCCATTGTACGCTTTCCCTATTAATAACATGAACGAGGCACCTAGCTAGTTTGGTGCCTCTGCTATTTTCAAAAAAAAAATTTCAAACATGATTAAATTCATAAATAATAATTCAGTGAGTGCAAAAGTCAAAACACTATTAAAGTAAAAGTGTAGTCATTAAAGTAAAGTAGTAAATGTATATATTTTTGATTTATATTATAAAAAAAAATTTTAAAAAAAAAAATATATATATATATATAAGTTAAATATATGTATATATTATTGGGGCGGGTTTAGGGATAGGGATCACAATACCATCCCCGCCCCATCCCCAATCTTAAATAGCTAGGATTGGGGATCCCCATCCCTATTTGTCCCCAAATTCTCTCCCCATTAGGGGCGGGTATCCAATGGAGCTCCGCCCCCGCTTGGGATTTTTGTCATCCCTAGTCAAATGCTATATCATTTCAGTCAGGAGTTTTCCGAAATTTTTCAAAATTTTCCATGTATTTTTGCAAAATTCTTAATTTCTGAAATATCACACACAAAATATATTTGAAAATTTACACCGAAATTTTTATGCCACCGAGGCACCAACAATGAAGTTTTTTACTCATATTTTCATAGAGAAAATATGAAATTTTGAATTTTTTTTTAATCAAGTTGAATACAATAAAAAAAAACATTTTTGCATTTATCTACTACCAAAATCATTTTCAAAATTTATGTACTTGGGAGTAGTATTGTATGATACTAAATGGAAGCAGTTTAACCATATGGATCGAACCAAATCGTAGTAGCTCTTATTATTGATACTTTATATTGTTTTTGTTGTACTTCTTTATTTTCATTCATGGAGTTTTGGTAGTACGCCCCCCCCCCCTCTCCCAGATTGTATTTTTCTAATTATTGGTGAAAAATGTGTGATGACCAAGCCTCCCACTGGGTTCCAACCATAAAAAATAAAAAATAAAAATTTAAATGTAAATCACATGCACATTATCAATATACAACACAATTATATTTACATATAGACAAAAACACTAGTTTAGCAACCTACTAAAATACTGGTTAATTACTCGTCCATATTAAATATCACAATTCTATGATAAATGTATAATTTTAGAAAGACTACATTGTAAATAGGTTTAGGGTGCGGCTATTTCTACTATACCATTTTCTTTGTTCACCGTACTTACTCATTACACCATACATTTTAATTTCAATTATTAAATTTACTTATGTAAACCATTTCTATTTCCTAGAATATCCTTATATGACATATCCAATTAAAAGAGATTTTTTTAATGAAAATCTCACAGTTATTTATACCAATAAAAAAACTAATAAATATTAAAGTTTCCTAACAAACATAATCTAATTTACTTTTCCATTTTTTTGATTTTTTTTTCTGCTTCAATGTTCATCTATTTCAATCTATGTCAAAATATTAGTTAGTTAAACAACTATGAGCAATGAAGAAGATATTGAGATTTTTACTTTCAGTGTTCACAAAAGGTATTACAAAGATTTTGATGTAGTTAATACAAATGATTTTGTGAATTAAATAATGAATTCACGATGAAGAGGTAACAAAAAGACAAAAAATAGTAATAAATACAAATTTGGGTGGAGAAGATGAAGATTAATGTTATCTAATGAGAAATTAAGTAAATCTTTCTATTTAATTCATTGGTTATTTATTTATTTTTCCTTACAAATTTGAATTTTAGAAAATTAATGTACTTAGTAGTCATTTTACACTTGGGTAATATAGTCTTTCAATAATTCAAATATTTGTAGGGTGAACTAAGAAAATGGTAGGGTGACAATAAACGCACCCATAGGTTTATTATAGGTTAGTTTACTCTATGTAAAAGTTTCATTCAAAAAAATCATTTTATAAATGCAATTAATGTGATTTCTTTATTTTAACCAAAATATCCACCGAAATCAAAACTTTCTCATAAATTTCCTTAAATTTGAAGTACCGAAATTGAAACTGAAACCGAAATTGAAATCTTGGTTAGGTCCCAACATGTCTTCAATGGGAGATGTCAAAAGCCAAATTTAATTTTAAAAACGATATGACAAATTATCTTTACTAATTTCCAAGCTCTGTTTGAAATGTAAAATGATAATAATGTTAGTTCAAATGAGTGAAAGGGATTGATACTGGTGTTAAATATATGTCCGTTGGAATATCGGTTGTCGAGCACAAATAATAAATTATGAATAATGACTACCAATGAATTATGAATAATAACCGTTGGACAGAAATCTACTCATTGAACAACTCAGCAACTAAATGACAATAGTGTAACTTCAAACAGATCACGCGAATTATCTGTATACATACCGCTTATAACATTCCTAAGTTTCAAAACTTTAAGTTTCGATAAACTTTAATTTTTCTCTTGACTACAATTATATTGCACTTGAAAATACATCATTTGTCAGAAATGCTCACATATCAACATTTCCAATAATACGAATGTTTTCATTCTTCACACTTCAAAGCTGACAAGATGAATGCGCACATTAGATTGAGTTTAGAAGTTGGAGGTGAAATTCCTAATCCTAACTTGACTAAACTTTTTTGCAATGTTTCTAATCACTTGTGTCCATTAATCTCAAGCCTTTCGGATTTTGATAGAGACCCCGTTTAGAATTGCCAGGATTTTCTTAGTAGCTAGGGACCAAAAACGAAAATGAAGATGCTTATTAACATTCTTAGACGTGACCCTTGACTTTCTCTGCCACTAATGGTCGTCCTTCAAAGTCTATGCATGTGGTAACATTCTTATGTTCCTTCTTGTATCACAAATTCACAATCCGATCCTTTTCTGTTGTGGTCTGTGAATTATAATCCGTATGCAGCGCGTGGACAGTTATGATGACGTTGTTGAGTTTTTGGCCTTTATCCACAAAAACAAAAGTCAAAAAAGAAAAGAGAAGGTTCCCGGTGGGAAGACGCAAAAGGAGGAGACAAGTACAGGAAGCGTGCATCGCAAGCACACAAGTAAGTAGTGTCTTACTATCAAATCTACGCGGCCCGTCTCAATCACATTCACAATCAAAACAAGTCGGTGATTGTCCTCCTAATTACTTCAAGTTGCTAAGTTGCTTCTTTTTTTTTTCTTTAAAAAAAAAAAAAAAAAATTAGGAGGAAAAATAAATTATAACTTGAAACATCTAATACATCCTGACCTAAACTCATCAAAGTTAAAAGCTGACAAAGCAGAAAGAGGCAGTTTCTCCTTCCACGCAATCGGAGTCTTCAACAAATGACATTGATTCGCGATTGCATTCGCAACAAAGTTTGATTCCCATGGAATGTGATTAAAAGAGATATCATCAAATCTAGTAGCAAGATTGTAGATGTCCCTTACTAAAGTTCGGAGCCACCAAGGAAGATCACATTTCTTATTGATAGCGTCAATTATCAGTTTTGAGTGACCTTCCACCACTAGCTTTCTGCAATTGAGGATGAAAGCATGGTAAAGGCCGTCCTGATCGAACAGCATTTCCTTCAGCAATGGGAACAGAGGCGATGCCAATGTTTCTTGAACCAACAAAAACAGGATCACCATCTTGATCTTGGATGACAAACCCAGCAGCTGTATTTTTGTTACCAGCAACCAAGCCATCAAAATTTAGCTTCAAAATATATAGCCCTCATGAGGAGGCTACCAACGAATGGAAGAAGGATAGTGATCTGGCATTCTAAGTTGTTTGTAGATGAAGATTAGGAAGCACAGTTATTATAGTATATTTTTAGATCATTTTATTTTATTAATTGCACCGAGAATTTTGTAAAGTTCCAAGCGTCATTACTGAAGATGTTATACATTGTCAAAGGGAGATTGTCCTCCTCCTAATTACTTCTAAGTTGCTTTGTTGATGAAGATTAGGAAGCACATATAGATCATTTTATTAATTGCACCGATAATTTTGTAAAGTTCCAAGAGTCAATAGTGAAGATGTTATGTATTGTCAATATATAAGGGAGATGTCTGCTAATTACTTAAGGGACAGTGTTTTAGGGATTATGAAGGATAAGTTATCTGATGGCTTAAACAAATACACAATTTTAGCTTTAAATTTAATAAATGTTGCTGAGATGCATTTGTTGTTGAATTTTAGTTGATATTTCAAAATACACAACTATATGATGGAAGATATTTGCCTTATTTTCTAAATGCGTCAATTTAAATTTTAGAGTTGTGAATTTCCATTTTGTTTTTAGAGCACTTATTGGGATTATAAATTACAAATTGACTCATATTAATATATATTTATCATGATCATAACCCGTTAATATATAATTATTTCGTACATGGGGGTTATAATGGTTACCAATTTTGTAACCCCTCTATTATCATTCAGTCTCTTTATGATTTGTATAATTATACTAGCTAGCAACTCCTTTATAAGCCAAAACACCACTTGCTCCATAGTGACACATATTCTTTATCTCTCTCTCTCTCTCTCTCTCTCACATTTATTTTTGTCATAAAGTTTTGAGAGTTTTACTTTCTTACATTTTGCCAAATGAAAGAATCAAGTAGTTCTAGGATCCAAGTTTGCGAGTGTTCGCTTACAAGGATTAACGGTTGTTGTACCCTGGAGCGTAGGGCGCTACAAACCTGCTACACCGAGACATTGTCTCCGAGGGGCGAAATCTACTCTTAAGGGCAGTGTTTACACGCCTGAACCTTAAACTCTTTTCGAGTAATGTATCCTTCGGAAGCCTATAAATCTAAGAGATAAGTTCTATAATCCTTGTTATTTAATTTATTATGACAATAATATTATAATTATTATTTGTTATTAATATATATTGTATTTGTGTGATTTTGTAGGGGAGAATTAAAATATGGTGACACAAGTAGCATCCATCAACCAAATTTCCAACACTTTTGTTTCTCACAGTTTCTTAGAACTTCTCATCAGGTGAGCATGATTGTTAGTGATATAAGGAAGATCAAATTGCAGATCACCTCCACATCGGATAACTTTCTCTGCTGGAAAAAAATGAAGAAAAGTAAAAGGAACGAGATCCAAAAAGGGATTAAAGGGGCTGTCATCCAAAGAGTGAGCAATCCCTCATTCCCTCGTTGCACGATCGAAAAATTTTCCATGTATGGGAGCAAGGAAGTCCCGGTTAACATGAACGTTCAAAGAGCATATTTACAAACGACGGCAGAAGGCATAAGATAAAGATCGTTGAAAACGGCGATGCCCAATGATAGATTCGGATTTGAGAAAGTAAAGAATGATCGATTTCGAGAATTTCCAGTCTAGAGTCAAGAGGATCCCACAGAGACACAAACTAAATAAAAAGAAAAACAAGCATGCTCTATATTAATTATTCCTTATTAGCCTTGCACCAAGCGTGCTCCATATCTTCTGTTCAATAGCTTTCAAATTAATTTTGGGTAATGAAAGGAAAAGTAGATGATGGCAAAGTTCCAGTTTCCACTTCTTATGGTACTTTTTTGTGTGATATTGGAAGGGATCGAATCTCTAACGTGACCTAATTCTAACCCGATTTCTACAATCTCTCTTGTCCTCCGAGCTCCACCATTGACATGCTCTAGAATGATTTAAATCTAATACGTTTCTATGTGTTGGTCCAGGAGCAAAGGATAAGGCTGAAAATGCGATCCCGTTGGCTGTGAAAGTTTCTTTCCTTTAATTAATGGGTTTGACTTTTGGATTTCTTGTGGGTTGCCCACCAGACTTTTGCAGCAGGTTCCATTTGTACCGGGAGGAGGACATTTTGGGCACTCTCCATGACTGAGTTATTAGGTAAAATATTTTCAAGGATTTACAATAACTAGGGGAGGATGTAACTGATAATTAGTGGATTAATTGCAACTGAATTTCCTCATGGATTTTAGTTTTCTTTGGGAAGGGATACTTCTCTCTACTTTTGAGCTTTTTATTTTGAGTTTGGATATTAGAATATATATAAATATATATATATTTATATATATATGAACTTTGGGCAGCCATTCGGTTTAGAATGGTTCATCCTCTCTGTGGGATGTTAATGAATTCAAAGCCTTCACCCCCAGGTCTGACACTCTGACCTTATTTTCCTTGTTTGAGAAGTTGGGATATATAGTTGAGTTGAATTGAATTCCTTATATGGTAATTGACTCTTTTCTTGATTATATATCCTTATTTTTTTTTTTTTTTAATAAAAGGTTGGTGCGATTGCCCTTAAGTTTTGATCAATAAAACTGCCGAATATAAGAGAGGGACATTGAACCTAAACCTCAAATTATAATAAACATTTGGAGAACGTTCTAAAATGATATCGTTACCCTCTTTATGTTCTTTGATATTTTTTTTTTAAATGATTAATTTTTTAGTCAACGGTGTCTAATATTTTGTGGCATGAGCAAAAGTTGTTCAATGAAGATTGCAGAGTGGTATGTCACTGTGTTTCTGTACATTATTTCATCATACTTTATTTCATCTTACTTCATAGTCCATTCTGACTACAAATATCCAGGTATAGTTGTCACTTTGTACAAGATTTTCTTTACATGCCTAGAGAACTAGAAAGTCTCTAGAGTTCTGTAGTCATGTACTTTCTAGTTCTCTAGGTATGTATAGAAAATCCAGTACAGAGTTACAGCACTTATGTAATCACACTTTAGTGTTCTAAGCCATCAGCTATCACTCAATTAATAGTTAGACGTGCTCTTTAGTTTCCAGAACTCTGTACTAGATTTAGTTTTCTAAGCCATCAGCTATCACTCATCACTCATTAATACTTAAGACTCTTAAGTTTATAGAACTCTGTACTGGATTTTCTTTACATACTTTATTCAATAATTCCCTAACAACCATTTGCGTTGGATGTGGGGAACTATCTCGTTTCAAGGGTTTTATAGGTACATATATATAGATAGGAAAAATTCTTAGGTGGGGATTTCCCCACCACGTGGCTTTAGGGCCACCTAATCAGAAGAAAGAAAATTTTCCAGCTTTTTCGAAACTGCCTCTGCTCCCTCAAGTGCCATACCCAAAACACGCCTCCTACTGAGCAGTGATTGGTCCTCCCCACCACGTGTTCGTGCGAGTAGATAACAAATTTAGGGATAAATTTGAACCTAAAGACTAGGTAATATGTTAGAATGCAAAATAGGAGCTGATCGAGTTGAAAAGTAAACAACAAATAACAAATGAATATTCATTTAACACAAGGGATTACTCGGAAAAAAAAAACTAATTAAATATAACACTTTCAAATTATATATATATATATATATATATATATATATAAAGAGAATCAAAGAATTTCACTCCTACCCCCAACACTTTCAATTTCATTTCTAATTTGAAACCTATACTAAAACCTGTCCTCAAATAGCATTTATCAAAGATTTCTAGAAACTTAAAGAGTCTAACTATTAATGAGTGATAGCTGATGGCTTAGGTGTGATTACATGAGAATAGGAATGCTCTTCATTTTCATTATCAACCAATTTTGGTGTGATTACATAATCCATTTCCATCTATACCCACTTTAAAGGCGATTCTTTAATTTTACAACTTCTAGCACAATCCATATCATTTTTACTTAAGCTCATTTCAAAGTTTTACCATTACCTAAATAATTAATTTTAATTGCCATTAGTTTCGTCCAAAATCTCAAATCTCTTTGGAAATTTACAGTACTTAGACCTTTATAATTTCTCACTTTTTTATTGCAATATTTAAACCTCTATAATTTAAGGAAGAGAAAGGCAATTAGCAAAACTTAAACTTGTAATCTTGTATCATTACATAACAGAAAGTCATGCATGGTTTATGTGATGTATGTGTGTGTATATATATAAATTGCAGTTTTGGATGCCTTAAGGATCATCAATTTGGCTGAAAATTTACACTCGATCCTTTCCATATTTTGACCACTTTTCGATCACATATTTACATCTTAACCGTTCAATTTTTAGGTCCTAATGTATAGATCACTTCTGCAAAATTTCAGTACAATTAATGATCATTAAGGTATCGAACTCAATTAAATCAATGAACGAGCCAAATCTGTCCAACCTGAACAGTTCGTGTTCATAATTATAAATTGCAGTTTTGGATGCCCTAACGATCATCAATTTGGCTGATATATGTATGTGTGTGTGAACGTCCAGAGACAAAAATTGTGTGAAAGCTTGCACAACGTGGTGTTAGTGAAGTTATTTGACTGCATGCTCACAGGAGATGATCGAACATGTGAACCTAATTAGTTCCAACAAACTGCATACGAACTACTTGCCCTCTCTCAAATTAGAAACAAATAAAAGTATAGACAAAATCAAAATTCACCCTCAAACATAGGGAATATCGGAGGTCCTAGGTTTTTCTCTGAAACCTTGGATTGTTTTGGTGTTGGTTAGGCTGCCTTGTCCGGCTGAGCCCCGGCTCTAGCGTGGGCCTCTGGTCTCGCCGGTGCATGTTGGTTGTTGCCGGACTGGGATTTGGTGTCTTCGAGGTGGCGGAGGAGGAAGCATTGCAGGCGACTTTCCTCTGCCTTGTTTGAGGTCGTCGGTTTAGCTGAGGGAGGTTCCGATCTGGTCAAGGGTGAGGTGTGGCTTTGACTGGGTCGAGTTGTGCAGACCTTTGTCCAAAATAGGAGCGTCAGGCACTGGAGGGGGAGGCGGATGTGGAGGTGGTTTGCGTCACTGTTGGGTCTGGTTTGCTGTGTTAGGGGTCGAAGGGAGGCGGCGGAGCAGGTGGGTTCTTGGAGGAGTTTTCTTCAGGCCGCTTTGTCCTTTTGGCGGGGAGGATGGCCACGATGGATGGGTTTTGACGGTTGGTCCACCACAGTTCAGATCTGCAGTGGGGTGGAGTGACAATGCCAACACCAATCCAGCGACGACGGTGGTTACTTATGGTCCGGTGACTTGTGCTTGGTGGCGGATTGTGGGTTGCAATGTTTTCTTATTGGTTTTTGTTTTTTCAGTTAAGGTTTTGGTTAGGGTTAATAAGTCCCTACTCATTTGAGTTAGGGTTGTGTTCCTACTCTTTGGAGATAGGATTAGGTCTATGTGCTATGCCATGTCAATGGTGTCATTCCTGAGGACAATTTCATTCAAATTTGGTTTATTGTAGTGGTTGATTTGCTGACAAGTGATCCTTTACACGTGGTCTGGTACTTTTTAGACACGGTCACTACTAGCAAAATAACAACACACACGGATTTACTGTAGTTAAAAGCCACAGATATCCGTGTGAAATAGAAATACTAACAGAAATCCGTGTGAAATGAGCATAATCGGGCCCACAATAATTTATACAATAATAATATCACCGGAAATCCGTGTGCATAAACAATAGCAACAGATATCTGTGTAAAAACTAAAACATTTTCACACGGATATCTGTCTGCAAATCATTTCACACTGATTTCTGTATGTATTATAAATTAGTTTATTTCAAAATCATTAATTTTGTTAGAAATGTGAATTATGGAGGGACAGATTTCCATTACAATTAGTATTTGATACTGATTTATGTGTGCAATGAGTAACACACAAATATCTGTGTGAAATTTTGACACAGATATCAGTGTGAATAAACAACAGTAACAGATATCTGTGTAAAAACTAAACAACAGTAACAGAAACAACACTGATTTCTGTATGTATTATAAATTATTCTATTTCAAAATAATTAATATTTTTATGTTATGTGAATTATGGAGGGACAGATTTCCGTTACAATAAGTATTTGATACAGATTTCTGTGTGAAATGAGTAACACACAAATATTTATACAATAACAATATCAACGGAAATCCGTGTGCATAAACAACAGTCACAGATATCTGTGTAAAAACTAAAACATTTTCACACGGATATCTGTGTGAAAAACAATTCACACGGATTTCTGTACGTATTATAAATTAGTTTATTTCGAAATCATTAATTTTTTATGTTATGTGAATTATGGAGGGACGGATTTCCGTTACAATAATTATTTGATACAGATTTCTGTGTGAAATTAGTAATACACACGGATTTCCGTGTGAAAATATTGACACAGTAATCCGTGTGAAAAAGGAGACTACACACAGAAATTCGTGTGAATAAACAACAGTAACTGATGCCTGTGTAAAAACTAAAACCTTTTCACACGGATATCCGCTATAAATAGATGGGTAATGTCAAATTTATTAATTTTCAATTTTTATTTTTTGGATTGCACAAAATTCGTATATGTCTACTAACGTGGTATAACTAGTTTATTAGTTATAATGAAAAGTATACCTTCCATAAGCAAAATGTGTAGGAAATATATTTTATCAAAATCGACCGTTGGATGTTATCATGATAAGAATAAATGGTTATTTTCAAAATTTCAGCTATTTTCGTCGTCGTTTGGGTTTCGATCTAGTAGGTCAACCCTAAACCTTAAATACTACATAAAACTAATATGCTCATAACCGCTCACTCGTAACTTATTTTTTTGATCTGTAAACTCTCATGCTCTCATGGGTAGAAACTATATTACCTAATGTAAAAATTTCTGAAATTTTATCCCCTTAGGAAAGTAGAAGCATTTAAAGGGTTGACCGGTTTATTTCATGTCAAAATAACGGCGGATCGGGTTAATTTTTTCACACAATACCTATTAATACGCTATAAATAGACAAGTAATGCCAAATTTATTGATTTCCAGTTTCGAGTGTATAGATCGAATGAAATCCTTATGTGCCTACCAATGTTTAACTGATTTATTAGTTATAATGAAAAGTATACATTCCATAAGCAACAATGCGTAGGAAATAGACTTCATCAAAATCGACCGTAGGATGTTATCATGATAAGAATAAATGGTTGTGTTCAAAATTTCAGCTATTTTCGTCGTCGTTTGGGTTTCGATCTAGTAGGTCAATTATAAACCTTAAATAGTACATAAAACTAATATGCTCATAACCGCTCACTCATAAATTATTTTTTTGATCTGTAAACTCTCATGCTCTCATGTGTCGAAGCTATATCAATTAATATAAAAATTTCTGAAATTTTATCCCCTCAAAGGTCGGCTCCCCTTAGGGAAGTAGAAGTGTTTAAAGGGTTGACCGGTTTTTGGTACAGACATCTGTGTGAAATGAGTAATACACACGGATATCTGTGTGAAATGTTAACACGGAAATCCGTGTGAAAAGAACCATTAGCTACAGAATTCCGTGTGAAAAACTCTATTAGCTACAGAATTCCGTGTGAAAACTCTATTAGCTACAGAATTCCGTTACAATAATTTTTTAATACAGAATTCTCTGTGAAATGAGCGACACACGAATATCTGTGTGAAATGTAGACATGGATATCTTTGTGAATAGAAAAATTAGCTACTAAATTCCGTGTGAAAAAATAGAATAGAGACAGAATTCCGTGTAAACAATAATTAACATGACAGTTATATATTACTGAGATAAATACACACGAATATCAGTGGTAAATATATATGTATCTCACACGGATTTTTGTGGTAAATTTTTTCCCGCTCACTATTTCGGAACAAATTCAATTTCCCTTCCCTAGTAGTATTACACACGGATTTCAGTGGATTACTGAGCCACATAGACACAGATATCAGTAGCAAAGGTAAATGTATTTCACACGGATTTCCGTGAAAATTCCTCTTATAACTAGCAAATTGATCCAAATCTGACGCATATCGATCCATGTTTCAGCCTTTTTTTTTTTTTTCTTTTTTTTTTTTCTGACTTAAAGCCCCCAAATCGAAGATAGGGTTCGATTTCTTTCTCAATTCTCAGTCTCTCTCTGCCTCTCCGTCGTTTTGAACCAAAACTGGAGGCTCCTTGCTCCGGTCTCTTTCTCTCAGTTTCTCTGCCTCTCTCTGCGGTCTGTTGAAACCGAAAAAAAAATTCAAGAGCCCATAGAAAAATTTCCGTAAAGGAAAAAGTGTAAAAGAAGCACGTTGCTTCTAGAAGTTTATTTTAACTTTATCTACTATTGGGTTACTCTAGCTCTGTTCAAATTCTACAAAGGAGAGAAAGTAGAGCAATACAACAATTAATGAAGTTGAAGGGTACACGTTCAGCAGATAAAGGTAGAGTTATTGATGCCAAATTAATCACAAACTCTCAGCCTTGATATGTTTGAGTCCAACTCCATCACTATCACGTCATCTTGGCAAACCCAAGTTGCCTATATATAAAGAGCGACTCTACAGCCAAAAGAAAGGTGGGGACGGAGGAGAGGAACACAGCAGCTTGAGAAGGACCGTGAAGAAGCAGAGGACAGCAGGCTAGGAGCGGAAGAAAGCAAGAAAGAAGAGGAAGAAAGCAAGAAAGAAGAGGGTGAGACTTCCACCGATCTGCACCTTTTCCTTTGCTGTTCTCAAATGATGCAGGCTTCCATTGATATCGAGCTCCGACACGGCGTGCCTTAGGGTGCCGATTGTCGTCGAGCTCCGGCGCGGCGTGCCCTAGGGTGCCGAAATTGTCTTCAAAGCTCCAGTGGCGGTACTTTAGAGTACCAATACTGTTTCAGAGCTGCACGACGTTGTATCATCCTCAAATTCTGGCGACGGCTTGTTCTTTTGAAGTCCCAGCAGCAAGCCTTGCTCTCAAGTTCCAGCAGCGCCCAAAAGTGCTCTGCTCAAGTTTGCAAGGAATGTCAAACATGCAAGTTGAGCTCGACTCTCTCATCCTCACTGACAGCAAAGAAAAAAGAAAGCAACAAGCTTCCCTGTCAAACTATTCTAACAAAAACATCCGAGCAAAGAGAGTCCTTGAAACTTTGAGTCAGCTGCTCTCAAAACTCAAAGAAAGCTTGGATGGTTTTCTCTTCAACTAGAATGAAAGAACGAAGGGAAAACAACAAAAATTAACCGTGCAGTTCGACACTTCGACTTACCCACTGGAAAGTGGTTCACTTCATTAAAACAAACAAGGATATAAAGAAACTTGAGTGTTTCAGTTGTTCTTCAGTAAGATGACAAAATCACCTCTTGGAATGTCACTTAATGGAGCATGATCACGTGATCAAGTTTTCTCCAACACCAAGGACAAAACTCAAATAAAAAGAAAAAGCATGTTAAAGAAGACAATAATTAAGCTTGGCGGTGTGTGTTGCAGATTAATCATGAAAGTTCAATAAAGGTGGCTTTTCTCTTTGCATGAGACAAAATGGAACAAGGTCTGCTCTGTAGTTTCTAACACACGCATTTCAATGTGAACACAAATGCAAGTGCCAACATGTTCTTCTTCAATGACAACTACAATCAAGGGGATAGAACTCGAGATAGCAGTTTCGATGATTCAAGGCTCAAAATTGGGTGATTAAAGTAAATTCGGTCTCACCCACAAATCGCTGGAGTCTTTGAATATCAACTAAATGGGGTTTTACCCCAGATTCTCCTAAATCCGGCGCATGTCATTGAAATTTCTCCTATGAAGAAGCCAAGTCGCGACTTTGCCTTCCAACCGTGCTTTGTTCATCTCCAATTCATCCTCAAGACAGGCTCGTAAAAGAAAAGAAGCGGAATAGCTGGGGACAAAAGGAAAATAAGAAAGGGATGAAAATAAAAGCATGGGAGAAGAAAATAAAAATAGTAGCTGGGTGTCCTTATCAAATTGGGTCTCCGATAAACTTCTCACGGGTGTCCATAATAAATTTGGTGCCTGAGGAGAAAGAGGCTTCATGGTTGTCACCGAGTTCAAGATGAATACTGCGAAACGCGACTTGGTGTTCACTTGGCATCGTGGGTGTCCAAATAAAATTTATCCGGACATTGGTTCCGTGACAAATACTTCGAAACCCAAAATAAAATTTCTTTTGGTACAAAACCAGGAAAGCTCAAAGACATAGCATATTAGTGTATGAACTACAATGGTTTGATCCCTTCATAGGGTATGTAGGCAATCTAGCGACCCACTAGATGCAACCACAAATTCAAATCGAATCCCTGACTCCACCAGTCAAATTCACCCAAACACCAGAAAAATCAAATCATTTCCAAATCACTCAAAAGCAAATTCAAGGGCTCTAAACCCCCACAAATATCTCAAACACAAATCCAAAAATAAATGGGTCATCTACCCATCTAAATCCCAAATCCTGGAACTACATGTGGTTTGATCCCACAAAGGGTATGTAGGCAATCTAGAACCAAATCTATCTAGATGCAACCGCGTCCTAAACACCAAATCGAATCTCTGGTCCACTCAAACCAAATTCGTCCCAAACACTACTCTCATTCCAAAATCAAAGCCCTCCAATGAGTCATTCACTCATTGGAACTCTTGAACTACGAGTGGCTTGATCCCTTCCCGGGTACGTAGGCAACCCATTCCAAAATTCGGGTGCAGCCGCAAAAACAAACAAACACACACTGGTTTCTTTATAAATGGAATCAAAGGGTGTTCTCTTGTAACAAGAGATTGTAATTAAGAGACACATTCTGTCTTGAATGGGTCGAACCCGAAATAATTAAAACTCTATTCTGTTAATGAATATGAGTGAAATTACGTTGGGTGACATTTTCACTTTGTGCAATTTTTAACCTAACATAATTTTTGGCACACCCGGTGGGACCCATTTTCCTTTTCATCTCCATTTAGTAAGAGACTAATCGATTTTGTTACTTGTTTGTCCCAGGAAATAAAATGGCACCACAAGTAACAATCTATTTCCATGAGCTCAAGGGTACTCAATCAAAGGGTGGACATGCAAGACAAGCTGGTCATCACAAATTATTCATCATTGATCAAGCTTCAACTTCATGCAATTTGTCGAAGTCTAACCATGATGTCAAAGTGAACAAGACTTCTTTGACGATTGACAAGACCCAATTGAAGAAAGCACCTTCAAAGACTGCCCTAAGAAATGCAAAGAAGAGGGTTGCAAGAGCTTTAAGGAGAAACGCCACTAAGGCTCAATCAGGGGAAGCTACTCAAGAAGTCAAATCAACAATAGTTGCCCAAAATGCATCAATAACTTTGAAAGTCATCCAGCCTTCAACAGTTGAGACATGTCATGCCCCTATCATCACTCAAATTATGATTGGCTCAATTCCAATCAATTTGAGCACTACACCATCAATACACGTGGATACTCAAACAAGTATAATTTCCACAAAAAATGTAATGGTGACATCCACCAAGAAAGAAGATGAGGTTCTAATAAGGCCCGGAGCCCAGACCCTCAGGTCCCCACAACAAACACTTCAACAACCGACATTGATGTGCATCAAAGAGTCCACAGCTTCCAAACGATCTCAAATTGTTAAGTTCATTTCAACCTCTGACAGTTCGTCTAACAAAGGAAGAAATGTTGTAATGCCACAAAGAGCATGCCAAGCTCGAAAAATGGTGGGGGCACTTCAACCTAATATATCACGGGGGGCATTTCCCGAGTTTCAAGTCAAAATAAGACCTCATACTCGATCAACGGAGACCTCTAAATGGTCCAAGAAAAATACAGACATAAAGTCTGAGACTGTGTCAGTTATGATGACTAATACATCAACACTTGAGGAGCAAATGCAACAATTGCAATCAAGACTAGCTCAAGTTGAAACAGAGGTAGCTCAAAGGCAAGCTGACAAAGAAGTGGAAGCCAAGAAGCGTGCTGAAGTTGAGGCTGAAATAGTCAAACAACTGGCTGCGAAAGACGCTGAAATTGCCGACCTTGTGGCAAAGTGTGCTCTCCTTATGAATGAAAAGGAAAAAAAGAAAAAGAACAACGAGAAATCTGGTCATTCTGATTCAAATGCGTTCACGCTACAAGATGTCAAGACTATGATAGCTGAAGGCATCAGAGAATTTCAGTTGTCCCTAAATCCCCCAGTTTTTGGGTATCTGAAACCATATCCTGCCCATTATGATGTATTACCATTCCCCAAAGGGTATCAGAGGCCAACTTTCGACAAGTTCGACGGAGTAAATAGTTCTCCTCATGAACATTTGGCTCATTTCTACTCAGCTTGTGGGGAAACATCACAGGTCGATGCATTATTAATCAGGCAATTTGTTCAATCCCTTAAAGGAGCAGCTTTTACCTGGTACACTCAACTACAACCCGGTTCTATCGTCACATGGGATGACATGCAAAAAGCCTTCCTAGCACAGTTTGTCTCCTCAAGGAAGAAAGTCTCAATAATTGATTTAGCTTATACTAAACAAAAGCCTGACGAAGGCGTCAATGAGTTCATTTCTAGATGGAGGAGCATAAATCTCCAATGTCCGGAGAAACTGACAGAACAATCTGCAGTACAAATGTGTTCAAACAATCTCCTCCCAGAAATAGCAACTTTTGTTAGCACCGCAGAGCCTCAAACATTCGATGCGCTTGTCTCAAAGGCTAGTAATGTCGAAAGATAGATTGCTCGTAAGAAAACTGACAATACAAGGGACTCACTAGCTACCTTTGTCAAAAATGACGAAAAGTCAAATGCGTGCAAAGGAAAAGAAAGGTCAAGAAAACTCACTCTCACAGAAAGAAAAGAAGTCAAATACTCTTTTGATGATGATGACGTCGAACAAATATTCAGTGAGCTCTACAAGGCAAAAGCAATCGAGCTTCCTGAACCAAAACGACCGAGTGATATCAACAAGACCAAGAACCGCGAATTTTGTCGCTACCATCGTATTGTCAGTCATCCAACAAGGGATTGTTTCATTTTGAAGAACATAATTCAAGAAATGATCAACAACAAGGAAATAGAGGTGGAGACATCGTCACCAAAGTGAAGCTCAAATAATGGTCAGCGAACTCAAACGGTGCTACAAAAAAAAAAAAAAAAAAAAAAAAAAATTGAGCTCGTTGGATTGAAAACCTGAAAAGGCGATCCAAGCAAAATTTAGAGCCACAAAAAATGATGAATAAAAAAATGAAAAGCCTGTTGAACGAAAAACCCACAAAGGGTAGTTCAAGCAAAAGTGTTAAGGCTTAAAAAAAAAAAAAAAAAAAAAGCACCCAGAACTACGGCGGCTTGATCCCTCAAAAGGGGTACGTAGGCAGTCTAGTGTTAAAACTAGATGCAGCCACCCCAAAAAAAAATTTCCTGAATCAATCAGGTGAACTACGTTTGGCTTGATTCCTTCACAGGATACGTAGGCAGTCTAGCAAATAAACTAGATTCAGCCATATTTTCAAAGCAATCTCTTTGTTTCCTAACATATTTCATATGAGATTAAACAGGGAAGCAGAGATTGATTTATCAAGTTGCTGCTACATGAGCATCATCAGTTAATCGTTGGAATCTTCTTTAAAATATGAATCAAACTCCGACAACCAGCAGGGAGCATTTGGTTTATCAAAACATGAGAAGAATCATACAACTGGTAATTGCAAGATAGCTCAAGAGTTTCCCAAATCCATAATCATGAGGATGCAGCTTGTCATCAAAGCTCTTGGAAGGAATACAAGTCAAGGAAACTCTTCGAGAAGAAATCTTCTTGAGGGAGATCGAGTAAGAAGAAATCTTCTCCAGGTTGATCCAAGTGAGGGGAAATCTTCTTGAGGAAAATCTCCTCGAAACAAATCTAAGTGAGGAGAAATCTTCTCGAGAAAGGTCTCCTCGAAATAAATCCAAGTGAGGAGAAATCTTCTCGAGGTTGATTTAAGTAAGAAGGAATCTCCTCAATGAAGGTCCAGGTGAGTAGAGATCTCCTGGAGCTTGATCCCCTAGAGCTTGATGTAAGTAAGGAGGAAGCTCTTCGAGAAAGATTCGAGTGAGAGGAAACTTCCTCAAGGAAAATCCTGGTGAGGTGTAATCTCTTCAAGGCTGATCCAGGTGGAAAGGAAAAATCTCTTCCAAAACACATTTACTCACCGACGGATTGTGATCAAGTGCTACAAAGCTACACAATTCTCAAGAACTCCTAGCATGTATGAGTATAAACTACAAAGCACAAATGTTGTCAAGCCTCGCACGCACAAAGCTGTTCCACGCACGACGCTTGAGGGGGCAACTGTTGAAACCGAAAAAAAAATTCAAGAGCCCATAGAAAAATTTCCGTAAAGGAAAAAGTGTAAAAGAAGCACGTTGCTTCTAGAAGTTTATTTTAACTTTATCTACTATTGGGTTACTCTAGCTCTGTTCAAATTCTACAAAGGAGAGAAAGTAGAGCAATACAACAATTAATGAAGTTGAAGGGTACACGTTCAGCAGATAAAGGTAGAGTTATTGATGCCAAATTAATCACAAACTCTCAGCCTTGATATGTTTGAGTCCAACTCCATCACTATCACGTCATCTTGGCAAACCCAAGTTGCCTATATATAAAGAGCGACTCTACAGCCAAAAGAAAGGTGGGGACGGAGGAGAGGAACACAGCAGCTTGAGAAGGACCGTGAAGAAGTAGAGGACAGCAGGCTAGGAGCGGAAGAAAGCAAGAAAGAAGAGGAAGAAAGCAAGAAAGAAGAGGGTGAGACTTCCACCGATCTGCACCTTTTCCTTTGCTGTTCTCAAATGATGCAGGCTTCCATTGATATCGAGCTCCGACACGGCGTGCCTTAGGGTGCCGATTGTCGTCGAGCTCCGGCGCGGCGTGCCCTAGGGTGCCGAAATTGTCTTCAAAGCTCCAGTGGCGGTACTTTAGAGTACCAATACTGTTTCAGAGCTGCACGACGTTGTATCATCCTCAAATTCTGGCGACGGCTTGTTCTTTTGAAGTCCCAACAGCAAGCCTTGCTCTCAAGTTCCAGCAGCGCCCAAAAGTGCTCTGCTCAAGTTTGCAAGGAATGTCAAACATGCAAGTTGAGCTCGACTCTCTCATCCTCACTGACAGCAAAGAAAAAAGAAAGCAACAAGCTTCCCTGTCAAACTATTCTAACAAAAACATCCGAGCAAAGAGAGTCCTTGAAACTTTGAGTCAGCTGCTCTCAAAACTCAAAGAAAGCTTGGATGGTTTTCTCTTCAACTAGAATGAAAGAACGAAGGGAAAACAACAAAAATTAACCGTGCAGTTCGACACTTCGACTTACCCACTGGAAAGTGGTTCACTTCATTAAAACAAACAAGGATATAAAGAAACTTGAGTGTTTCAGTTGTTCTTCAGTAAGATGACAAAATCACCTCTTGGAATGTCACTTAATGGAGCATGATCACGTGATCAAGTTTTCTCCAACACCAAGGACAAAACTCAAATAAAAAGAAAAAGCATGTTAAAGAAGACAATAATTAAGCTTGGCGGTGTGTGTTGCAGATTAATCATGAAAGTTCAATAAAGGTGGCTTTTCTCTTTGCATGAGACAAAATGGAACAAGGTCTGCTCTGTAGTTTCTAACACACGCATTTCAATGTGAACACAAATGCAAGTGCCAACATGTTCTTCTTCAATGACAACTACAATCAAGGGGATAGAACTCGAGATAGCAGTTTCGATGATTCAAGGCTCAAAATTGGGTGATTAAAGTAAATTCGGTCTCACCCACAAATCGCTGGAGTCTTTGAATATCAACTAAATGGGGTTTTACCCCAGATTCTCCTAAATCCGGCGCATGTCATTGAAATTTCTCCTATGAAGAAGCCAAGTCGCGACTTTGCCTTCCAACCGTGCTTTGTTCATCTCCAATTCATCCTCAAGACAGGCTCGTAAAAGAAAAGAAGCGGAATAGCTGGGGACAAAAGGAAAATAAGAAAGGGATGAAAATAAAAGCATGGGAGAAGAAAATAAAAATAGTAGCTGGGTGTCCTTATCAAATTGGGTCTCCGATAAACTTCTCACGGGTGTCCATAATAAATTTGGTGCCTGAGGAGAAAGAGGCTTCATGGTTGTCACCGAGTTCAAGATGAATACTGCGAAACGCGACTTGGTGTTCACTTGGCATCGTGGGTGTCCAAATAAAATTTATCCGGACATTGGTTCCGTGACAAATACTTCGAAACCCAAAATAAAATTTCTTTTGGTACAAAACCAGGAAAGCTCAAAGCCATAGCATATTAGTGTATGAACTACAATGGTTTGATCCCTTCATAGGGTATGTAGGCAATCTAGCGACCCACTAGATGCAACCACAAATTCAAATCGAATCCCTGACTCCACCAGTCAAATTCACCCAAACACCAGAAAAATCAAATCATTTCCAAATCACTCAAAAGCAAATTCAAGGGCTCTAAACCCCCACAAATATCTCAAACACAAATCCAAAAATAAATGGGTCATCTACCCATCTAAATCCCAAATCCTGGAACTACATGTGGTTTGATCCCACAAAGGGTATGTAGGCAATCTAGAACCAAATCTATCTAGATGCAACCGCGTCCTAAACACCAAATCGAATCTCTGGTCCACTCAAACCAAATTCGTCCCAAACACTACTCTCATTCCAAAATCAAAGCCCTCCAATGAGTCATTCACTCATTGGAACTCTTGAACTACGAGTGGCTTGATCCCTTCCCGGGTACGTAGGCAACCCATTCCAAAATTCGGGTGCAGCCGCAAAAACAAACAAACACACACTGGTTTCTTTATAAATGGAATCAAAGGGTGTTCTCTTGTAACAAGAGATTGTAATTAAGAGACACATTCTATCTTGAATGGGTCGAACCCGAAATAATTAAAACTCTATTCTGTTAATGAATATGAGTGAAATTACGTTGGGTGACATTTTCACTTTGTGCAATTTTTAACCTAACAGTCCGGCCGCACTATTCTCAGCGGCTTAACCTCTCTCCGACTGTCTGAGTTGACGGTGACGCCTGGAGTCTTGGTTTGCTTCTTCGACTCCTCCTTTTTTTTTTCTTTTTTTTTCTCCTTCACGTCTTCTTAGTTCTTCCTTCTGGTTCTCTGATGGGTGGCTGATTAGATCGAGTGAAACAGTGAGAGAAAGTACCCAGAAGCTGAAGAAGGAGAATGAGAAGGTTGGTGTTGTTTAGAGGAGCTGTGTTGTGGGTTGACTTTGCTTCCTAAAGGCAGCAAATGGTACACTTCCTCACTAAAGTTTCTGCTTTTTTGTTAATTCTCGTATATTATGCATATGTATCAGGGATTTTTGATGGGTTTTAGTTGGAATTTTCTTGTGTGCCAGTGTTATTGATGATCAAATTGGACTGTTTTTCATATTGTCTGCAACAAGTTTTGAACTTTGAGCAAAGAAATTGATGGGTTCTGGAAATTAGTTATCTTTTGGAATGTTACATTTTCAAGCGTTACATACAGAAAGTATGGATTTTTGAGAATTTGTGAAATTTGTAATTGCCTAATTGGCTTGGAGATTGATTTATAAACGAATTTGAAATTTTTAGTTGGAACATAAGCTGTTTGATTCATGTCCCAGATGATTTAATTGGAGATTTGGAGTGAGAGTTTTATTTCTTGTTTTAGTTATTGCTCAACTCTGCAGCTCTTACTGGGGCGTAGCGAGGACAGCTGCGGTCGGTGATGCAGGCGCAGGGGTGGTCTGGCTAGTGAGGCCGATCAAGCAGCAAAGTAGAAGACTTGGTTTGATTGCTGGGTTCTTCAAGCTCGGTGAGTCTTTTAATCTCTTGTTAAGTTGCTGGGTATTGTATGAAACTGTGAATGTTAGAATGAAATCAGTGTTTGAAACTTTGAATGTTGCTGGGTATTGTATGGACTGTTCTATTTTGCAGCTTTTGCTTAATTGAATATTTGTCCGTTTTGGATGGGAGTCATGGGACTTGATTAATTGAATTTGGCCTCAGTGAATGAGAATATAATCAATTGACACTTGACAGGTTGTATACTTGTATATTTGGCCGTTTTAGATGGGAGTCATGGGACTTGATTAGTTGATTATATGTTATAAAAATAAAATAAAAAACTAAAAAATTACTATATAGAGACTTTATGTGCATGTCTGTTATATATCTCATGATGGTTCAATGGCTAAACTATAGAGACTATATACAAGTATACAACCTGTATATATAGATTTGACCCGAAAATTTGTATCAATAATGTTATATAGAAGTATACAACCTGTATAATCAGTGCAAGTTAGATTATATAGATTTTACCCGAAAATTTGTATCAATAATGTTATAGGTTTTGACACAGATATCAGTGTGAAATATAGTTTATATATTTGGCACAGAAATCCGTGTGAAATAGAGTTGGTAACAGAAATCCGTGTGAAATAGAGTTTATACATTTGCTACAGAAATCCGTGTGAAATAGAGTTGTTCACACGGATTGCTTTCCATTCCGGTAATTTATATTTATGGAATTATGGTGGGGCCCACTTAACCTTTTCACACGGACAACATAATCCGTGTGAGATGAGCATTACCCCCCCTCCAAACCACACGGTAACACCAATCTGTGCGTGTACTGTGTGTAAAGGCTATCACACACTGATATCCGTGTGTAAAAATCTTATTACCCACAGATTAAAATCCGTGGGTAATTGTTGTTTTGCTAGTAGTGGGTGTTGAAGAGGACGTTGTCATTTGGCTGTCGACTACGAGGTACTATTGGGACATTCGGGATCATCGGTTCAAAGTAGCATTGGTAGGAGCTGTATTGTGGTTAGAGCTTAGGCCCATTATTTGGCCTGATGGTATCTATAACTGCGGTTTCTTGGGGTTTCGGTCTATGTCCCCCCACCCCATGTTTGCTTTCGATTGATTGAATGTATTTTCTTTCTTTCTAAAAAAAAAATAATAGAAAAAAAAATCACCTCTAATAGCAAATTCAATATGTTCCAGAAAATAAAAAATGGACACTACAATAGAAATTCACCGCTAACCTAGCCGGGGCAATATATTCAGTAGATCAATATATGCAAACACTATACAAAAAAACCTGAGCAAGATCTAATTAAATCAAGAAGTTAACTGCAACTCTGTCAAATCATAAAGATGCGGATATCCCGGCGGTGCCAAATTCAAATCCAGATTCAAGCACGATACCCTTTTACTACTATTTGATTTCTTCAATACCGGCACAGCTGCCGCCCGAATCCTTTCCGCAGCAGAACTCATAACATCTCTATGTCTCCTCATGTGTCCCCCAAGCGCTTGACCAACTGCGAATTCCATCCTGCAGATCGGACACTCGTGCTTCTTGGGCTTTGCCGGCGAGCTCGGCTGTGCAAGCTGTAACTGGTCTGCACCGCTCGGTTTCTTGTGGCTCGCTCTATGGCCTCCGAGGGCTTGGAACGACGAGAACTCCCGATTACACGTCTTACAAACAAAGACACGGTCCGAGATCTTTTGTTTTTTGATTGAGGAGGAGTCATTCTGGTCTACTTTGGATAGTAGCATCAAACAATTGACCAAATCCAGGGTCTGCTGATCATCTTCTCTGCCTCTCTTCATAGCTAAGGTGGTTGGAGGAGTTTCGGGTTTATCCCCGAAGGAAGTAAGCAACTAAGCTTTGGGTGTTTGTGAGAAAACACGTTACTGAGATTTGCATGGAATGAAACGAAGTGAGTTAGAGGGTGATTTATATAGGCAGCTAAGTATGATTAGTTGGTTACTGATGACGTAAGGGCGTGTTCGGATTTGCCCTTAAAGACTTGGAGACTAAGAAACTGAAGGAAATTGGTATTATCGTAAAATTACTACTTTTTTTTGTTGAATAAATCGTAAAATTACTACTTATTTATCCTAAATGTGTAGTTTAATTTGTTAACTCTGTCAATGTGGGCCATGTTTGCGTCACCGCGTCGGAGGGTGGTAACTTCGTCAAGCGGTCGTTTTAGGCAGCCCAACCCAGTGAGAGAGTGCTTTGAACGTTCCGATAGTCTAGAACTCTAGATGAAACTTGTAATCTCTGGACCTGGCCGGTATGATTGTAAAACGACTAAAACCTAATGTTTAATTTACTTTTATTAGAGAGTTCAGTTAATTTTAGTTAGTTTTTTTAGCTATGAATGAACTATCAAGAGCGGAGTTTTTTGGGTTTCAACAAAAATAATCTACTTAGGTAACTGCACATACTGTGCATATATCATTAATTACTTCCTTTATCATATACTCTCCTTTGAAAGAAGGAGACATATGGAGCTGCCCTCATGAAAAGTATTATTATTGTGATTTCAATTCATCTTAAAATATAATATTCAACTTATATATGAGACTCAATTAGCCTAGCTATTGAGAATGTGTAATTCTCAGTGTTAGTCTAAGCGAGATTTTTGCAATACAATTGTACTACACAATTTCAAAAGATTTATGCCGATCTAAATACATAACATCTGAAGAAAAAATGGGAATGATTTGTTTTTCGTATTCATAATTATTGTTAAACAGCTCCAAAGATTCATATTCAGTTGCTAGCTTGGTTTAGCTACAATTATGGCTACCCAAGTTTGATTCTCACCAACATCAAAATAGTCAGTCTTCTTGATTAGTGAAGTTTGGTTGGTAGGACGATCATGGGCTAAATCGGAAACTCAGACATTAGCCAGCCGTATCCAGCTCTATGATTCTTTATTGATTAGCTACACAAGTTCTGGGGCTGATTCATGTGACCGAAGTTTTGCCGTCTTTCCACTATACTGTACATCAACTTCGTATATTGCTCAAAAGTGCAAGGTTGGAAAGTGAATATATCCACAAAGTCCACAATATTGAAAGGAAAACAAAATTTTTGTCAATGTAGTACCCTAAAATGTCAAGTCTAGCCGTACAAGATGGAACCCTTGGAGTCTTCAATCTTGGACTAATGACTTGCTTGTATATGTGCCATCGGAGTCCTTCTGTACGGGGTAGGAATCGTTATCCAATATTGGTCGTAAATGAAAAGATGTTTCCATTTCGACACCTAAAAATCAATGAAAAGATGACCCACGCGCTTTAACGTAAAGTTATAATTTCGTTATTGGTCGAGTTTCAGTCAGCGACTGTAAAAGCAAATAAAGAGACGAAGACTGATCCATCGAGCTAGGAAACATACATGTTCTTGATTGATTCTAGTTACCTAGTTTCACACCATAAGTTGTTGCCATGCCTCTTTCCTCACACTTTCCTCATATTACGGTCGTTTCTTCTTAGCTTCTGTACCATATGTACTTATCAACTGTGGTACCGCATGTCTTTGTTCGTATCATAAATTATGTGGGTTAGTACTATTTTCCTATGCGCGTTATGTACTAGCTTAGCGTGTCTTACAATATATATAGAGAGAGACCCGTTCTAGAGAGCACTTTTTTATATTAAGAATTTGAGAATTTTTATTACTTTATACAAGTATGTGATATAATTTAATGATCTAATTAACCGTTGGTTATTTAGATTCCTATATGCAAGAATAATGTCTACAAAAAATTAATCAAATCCATAATCATTTGGTCATTCAAAATTGTGTAAACAAATGTAATCTGTTAGATAAAATTAAAACGAACATTGTGCTAATCAAATAGTTAAACGTTTTCCGATTTGGCTAATTTTTTGTAGGATTCATTTGTGTGTAGGTTACTAGAGAATGAGTGGTTTGATTGTTAAAATACATGCTAAAAATAAAAACATCCTCACTTTTCAAGTTTAAGGAGGTCCTCTCTTGATTCTCCCTGTATATATATAATAGTCAAGTTGCTTTAGAAACTTGAGATGAAGAAGGTTACTGATGAAATTCGTATTTGTATTTGTTTTACTCTCTTTCACAAGGTTCTAAAAAACGCTAGGCGCTAGTCGGGCGGTGACCCAGGGACTAGCGCCTAGGGGCCTAGGCGGGGACTAGGCGGTTTTTTTTAATATAATTTTTAAATTATTTTAATGATATATAATAATATAAATGACAATATTTAAAGTCTAAAAATTAATTATAAATATAAAAAAAGTCAAAATATAGAATAAATTAGGGTTTATGACCGCCTAGACTCCGCCTAGAACCGCCTAGCCCGCCTAGGCGGCCGCCTAGAAGCCCAGCGCCTAACGGAAACGCCTAGGCCAAAATCGGAGCGGTTCCTTGCCGCCTAGGCCGATTTTTAGAACATTGCTCTTTCATCAATTCAGCATCGCATCCTGCGCATATCACAAGAGTATTTAAAAGAGAGTTTTTGTCCATTTACCCTAATTCTAGGGATTTTTTTCCCACTTACCCCATTAAATTTTGTTAATTCCTCCTTACCCATGAAGACTTTAATAAGGTCTTCCCTAATACCCACATATGTTATTTTTTTATTTATTATTTATTTTTGAGACTATTTTACCCTCAGTCCTTTATTATATATATATATATATATATAGAGAGAGAGAGAGAGAGAGAGAGAAGCCATAGGAGACTTCACCGGAGTCTGGTCATCGAAATCTTGCCAACAATAGCCGGATTTTCATCACCGGTCGCCGGACTCCGATCACCTTCTGCCATCCACCTGACTTCTCTAAAAACCTCGCCGGAGGTCTCAAAGAGGTGGTTGGAGATCTCATAAGTCACCGGAAAGATTTATTGCCCCCCAATAGAGGGACAATAAACTTATATTGCCCCCCAATAGATATTTATTGAGGGGCAATAGAGGTTTATGAAACCTAGCTGGAAGTCTCAAAAGAGATTGTTGGAAATCTCATATGGGGCAGAGAGGTTTATTGCCCCCGCCAATAAACCAAAAAGTAGTTGTTTCAAAATGTTAATGAATTCATTCACCAAATTAATATCTAATGACCGATCCTGAGAGGGAAATGATCAACATTTACTGAAGTTTACATCTATGTGCTCGACACGGCATCATACTTAAGTCGCGTAAAGAAGGATAACGCTAGACAATAGATGCATGTTGAAAACAAAGCAAGATATTCGATAAACTGTGTTAACAAACAACTAAGCGAGTAAAGAAAATTATTGTGCCGGCTTCTTTTATCCACCCCCTACAAAAAAAAAAAATTTAAAAAGAAGCGAAAAGAAGTATTCCAAAATCTGTCCATCGTACATCAATACAGTTTACACCATCTTAGATGTCTGCAGACTACAGAACTTTCCATTGTTTAAAGTTCCATACCTTTTTCTCTTCATAATCTGTTAGGCAAACCAACCTGAAATTTGGTCAAAGATTGGACATAATCTTATAACAACTGTCGTAGAACTTTCCTATTGGAAACTATGCTCAAGGGAGTACGGAATCGGAATGATGCGTAATATGCTACCTTAATCGGCGATTAATTATTTATTGCTTTGATCGATTCAGTCTTGAAGTACTTTTCGCTGCATCATGTTCTAGGTTTTGCATGCATGTCATGCCAGACTTGTGGTGAAGGAGGCTAGGTCTGTCCTCGGTAGCCTTCCATTTTCTTGTGCTCAAGCATTGAACAATTAAGAAAGACGAATAAATTAATATTGTTCATCTCGCACGAGTTTGTTGGGCGCCAGACATTCTTTTTCCCTGTATTCCCACTTTTTACCGTGAATTTGGTCGACATTTTCCTAAAATGTTGTGGTGCACCGTGCACGTTGTTAACATTGGCGTATCTACTCACAGTTCAGCCCAACCTAAAATTTTAATACAAAATCATTAGTATATGTTGAATCTGCTGATAGTTTGGTATAACGCTGTTGGCTTAGGATTTTGATTTTAATTCGAAGTAACCCAAGTTTGAAACTTGGTACTCTCCCATTGGAATTTCTTTTTCTTCTTTTCAGTTTTATTCCCTTTGACTGTTGATTCCTTTTTTCTTTTCTGTTTTTCTTCCTAATTTCTTTTAACTAGATATAACTAGGGCTGCCACTTGGTTTGGTAATTACCAAATCAACCGATTACCAACTGATGTTTTAGGTTTGGTAAACCGACTTTTTGGTAACCGAGACCGATAAAACTGAAATCGAAAATTACTGAAAAAGTTGGTTTGGTTTTGGTAAATACCGAATCTACCGATCATCTAAATATTATATTTATATACTACAGTTTTCAATACACATACATGTATATTAAGAAGTAAACATAAATTTTTTTTATAATAATATGAACATTAGTACATATACTCATTAATAGTACATGTATTTTAAGTAACCTAGTCAAAGATGGTTAAATAACCTAGTTTTATCGAAAATTGCTAAAACTTGATGTCATATATACAAAAGAAAGCTATAATTAGTAGATGAATACAAAGTTTATCACTATAAAATTCAAAAACCTAGTTTTGTTCATTCTAATTTATATTATAAAGAATTAGTTGTTCTAAACTTGGTAATACCGAAAACCAAAATACCAATTTGGTAGATATAATTAAAACATAAAATTTTGGTTGGTAATTGGTAGCTCAGTTTTGAAACCGAAGGCTTTGATTTTGAAGTTGGTAATACCTATAACCGATTCGAACCGACCGAGTGACAGCCCTGGATATAACTCATAGCATAAGAAAGGTTTTATACTTCTTTTTTTCCAAAATATTATTTCTCCTGGTACAAAAAGAGAAACAACGGAATTAGCTATACTTTTACACCGCTTCTTGTTATTGTCAACCTCTTTGTCTTTTTAGTCAATAAGAAAAATATTGGTAGTCTAGCTATGTGGCATGCGTTGTGACAAACTTCTTCTCTTATGTTTTCTTTTCAATTATTCATTCAGAATGTACTCTACGAGAATTATTGTAATGCTTCTTATGTAGCTCGGGATTCTGATTTTATTTCTTTTTGGTAACTTATTTAGTATCAGTTTTGGTAGGGTTCTTTCTTATCTAATATTATACATCTATATACTTTGGTTAAATATTTTCAAGTCATCAGCTCAGTTTCTTGCTGTTACGCTAAACAATATTTTCCTCTACACATGCTCTGCATGTGCAAGTGTTTTTTAAAATTTTTTTTTTTTTCAGAAAGAAAAAAAGATAATGGATTAAAACAGTTATTGTAGAGAGAAGTTAGTGGGAGACAAAAGTGGGTTGTGGGATTTTATTTATTTATTTATTTTAAATATAATTTGTAATTGTCATAATTGTCCTTGTGATTTAATTAATTCTCAAAGTTTTTTAATGTTTCAGGGTTATTTCTGTCAAATTTTTTAGTTTTGGCTAACAAAGCCTCTTCTCTTAATAATAGTATAGATTAGAGATTTTTTTTTTTGTGTGGGATAAACTGAATTTTAAAAAATTGAGCAGTGATTGAAAAATATCAAACAAAATGAAGAACAAAATCAGTTACAAAAAATAAATAAAATATAAAAAAATTGGAGAATACAAACTAACCCATTCCTCTCTAAATTTTTATAAATAGTAGACAACCGAATAAAGAATTCCTGACTATAGAAATTCACATCTAACCTGATCGGAGGACATTAATGATACAATATGCACAAGACACTATTAAAAAATCAACTGCAACTTCGTTAAATCGTACTGATGTTGATATCCGGGTGGTGCCAAATTCAAATCCAGATTCAAGCACGACACCCTTTTGCTACTATTGGATTTCTTCAACACCGGCACGGCTGCTGCCCGAACTCGATCGGCCGAAGCAGAATTCATAACGTCCCTATGTCTCCTCATGTGTCCTCCAAGCGCTTGCCCGATTGCGAATTCAAGCCCACAGACAGGGCACTCGTGGGTCTTGGGCTTTGCCGGTGAGATAGGCGCCAACTGAGCAAGCTGTAAAAGGTCTGTGGCTCCACCGGCCATTAGTTTCGGCTTGTTATGGCTCGCTCTGTGGCCTCCGAGGGCTTGGAACGATGAGAACTCGCGATTACATGTCTTGCAAACAAAGGCACGGTCAGAGGTCTTTTGTTTTTTGATTGGGGACGAATCATTTTGGCCAACTTTTGATAGCAGCATCAAGCAACCAACCAAGTCCATGGTCTGCTCATCTTCTCTGCCTCTTTTCATGGCCAAGCTGGTTTGTGGAGTTTCGAATTTGATCAGCTTTCGAGATGAAATACGACTGACCAGTGTCGGAGCGAAAGTAAGGAATTAAGCTGTGTGTGTTTGAGATACCGTTAGTCCTCAGTGAGCTAGGAATGAAGGGAAGTCAGTTAGAGATTTGGTATATATAGGCAGCCAAGCTATGACTAGTAGCTTACGAAGAAAGTAGCAACGACGTGTACGGGTTTGCCCTTGAAGACTTGGCAAGTAAGTCATGTGAAGGGTTCTGTATTATTGTAATAATTTTGTTTTCCAATGGGAATGACACAGTAACACCACCAGCCCACCACATTGCTAGAGCGAGTGTTAGAGGCAGCCTAAACCCCTTGAAGTTTGAACGTTCCGACTGTTCCAGAGAGAATAAATCAGAATAGGCGGCGTCCAAGCCCACCTGCATCTATGGCGCGTGGCAGAGTGAACTAGCTTGTTCTTTGTCCCTCGCTATGTGGTTAGTCCCTTCCTATCCACAGATTCAATAAACTAAATTAATATACAAAAATAGATGTTCCCATTTTGACATTACTAGCAACGTTAACGCCAATGACGACGTGCACGCTAGAGTAGACCCAAAGCGCGTGGGACAGTTATAATGTCGTTACTCGTCAGTTTGAGCTTGAGTAGCAACTGGGAAAGCAAGAAAGAGATGGACGAGATCGAGGAGTTATCTAAGCTAATTAAGTGCCTATCTTGCTAGAAACTCTACGCGGTCCGCCGAAGTTATTAGTTAAATCAAGTACGAGCTAGTTTCCTAATTTCAGGCTATATTGTCATGCATCATGGCTTTCCTTACTCTGAAATTGCTTCCTAGATACTTCCTAGCTACCTCCTGCATGCTCAAGTCTTCGAGTTGGCCCCAATTTCATATATAGGTTACTGTCTTTTTTTTTGTATCATAGTTTATGTTGCTCTGTAGGCATATTCCAAAGCGTGTCTTAGAAGAAACACTTCACTAAGCATATAAGAATTCAACAATACTTTTTGAACGCGTGATAGGGATGATAAAAATTTTCATCGGGGGAGGTCTCCATTGCATATCACATACCAACATTTCCAGACTTACAAGAATTATAATGAAATTCTGAACTCAAATAAAGACGTTCTGAATCATTTTTTTTTCAACAGAAAAATGCAAAATGCAATATATATGCACTATGCATATATGCAACAGATATGCACTGTGCAAGAAACATGTTCGGATGCCTTATTTATTCCAACAGATATGCACTATGCAAAATGCAACTTGACCAACCTTACAATGGATACCAAGTAACAACCAAAGTTGACAAGAAATGCATATATACCAACTTTACAATTCATACCGGATTCAACAATCAAACTTTACAGAAATGCAAATAAAAGATTCAACAATGCATACCAGATTCAACAAAAGTATACCAGATTTGCATACCAACTGAAAATCTGACATATGAAATCAGGGGGTCGTCTTGGGTACCTTGATGTATGTCATACCCTTATTTTTTATTTTTTTTACTTTTAGTAAATTAATATAGTGGAAACCTACTGAACTGGTCAACAGGTTACCCAATTAAATATCGACATGTGTCATTTTAAAAAATAAAATTTACCATATTAACAACACACTCTTTCTTGATATATAATATTGTTAAAAATCATGTAACAAGTATTGTCAAAATAATAAATTACACATAGTTGAACTACAATTATGACTTATGACAACAAATGTTGTGGTTCTTGTAATTGAGTGGTCAAAAATGTAAATATCATATTTGGACAACTTTTATCAAATTTAGAACCTTGATTATCAAGTGGAGAAGCTCCTTACAATACTGAGTTTTTACATATCTTTTAGTCTAATTTTAATTTTACCATGTTCACAACACAAATGTTATCGGAATTGTAAAATGGTTGGTAATCTTGTAAATGATATAGTTTTTGAAGTAATTACTACAATCAGAACAAAAGTTACCGCTTTTACACCAATAGTTGCAAGTTATGGTAAAATATGTAGTCATTGAGTAATTATTCCATTAATGATAAAAATATAACGATTTACCCCTTTGACAACAAATTTGTTGTTGCACTTGTTAAATTGTCCATAAATTAGTACATTAGTTTAGGTTGAGTAATTACTATAAATAGGACAAAAGTTACCGCTTTTACATCAATTTTTGTGATTGGGGTAAAATGCGTAGCCATTGTAGTAATCATTTCATTAATGATAAAAACATAAAGATTTACCACTCTCACAACAAATTTGTTGTCATACTTGTTAAATTGTCCATAAATTAGTACATTAGTTTAGGTGGAGTAATTACTATAATTAGAACAAAACTTTTCATTTTTTTGTCAATTGTTGGAATTTGTGGTAAATTACGTCGATTAAGAGTAATTACTAATTCGACGATGGACATTACACAATATATTACTTTCATTACGCAAGAGAGAACTTTATTACACAAATGAGGACGGGTAAAGCTATGGACATTAACATTTCTCATACATGTTCTATTTTATATAATATTTACCACTCTGAGGACTCACGTAACCATTTTGAGGACACATGTGGTAATTAGAAAAAAAAAATCCTCATTAAAGTAAATAAGGTCTTCGTTAGAGTAAAGTAGGTTCTCATTTGAGTAATTAAGTCCTAAAAGTGGTAATTGTAATAGGTTCTCATTTGAGTAAAGTAAATTCTCATTTGAGTAAATAAGTCCTAAAGTAGGTTCTCATTTGACTACATTTAAAACAAATATTATTTATTTTTACACTAATTGTTGTGGTTGTCATAAAATGCATGTAAAAAGAATTATATTTGGTTAAGGAAACTACTAATGATATAATTAATTGGTAATAAAGACTACTTAACCAATACTAATTTTACAAACTTAGGTTAGAAGGTTTTGTTTTTAATAAGGAAAAAACATAATTTTCAATTGTGTAATTGTCCATTAATAACAAGCATTAATCAAACATTAATTCACTAATAATAAAATTAATTAGTAATATAGACTATTTAACTAATAATAATTCGGTGAACTTAGGATAGAAGGTTCTTTTAATTTTTTTTGAAAAAGGAAAAATCATAATTGTCAATTGTCAATTGATAATTAAATATTAATTGGCTTTATTGTTTTCAATTCAATTAGTAGTTTGTGTTAATATTTTTGCTTATTGGAAATGAGTAGCATAATTAGAAAGGCTAAGGGCTAAACAAGTTACCAATTTGTTAAATATTTTGAACCATTGGATATATTACTAATCCAATGGTCTAAAATATTTAATAAAATGAGGGTATGACAAACACTAAGGTACCCAAGAATTCTCCATGAAATCAGTAACTCACAGAACACCTCATAGTAATATTTTCACAGTAAAAACAAACCTGAGACCAATTTTTTTGCTGATCTTGATGCATCAGTAGCTGTTAATGTTTTTGCACTCTTTGATGCTTTTGAAGCAGTTTCTTGTTCTTTTTTTTTTTTTTTTTAAAACTAATAAGGATTAGGCGATATTAGCTCATCTATAACAGTTTGAAAGGGGCACCAAGGCACCCACACAATCCCAAAGGGGACCATTACAACCGGGAGCCCACCGCCCGTCCCTCATTAGTGTATTTATTAAGAATGAATGTAAAGATGCAGAGAATTAGAACAATTTAATTATTTAACCAAGAACTCCACAATCTCACCAGACTTGAATGGTTGGCAAAACAGTTCTTCGATCTTAGCATGGATACCAACTATGCATGGAATGCTTTTGGTGAGGTTGGATGGTTTGTAGCACTCACTCTCAAGGTTTGTTTCATAGAAAACGCTGAGAAACTTCACAAAAATTCCTGCCTTGTCCCAATCTAATTCCATTGGAGGCCCTACTCTCTTCCTAGACACTTTGGACATTGTTTGCACCTCCACATAATTACCATCTTCACCTAGTTCATCCTTAATTAGGAACCTCCTCTTCATCAAAAATACCCTTATACTTGGAGTCCTCATCTCAAGCTAGCCTATCAAATGCTTGTTTGAGCTCCAATGCAGTGTCCAACGTAATATAGGTGGAGCTCCACCTTGTTGGCACATCCAAGACACATATTCTTTTGCACTCCACATCTTCTTTTTCAACACAGGCCCTGAAATTATCTAATCTAGCGTATGAAATTTTTACATATCTCACTGCATTTCTAATGGAAGCCACAAACTTATCCAGCAAGTGAAGTCCAGACCTCACAATTATGTTAACTATGTGAGCTAAACACTTGACATGTAAAAACTTCCGTCCAAAAAGCTGTGCTTTATCCCAATTGTACGTTCATTTTTTCCCTTAATGTAGTCAATGGCTATACCTTATTTTCCGAACATTATTAACAAAAATAGTTAGAACCCTATCTATGTTCTAGTTTCTCAAACAAGTCTCAAGTATTTTTCCAATTGTAATTCCTTGGTGGGTTGGAATTACACAGAAATTCAGGATCCTCTTGTGCATTTTCCATCCATTATCTATGAAATGGGTAGTTAAGACCATGTAATTTATGTTCTGCAACGAAGTCCAAGTATCGATGGTCAAACATACACAATGATGTCCTAATTCCCTCTTCAACTCTTCCTTCTTGGAAGCATACATGCTCAAGAAATTCTTCACCATGCCATCACCTTCCTACATGGAAGTTTCCACTTCAGAACAATTATACTACAAAAGTATTTAAAATCTGTTTTTTCTATGACACTAAAAGGGAGCTCATCCATCACTATCATAACAGCAGAAGCTTCAATGCACCCTAACTATTGGACTAGGATCATCCAGACCATTACTAGCCAAAACAGTATGCCCCTTTGCTAAGTCACCCTTCCCAGAATATCCCTTACATATTTGCTCTATGTGTTTCATTAATGAGCTAGTACCATTACTAGTTTAATTAGCTGTAAGATGAGTAGGACAATACTCACATTGTGCTCTAGTGGTGTGCCCAACAGGCCAACAACCTCCTCATTTCCATCTACAATCTCGATAAGGGGGTGCTCTTTCTTTGTGAAATGCTCCCACACCCAAGATCGTTGCCTTGAAGTTGCTGTAGACTTGGTCCTCTTTGCAACAGCTTCCTACTGAGCCTTGGTGTTGGGACGTTGTGAGGTTTGGGCTTGTTCTTTTTCAACAGGAGCTATAAGAATGCTCTAAACAATCTCATTTTCAGCAGCAGGACTTGATTAACTTGAATCTGAACTCATGGATTTAACTGTTTGGATTTTACTTATTCAAAGAGGGATGATCTGGTTAGGGATTTTGGATAATAAGAATTGAGTTTTTTGATCGAAAAGTGATAATCGATCTGACTCGAACTTCAATCAAGAACTGAATCCTCAATTTGAATTGGGTAAGAGATTTAGGAATTCAGTGAACTAAGTAAGGGGTCGGGTTTTATTTTTCGAGACTGAAAAAAGAAAGAGTCGAGGTCTTCCAAGGGTAAGCCTTATATAGTTGCACATATATATTGGTTTTTCCGGTTCTTGATAGTTAAGAAAAGTAGGAACTGAAAATGAATCGGAAAAAATTCAACAGTTCAGTTCTACATAAATTGCAGTATATTTTTTAAAAAAACTCAACTGAACTGGCATTTTCGATTAGGGTTGGAGCGGTTCTGCTAGAGGCTCTAAAGTCCCGACCTTATTTTCTTACATGCAATCTAAGAAGACAATTCATGAGATTCAACAAGAAGAAATCATTAGGTTTAAAAAGGATTTGAGTCATCACGAGGCATCATAAGTACGATGCATCACACTTAACCTAGCTATGAATCAAATTACATGCCAAATTGACAACTACTACTCTAAAAGACATGAAAGACCTAATTTTAATGAGAAATGGGCTACACATGTTCATAGCTTTAAAACTCAAAGAAAACAGAAGAATAATTTATCACTAGTATTGTTTTTTTAAAGGGGTTGTGACCACTTATCCGATTTTAGGCTAAAAAATGCTCACTTACTCCAGCAAGAGTTTTTTAACCCCATTTACCCAATCTAACATCTATTAACATTTTAGCCCCTATTAATTAAATTAAAAACTATCCCTCTCCTCTCAGTCTCTCTCTCCTTCCCAAACTCTCTCGCTTACCCCCCGATCTGCACCTCCACTCTCTCTCTCTCTCTCTCTCCCCATGATATCCACCTCCGGTCTGTCTCTCTCTCTCTCTCTCTACTATCGCCGCGCCGACGATGCAGTCCAAACCTGAAGACGACCAATAAGCTCCAGTCGGAGCTCCAGCCACTCCAACGTTCTCGTCGCCGTTGGATTCCACAAAGCTTGAAATAACCCGACCCGACTCCACAAAGCTCCAGTCTTTCACCTTCACGGACCTCACAAGCCGGCCCTGGAGGCTCAGCCACCGCTTGCAGACCAGCGTTCTCGGCTTCTGATCCTGCTCCGGCAGCTTGGCCAGAATTTCGAGGAGGATTTGATCAATCTGCAAGTACTCCGACCGATCTGCAAGTACAACCATTTTCGGAGGCAAGAACCTAGCAAGCACAGGCAGCAGATCAAGGAAGCCAACGCTGTCGTGAAAACCCAAAACAAAGAGACCCCAACCCGCCGCAGGGAAGCACCGACGAAATAACCAGCCGGCCTCACACATTGATGGGTGCCCAGAGCACTTTTTTTTTTTTGGTATCCTGATTTTATTTTTTTTGTATCTGTAATGTATTCATTTTGGTTCACTTGAGAGCAATAATATAATGATTGGAGGGTAATAATATGATTATTGAGGCAATAATATGATTATTAGGAGGCAATAATATGAGTATTGGGGGCCAATAATATGATTACTGGGGGGCAATAATATGATTACTGGGGGGCAATAATATGATCAATTGTGACCTATAATGAATTCATTTTGGTTTTGGGAGTTTATACAATTCAATGGACGGAAATAATATGAATTTGGGAGGCAATAATATGATTATTGGGAGGCAATAATATGATTACTGGGGGACAATAATATGGTTACTGGGTATTATTAGGGGGCAATAAATTCAAATGCCGGAATCCGGACACCAGTCCGGTAGCCGGATTCAGGTGACTGATCGCCGGATTCCAGTCACCGGAGTTGGCGCCCGGCCACTGGTCACCGGAGGCCGGCAAGGTGGAGGATGACTTCTCCCTCTAAGTGAAAATGAAGGAGAGGGCAAAAAAGTTTTAAAAAAAATAAAAAAGAATTAATTGGGTATTAGGGAAATAATCCCTTAGAGTGTTTTGGGTAAATGGGGTTAAAAAACAGTTGGTGGAGCAAGTGGGCAATTTTTAAGCTGAAATTGGGTAAATGATCATTTTCCCTTTTTTAAAAGGGTTTAGAACTCAGCCTAGCTGGGAGGCTCAGTGTCACGCCCAGTTTCATTTATTAAAATTAAATTTTAACATCGCGGGGGGAGGGGGAGGACGTATAACCTGAACCCCGAGCATATTTATCACTAAAAAGGTTCTCAATATTCATGAATAAAAGAAACCAAAACAAAATGTCATAACAATTCTACAATCATGAACGGGACTTCAAACAGCCTCTGACTATTAAGAAATTAGTAACAAAAAGTCATAAGAAAATAAAGCCAAAGAAAAGAATGGAAGAAGTTGCAGCAAAGGCCACACGCCAGAGAGAGATATTTCTAATGTCTAATCCCCTTCATATACTGCATGTAATTGTTCTCTTTGTTTCCTTGTAGGATTGAAAGTTCAAGATTTCGCATTTAAAACTCCTAGATGCATGCTCTTCAATCTTTATTTATTTAGGAGAAATAAAATTGTGTTTTAGGGAAACGAGAATTGAGAGGAAATCGCTGTGTATTCTCATTGATAATAGGGCCCTCTTTATATAGAGGATTACAATGCATAGAATCTCAATCATACAAGGAAAGTAATCGTATATTGAATAGGAATCTAAATCCTTTTAATTTAACCATATTACCACTAGAGCAAGTAACCTAGAGTTTGGCCCAAACACAAATTAGGGTTTACTTGAACACTCCCCCTTGTGTTGCCCAAACGCGGTGCTTCTTCGTTGCCTCGTTAAAAACCTTGCCGAGTAACAAAAACCCAGTGAGATAAAAATAACCTCAGTCGAAGGGGAAAAAGAGCACAACACACTCTTCACGTTTCGAGGTGAACATGTAGACAACTCCCCCTGATGTCTGCGTCTCCCCCTGATGACTACAATCATGTGAGTTCAGATAATTTCCGCAAGCCAAATCTTGCCACATGTTTCTCAAACGTGGATTTGGGCAATGACTTAGTAAACAAGTCTGCCGCATTATCCTCATATCGAACCTAGTTCACTTTGGTATTTGAGGAGAGTCTGTTGTTGCTGATTATGCTTGGTGTTGTCGCTTTTGATGTAGCCTTGCTTCATTTGTTCAAAACGAACAACATTATCCTAAATGCTCATAGGCTCATCTTGTGGTAGACTTCAAACCACAATTGTTCGAACATGCTTGATTATGGATCCAATCCATAAACATTCACGAACCACTTAGCGAAGAGCAATAATTTCTGCATGGTTCGAAGATATAGCGACTACGGTCTGTTCTGTATACCTTCAAGATATCTCGGTCTTTTCCAATGGTGAACACTTAACCAGTTTGAGAGCAACCTTTGTGTGGGTCAGAGAGGTACCTAGCATCAGCAAAACCCTCCAAAACACTTATATCATTTTGGGATGGGGATAGAGAACATAGGCCAGCTTTAGCGGCGTTTCTGGTGTGTAATGGGTCCTAATCCATCTTCTCTCTGTAGGGATAGAACAAGCCCATATCAATCGTACATCTCAAGTACTGAAAGATGTCTTTTACACCAATCAAAATGGTGTCACGTTGGCGCAGAGCTATACCTTAGCTAACAAGTTCACTGCAAATGAGATGTTCGGTCATGTGCATTGAGCTAAGTACACTAATGCGCCTATTGTACTCAAGTAAGGCACTTCTGCCTCTAACACATTTTCGTCATCATCCTTCAGACGAAGAGGATCCTTTTCAGGATCAAGACTATGGACGATCATGGGGGTGCTTGAAGGTTTGACCTTGTGAAAAAGCCTAAGTATCTATCGACACGATGCTCAAGTTCCAAACTAAGACATAATCGTGTTCTCCCATAATCCTTCATCTCAAAATTAGATTTCAAGTGTTCAGCGGTTTCCCCTAACTCTTTAAGGGCTTCTAATGAAGATTATGTCCAACATGAACCGCGATGGAATCCGAAACTTGTTATGGAAACTCGTGGGCATATCCCTTCCCAATCAAGTAGTCACTTTAGTGAGCGTTTCAACCTCTTTGTAAACGCGCTCTGTGGTCTAGAGCCACTTGACTTTGGTAAATGAAGTTCACCATGAACCTTTATGTATGTTCCGTATCTAGATCCCTATAGAGATACGTAGTGACCACATTTGTAAGCTGCATGTTCAGTTATTCGGAAACTACCGAACTGACAGTGTAGTGGAGTGCAATGACATCCATTACGAGAGAATATGTCTCATCGTAGTCGATTTCAGGGCGTTTTATGAGAATCCTTGCGCCATAAGGCGAGATAACCACCTCTTTTTCTCACTATGCTTTCTAACGAAGACCTGTTAGTCAACAGGTTTTATGTTAGGAGGTGTTGGCATCACTAGCTCAAAAACCTTCCTCTTCATTGGAGAATCCATCTTAACCTGGATCGCATCTTTCCATTTAGGCCAAATTTCTCTACGTTGGCATTCATTCATCAACGGAGCATAGTTTGATATCATCTCACTCAACAAACTCATGTGCAATGAAATGCGAAACTACATCATCAATTATGATGGAGTTTCTATCCCACGTCTCATGTACACTAGTGTAATTTTCATAGAGCTCTATATTCTCAGGAATAAGTTCTGACGTTGAGGAGTCCCCCAACGATAACCATAACCCGAAAGATTCTCATGAGATGGATTTTGAGTGTCGATGATCAAAGGATTAGAGTGTGCCAAAACATCCTTCGAACCTACGGGCCTCCCACGCATCCTAGCTGGGGCCATGGCCTATAACGCCAGAGTGCCACTCTCTTTGGCGTTGGCGTCATGCCTACCTCCATGTATGGTGGAGCTATGTCCTCTCGTATGGACGTACTTCCTTGCAGGCATGTTTGCAGCATATTTGTGTGATCTCGTCACTTTAACAGGGATCGAGATGAGACATAGTGGGGACAGGCCACGACAATTCCTGTCGTTCCTACTGAACATCCGTGTTCTTATCTCCCCCTAACGACGGGAAAACTGTCTCATCAAAGTGACAACCCGCAAATCTAGCAGTAATGAGATCGCCTTGCAAGGACATTAAGTGGCGGACGATTGTTGGAGTCTCAAATCCAACGTAGTTGCCCATTCGTCTGTAAGGACCCATCATAGAGCATTATGGCGGCGCAATTGGCACATAAATGGCTCACTCAATTATGCGTAAGTACGATACTTGTACCCAGTCACTAGCTGTAACGCAGAGGTACATTGAGTGGCGGTGGGTCGTAGACGAATTAGCATAGCTGCATGCGATATTACATCACCCTAGGTGGATATAAGGAGATTGGTGCGCATTACCAATGTCCTGACTACCATCGTAGTTGTTTTCGCAAGACCATTTGGGTGTGAACATGGGAATATGATGTCCAACATCAGTCCCATTGCAATATCCACCGAAAGTCTTTCGATGTAAACTCTCTTGCATAGTCAAATCCAATTGACTAAATAAGATGATCTGGGGAGTGAGTCCGTTGTCATATGATATGTGTTAGGAGTGGAGCATAAGCAGCATTTATAGGTGGACAATGGCACAACACGTGACCAGCGTATTTGCGTGTCAACCAACATCATGAAATATTTAAGCGTCCGCAAGTTGGTTAAATCAATCCACTGAATCCCCATGTAAGAACAAAATGAGTATGTTCATTTCCTTTGCATAGGACGATCTTAGTCCAAATTTCCCTAAGGAACGGGCTTTGTAAAACGAGCGAGAGACTTTAAAAGCAACCAATGAGTATTTTGGTTAGGCCTGAGCATCTGAAACGCTATTTGAAGAAAGTTGGTGATTGAAGCATCACCTGGGGCGCCATCACCATGATGGACGCTATCCATGGCGTTATGCATAGGGACTGCGCCAGCCTTAGGTTGGTGGTGGACGGAGGCGGTGCCCTAGGCAGTTGCGTCAGTCATACTTAGTCCAGAAATCAACTTTTGATTCATGCTTTGTTTCGCTCGAAAGAAATGATGTCCATGTGAATTCTTTAGTAGACGGATCATCATATCATGACCAGGATGACCTATCCTGTCGTGACAAAGCCAATATGTGTCTAAATAGAAGAGATATTCTCTCATAACTTTATTGGATTTAATAGCTCGAATAGTGACATAAATTCCACTAGAGAGACATATAAACTTCTCCAAGATGCGCCTTTATTCGCAATCATTAGAGGTATTGCAAAGAAACTCATTTCCGTTCTCTACATGCATTTTCGCATGGAATCCGTCGGCTATCCATAGATGTGATTCGTCCTAGAAGTATAGAGAGTTTCTGTGACAGTAATTAAGGTGTCATTTGGCAAGTGGAACTTGGGCTATTTCATGTCCTTGAATTAATACTGATGGCCCAGCCATCGAAGTCACAAAAGTCATATGCTTAGAATCAAAATGGAGTCATAAAGAACTCGAAATTTTATTCATAAGCCAACGGAGTTACATCATTATCTCTTTGACTAAACAAAATCTAATCCAAAATGATAGCTAATGCAAAACAATGGTAGTCGTCTAACTTCTTTCGGGAATTCCAAAATAAATGTGACCAGGTGAGTAGAGAGATGTCGGTGGAGCAAGGCTCGCTTAAGTACCACTAATCTCATAACCTTCCTAGACATCACACTTACTTTGGGTGAGCCTATTTTGAAGAAAGACTAAGCCATTGACATTTACTACAAAGATATATGGCAATTGCCTATTACATCTCTTGAAAAAATAAAGACTTAAACAGAATTGGCGATCTATTGATCCCAGCCAGATTTGAAGTCTTCAACCCTTCACTCTAGATCATCTTCTTGATCTTCTTGTTCCATATAGTGAGCTTTTCTTGCTTCACAATATGCTTTGTAGGCGGTGACGATTTCTTCACGAGCTCTACAAATGTGTGCCCAATGATCAGACACTCCACATCGAGAACATACATCTCTTTGCTCAAACTCCATTGATTGAAAATCTTTGAAAGCGTCATTAAGATGGCTCTTAGTATTGGGGGTGCCACCAACATGGCCAGAGGTGTTGCCTCCTTCTCTCTTTCCACGTTGACCTCTTCGGTTCCGTATTCGCCTAATTTGGCTATTACCTTCCCAAGTTGAGCGATTATATGGACCAGAAAGTCCAGAAGTATCCCTAAGGTTAGGGTTTCGCTCTTGGCACCTTCTCTTAGGGGCGCGACTATAATTGGATTCTGGAATATGCTCTGTTCCCACGGATCTTGAATTATAGTTCTTCACAAGGATGTTGTCATGCTTTTTAGCAACATTCATAGCTCTAATGAGCTCATGAAACCTTGTGATTCGTCTTGCAGTAACATCGATTCGATAGTTCTTAGCAACCATCAATGCAGAGATGGGGAAAGTAGAGAGAGTCTTCTCAATCCACATCGCATTTGTGATCTCTTTACCACAGAATTCCATTAAGGATTTAATGCGAAGTGCTTCCGAGTTATAGTCAAGAACTGACTTGAAATTACAGAAGCGGAGACTATGCCATCTCATTTCTAGGTCAGGAAACGGGGAGTCACAGACGTTGCCAAAATGTATCTTCAAGTGAGACCCACAGCCTTCTGGGGTCTTCTTCATTCATAAACTCGTACTGGAGCGAATCATCTATATGACTAGTCATTAGGATGATGGCTTTCGCCTTATTTGTTTCTAAGACTGCTCTATTTGCTTCCAAAGCTTGAGCTTGCTCAACAGTTAGCACGTCCTGGCTAGGCTCGAGAATCGTATCCAAGATTCCATCGGCCTTAAGATGCTGGCGGATATCACGAACCCACCTGTGATATTCAGAGCCAGTTGTTCCCAATGGAGCAAAGTCCAATTTGTTCAGATTACTCATCCCGAAAGAGAACAAGAAATTAGGGTTACTTTCAGAGCGAAAAAGGCTACCACGAAAACAAATAAAATTTCTGAGCGTAGTCGCTTCCAAGAAATTAGGAATTTCCGAGCGTAATCGCTTCCAAGAAATTCGATTACAAGAGAGGTTGGATTAGATCGAAGCAATGATGTTTGCGGTCAATCGTTTTATCTCAACAAACTCTAAGTTTGGAGAACTCTACAAACTCCAAGCTTGGAGAGCGCACGAACCCCCACAGTTCGGCTTAATTTGGTCTCCCCTATAATAAAGAAAGGGGGTAGAAGAAAGGATGTTGGAAGTCCCCGAGAAAAACCAGAGGAAAGTAATAAAAACTTCAAAAACGGGAACTTTTAGAAAAGTTTACCTTGAAAAATTGCCTGAAATCTTGACCGGAAAATGGTCTGAAAAGTCGTTGCCCGGAGGTTGACCGTTGACCGCTGCTGACGTGGCAGTGGGTCCCTGTATTCTAACGTGTTAGTGGGTCCAGGGTGATGATATGGCAAATGACTGTTCCGCTGACGTGGCTGTGGGGTCTGCGTCAGTGGGCTTGGGCTTCTGGCATTCTGGGCTTCTTTTGCTCTTTTTTTTTTCTTCTCTTCTTCTTTTCTGCCGGTTCAACATGCAGCTGCTCAGGTGGCCGGTTCACGCCTTTTTAGGTCAGTTTTTGGACTTTTTCTTCCGGTTCCTGAAACTTCAGATCAATGGGCTTCTGCTACCAAAATTTGGTGGAAATTGGAGGTCCGGAAGATGGTGAACCGGTGGAATATTTATTGCGAGTTGTATGGAGCTTCCGGTGGCCGATTCTGTAGGTTTCCGGCCAGTTCCTGGGGTGGGGCCGCGGTTATGGACTCCTGGGATCGAGTTCTTCAATGTGTGAGGTGGAGGCAGAAAAGGGTTCAAGGTTTTGTATTCGGATTCAAGGTTTTTAGCTTCTTGAATCAGGGTTTGGCTATTTGTTTCAGGGTTAGGACTTCATGCTGATAACGTGTTTTAGGGAAACGAGAATTGAGTGGAAATCGTTGTGTATTCTCATTGATAATAGGGGCCTCTTTATATAGAGGATTACAATGCATAGAATCTCAATCATATAAGGAAAGTAATCTTACATTGAATAGGAATCTAAATCTTTCTAATTTAACTCTATTACCACTAGAGCAAGTAACCTAGAGTTTGGGTCAAACACAAATTAGGGTTTACTTGAACAAATTGCATAATCTCATCTCCTTTTGTCTTCTCTCACTTTCTCCGAAAAACTTTTAGAATACGAAAGAGAAATTTTATATACACATCCCTATTTACTTAACAAACACCCCCTAAATTTTTTTTGTTCAATTTTTCTCTTAAAGTTCCTCTTATGCCCCTCTTTACAATTAAAAAAAATATATAAAGGCATTTGTTTTCTCTCAAAATGCCTCCAAGCTTCAATAAAAAAATTTGAAGCTTCAATAAATTGTACCATAAGAATGTTAAAAGAAATAAGAACACTAACCAAAAAAATATTGGAGAACACTAAATCACTGTTTCTATACAAACACCGAATTAAATATTTCTGACTAGAGAAATTCACATCAAACCTCATCGAATTAATAATATGGGCAACACTATACTATTCTGTTTCAAGCAATCAACTGCAGCTTCGTCAAATCGTAATGACGTTGGTATCCCGGTGGTGCCAAATTCAAATCCAGATTCAAGCACGACACCCTTTTGCTGCTATTGGATTTCTTCAACACCGGCAGGGCTGCTGCCCGATCTCGATCTGCAGAAGCAGAATTTATAACATCCCTATGTCTCCTCATGTGTCCTCCAAGCGCTTGCCCAATTGCGAATTCAAGCCCGCAGATGGGGCACTCGTGGGTCTTGGGCTTGGCCGGCGAGCTAGGAGTCGACTGAGGAAGCTGTAAAAGGTCTATAGCTCCGCCTGCCATTAGTTTCGGCTTGTTGTGGCTCGCTCTGTGGCCTCCGAGGGCTTGGAACGATGAGAACTCGCGATTACACGTCTTGCACACAAAGGCACGGTCCGAGGTCTTTTGTTTTTTGGCTGGGGATGAATCATTTTGGCCGACTTTGGATAACAGCATCAAGCAACTAACCAAATCCAGGGTCTGCTCATCTTCTCTGTCTCTTTTCATGGCTAAGCTGGTTAGGGGACTTGGGGAATTAATGGAGTTTCGGAGCGAAAATAAGGAAGCAAGGAGGCTGTGTGAGAATGAGATAACGTTACTCAGTCAGCGTGGAATGAAAGGAAGTGAGTTAGCGGGCAGGTATATATAGGCAGCGAAACTCTTGACTCTAGTAGCTTGCGTAGTACGTAGCAATGACGTGTTTCGATTTGCCCCTGTAGACTTGGAGAATAAGTAATGTAAGGAGTATGGTATTACTTTGTTTCTTGGGGGATTATTTTAGTGCCGTCGTCGGGGCCACGTATGCGTCGCTGTGTTGCTGGAGTGTGAGTGAGTTAACTTGGTCAAGCGGTCGTTCCAGGCAGCCCAGGTCGTTTCAAGTTTGAACGTTCCCGACTGTTCTAGATGAATCTGACGGTCGCCTATTCGGAGTCCTGGCCCACCCGCATCCAAGGCGCGTGTTCCTTTGTCCCCGAGTTTTTCTCTACGTGGCAATCTCAGATCGACATCATCGGTATCTAGACCTAGTGAATAGAGAGAGTGGAGGAAACGTGCTTGTGTGCAAAGCACAAAATAATGTAGCCAAGCTAAAAGTGTGTATATTGCCACAAAATCCACGCGGTCCGTGGGAGTTGTTTAATTAAGTGGAAATTATTCTATGCACCGACGGTGTAAGTGATCCAACTCTTATAAAATAATCTTAACTATTGATATTTATTATCAATTAAGTATGAGCTGCTTTCCTATTTTCAGACTATATTGTCATGCACCATGCCTTTCCTTACTCTTTCCTCATATTTGAGTCTTTCTAAGTTCCTAGATAGTTCCCATGCAAGCTAATATCGTGCATGTTATTGTTCGTCTTCCTATGTATATAACTATGTATCATAGTTTATGTGGCTTAATTATTACTTGGTATTATATGCAGAGCCGTCTCAAACTTTTCGGAGGCCCTGTGCGAAAGTTTAAAATGAGGCACTCAAAGCTTCAATCTTATATGAAATTTATACTTGAACAAACTCACAATATAAAATCAAATAATCAACAAGGGATGATCAATATCATTAGATGAGCCTACAAAAGAGGCTAAATATTCAATACAAACGTAAAGTTTGCAGCAAAAATTAATTACAAAAAGATGTTTGATCTGACCCTCAAAATAACACATTTTAGCAGTGTTGATTGATATTCGTTTGAAAATCCATCTCCTTGCCTTCTTCCCTGCAAACTGATCAATTAGCTTATCACAATTGATTTTTCCAAGATATTCATTCTCAATCGAAATCAAAGCAAGTCCATTTAGCCTTTCTTGTGACATAGTTGATCGCAAATAAGACTTCAATAACTTTAACTTGGAAAAACTCCTCTCAGCTGAAGCAACAGTAATAGGCACAGTTAACAATATTCAATATGCAAGTCTAACAACTGGGCAGGTATTCCTTTCCAGTAAGAAATTGAATATATCACTAGCTGTCATCTTCTGTTTGGGTAATATCTCCCTTAAGAGTTTTAGCTCTCTAAACATGTCTTCCCCATCAACATCTGAACTCTCTCCATATCTCAAAACAGTCTCAAGATGAATACAAGCAGCTTTCAAATAATTATCATTCAAGGAATTCAAAGTTTCAGAAGTGAATAAAAATCCAAAGATATCATCATAACGTTGGTATTGTTCAAACCTTCTATTTAATGACCCCTTAGCTTGATCTATAATATATAAGAAATAATGTAGTCTAAAAGATTCCTCACTTGAAGATGATGGAGATGGCTCACTGCCACTTTCATCAAAAAATCTTTTTCTTTGAATTTGACGCTTTTCCGGAAAAATAGGATCAACATCTAATGCAGCAGCAATTTCTTTAGCAGTAATTATTGCATCTGTGAAGCCAGTTTCTCTAAACTTATCAAGCCAAGCAATTAGACCTTTTACTTCAGCTATAGCAACACTAATTTGCATATCATGAGACTGCAGCACTTTGCTAACCCTATTAAAAGCAAACAAAATTTCATACCAAATCACCATGCTTAGCAAAAACTCAAAGTCTCCTAGATCATTAGTTGCTATTGACTTTGCACCACTTTTAATTTTGGGATCCTTGTCAATTTCTGCCAATTGAAGTAATGCTTCTCTTATTTCAACGGCGTTGAATCGTAGAGGCTTAACACTTTCAATACGACTCTCCTAACGCGTAGTGGATAATGATTTGAGAGTGAATCCTTTTAGGTTGTCCTTCAAAACCTGCCATCGCTTTGTAGAACCTGCAAACAAGGTATAAAGACGTTGTAATATTCCAAAAAAATCCACTGCTTTCCCACAAGAATTTGCCACATCACAAAGAGTTAAGTTTAAACAATGACAACCACACGGAGTGTATAATGCCCTAGGATTGATATCTAACAATTTTTTTTGCACCTTGGTGTTTGCCTTTCATATTTGAGTTGTCATATCCTTGTCCCCTCACATTGTTAATATCAAGATCCAATGATTGTACCACAGCCTGCAGCTCTTCAAATAGTCCCTGACCAGAAGTGTCATGTACATTTAAAAACTCCACAAAGAACTCTTCAATTTGTATTGGACTCTTTGAAGCAATCACACATCTAAGTATCAATGACACCTGCTCTTGGTGACTAATATCTGGTGTGCAATCAAGAATAACAGAGAAATATTCAGCATCTTTAATTTTTTTTATGATTTCAGCTTTGATTTCAATAGCTATCATATGCAGCAACTCATTCTGAATGTTATGACCAAGATAGTGATGATGAATTTCAGAACTATTTATGTGTCTACAATGCTCCTCCATCACTTCTTCACATTCTGCCACCATTTCAACTAGACCCAAAAAGTGTCCATTCTCAGGTTCATAAAGCCTCTCATTAGTTCCATGGAAAGCTAAGTTATTTTTAGCAAGAAATTTGACAATTGCAATTATTCTTTTCAGCACATTCCTCCAGTGTTCTTTCTCTTTCCTAATCTGGTCTTGAAAAGCTTTATCAATGGTTTCATGCCTCTGCAATCTAAGACGCAAATCAGTCCAAGTATTTGCATTAATGAGATGATCAGTGCTCATTTCATGCTCCTTAAATCTTTTACTAAGGTGACCCCAATCATTGTACCAATCATTTGGTAACTGACCTCGCATTGGCCCCCTCTTAAACAACTTGCAACAAAAACAAAAAACCTTATCAAGCTCCCTTGAGTACACTAGCCACTCTCTATCATATTTCTCTCCATTTCCTAAAAACCGAGTGTAGAATTTTGAACTGAAACGTCTATTGAACTTGTCTGGAGGACCATTTTCTATTGAAAGATCTCTAAGAGGACCCTTCTCCACCAACAAATCTATCAACTTTTTATCCAAACTATCCCAATTTCTTAGGTCAAAAATATTCACGGAAGCATCATTCACATTATCATTATGTCCTGTACCATTTTCATTTTCATCATGACCCAAATTATCAACAACTACATTACCATTAGTGGGCTCTTTCACATTATCTTCCCTATCAATATGCTCTTCCACATTATCTTCCCCATCAGTGTGCTCTTCTGCATCTTCATTAACTAAATGTCCACCCAAACCTTCTGGTTCCCTAGTAATGAACCTATCAAGACTTCCCCTTAACCAACTCTACATCTTTTTTTCTTCTTTAAGCGTTTTGCATATCCGGATCAATATTTTCTTTTAGGAGGCATGCTTCTAAATTTTAGCAAATCAATTCAAGCAACATGACCAACATCCCCAGACAATTCAAACAAAATGAGCCAAATCAGCCAATCAATTTGAAGGAGAGAACCTGATTCCCTGAACTCAAAGTATAGTATGAGACTCTGAGTTTGTTCACTGCTTGACTTCTCCAATTTTCTCAATTCCAGAATCCCACAAAATTGCTAGAAAGGCCTACTGGCCTACACCTTTGCAATCTGGAAACGAAATCAAACCATTAGGAATAACGCATCAAAGAATCATTACGAGGCCGAGTAGATAATGCAGCAAACATTGGTTCAATCATACCTGAGACGGCACCGTTCGTCTTCATCTCAACCTTTCCGGAGAATTTGAACTTCAGCAGAAATGAGAAATCAAAAGAGTAAAGTTCTTCACCGGAATCACCGCCAGATTCTTCATTTCTTCACTTGATTAATTTTCCTTTACAAAACCCACATCTTCTTCTCACTCTTTCAGGCTTTTAAACTCAAACCCAAATCGTTTGAGTCGACTGGCTCAGTGGCTCGTCGTCCTCCCCAAGATCGTCGACTCGTTCACCGTCACCAACCTCACCGGCACCTGGTTCTGTGGTTCATTGGCTTCGACGTCTTCAACGGTCCTGAGGTCGAACGGCCGATGAGAAACTGAGAAATTGAGAATTGAGGAGAGCTGAGAGGAGAGACAAAATGAGGAAAAAAGAGGGGATAAGGTTCAGTTATGCCACACATTTCATATTATCTTCAGTTTTTAATGTCTATTTATTTAAATATAAAACCATTAAAAAAAAGAGGACCCTCTAGATGAAAAGACCTCTCAAGGAAGTCGTATACGTCTGAACGAAGCAAAAGAGGTTCTGCCATTCTAGGGCCCCCTATTTTATATTATTTACAGTTTTTAATATTTATTAATATATACATAAAACCCATAAAAAAAAAAATTGGGGCCCTGTGCTGTCGCTCACTATGCACACCTTCAGAGCCGGCCCTGATTATATGCTTTCATCGATCGAATGGTAAGCATGTTTCATAGCGTGTGTCTTTGAAGACTTGAGTAAGCATATAAGAAATCGGCAGTACTTTTTGAATGCGGAGTGAAGAAGCTCTCGCGTTGATCTAGCTAGCATTTCCTAACAGACCTGCCCTATTTGAAAATATATTAATTTTCTATTGAAAATATTAGTGGACATATATTTGAAAAAAAAAAAATTAAATAAAAGACCTGCCCTATTTGAAAATATTAGTGGACATATCTTTACAACTACAAATAGAGGCGTTCTTTTGATATCAAAATATTTCACTAAATTTTGAAGTGCTAATAATACCATTTACTTTAAAATTAAAACTGATTACAAAATTATATAAAATGATTATTATAATAAAATCAAAATTTTATAAACAAAAATATGAAAAAAAGAAGAAGAAGAAGATGTGAATAACAAGAAAATTTTCCCATTTATCCGTATAACATGTGCATCACACGATTATGAGATTAATATATATAAAGCTAGAACATGATCTCGATAAACATAACAATATTACAAGTATTCTATCACCTTAGAAATAGCAAACCCTAGGATTTGAGCGGAGAGGAGAGCGGCGGTGATTCTTTGGAGGATCCTCCAATAGATTAGCAGTGGCGAGACTATTCGTCGTGGGAATGTGGCGATGAGGGCACTGGCAGTCCCTTTGCTCATGTTTCGCTTCATCGTTGGCTGGTGTGGAAAAGATCTGAATCGATGGTCGTCTTCGACCTCAGATTGGTGCTGCATCTGGGCTAACAGACGGGAACTGATGTTTTGCTTGGCTAACCTCCTATTATGGCGAAGGGATAGACCACCGAATGTCGGCACGGTGATGGAGATGGTCAGATTATGTGGTCGAGGATGTCATCACCTAGATCGTTTGTCAGGGACGGCGCAATCTGGGATGGAGGTGATGGAGGGCGTGCTGATTCCAGGCGTGTGGCCATCGAAGGTGCAACAAGGAGCAGCGGCGGTATCAGTTCTCTGCTTCGGCGCTTGGTCCTACCTTGATTGGGTGCCCAATATAAGGTTATGGGCTTGGGAGTTGGGCTAGCTTTGGGCCCAAGACAGAGCCCAATGGTTGGGCTTGATTTCTCCACATATTTTGATTTAGGCCCCAGGCGGTGATTTGGGTACTTGCTTGCTCACCTGTGTTTTTATAATTTCTGGTGTGTTGTGCTTACGTGTAGGTAGATTCCTCATTGCTATATTCTATAAAAGATCTTGGTATAATCATGCTGTAAGTACCACAATTGTGTGCCTGGCGATCGAGCAAAGTTAATTGTGCTGGGATGAACAGAGTCTTGAGTTACAGATTATGATGATTTGGTCTCCAAACCTCAAGGTCATGGCAATTGTCTCATTGTTAGTAATTATTTTGAGGAGGCTGGGAATTTATCTTCAGTTTTCTGTTAGTTTATCTATAAGTGATCCAGAGCAGTATTTTATTGTACATGAACTACCTGTTGGGGTAGTACACATTCTGGTTTGTTCTAGCTTTGCTCTAGCTTCATGAAGCCGTTTGTCGCTTGTGTCTGCTCCCAATCGGGATGCTATTCTAAACGATTGTAATTGTTAAAAGTTTCAATGAATTCACTTTTAAACAAAATGATCTTGATAAACATTCAAAACCAAAAAATAATTAAAATTTAAGGGCACTCAAAATATAAAATAACAGAATTAGGAAATTATATAAAGACCCTACCCACTTTTCACTAGCACAATTCTATTTTTGTTAAAGGAAAAACATATTATGTGCCTTCGTCAAAGTAACTGACGAAGAGGGAATCAAGAAATCAGTGATTACCAATCAATTAGCATAAAAGATAGATCAATCAGTATTTAATATCATAATTGTAAACAATATTTCCGTTGTAATTTCTTCCCTATATAAAGGGACTATGAAATGAAATGAGTAGACCATTCCAATCTCCATTTTACTTTTACACGTTATCAGCACGATCAGAGCAAATAGCCAAAAGAAAAAAAAAACCAAACCCTAGATTTTTTTTCTGCCGCACCAATCTAAAAAAAAAAAAAAAATCCAGTGCAGATCGGGGGCCGCCAGACAACGTCACACGCCTCGGCCAGCCTCAGCCTTGACCAGCGCTGAACTTCTTCCCCGACCACCGGATCGGCCCCGCCTGTCCAGCCTTCATCTCCATCGAACTACTAAGGGCACCCAACTCATCCCAGTCGCTCACCTGCAGCACCGCCCTCCCCTCCGAGCAGCCCACCGATCCAAGCACGGACGCATCCAGCAGGCAGAGCCTTCGATCTGCCCAGCGCAGCCCCTGCCACCGCGTTGCTGCTCACCTCCGCCTCCGCCTACAGCCCAGACCGGCCTCCACATCCAGATCGGCGCACGAATAGCAACTTATCGATCTTCAGAATAATCGCTGCAGACCGGACTTCACATCCACGCCCGGACACCGGCTCTCGACCATGACCTAAGATCTGAGTCAGCCACCTGCAAACTCGCTCGTCTCCACCCAGCCCCGATATCAACTGGGGTTTCTGCAAACCAGAAGGAAGCGAAGAGGAAGAAGAAGAAGAAAAAAAAAAAAGACGGGGCAACTCGGGCCGAAGTAAGGACCCGGCCCAGAAAGAGAAAAAAAAGGCCCTGAAAAAAAAAAAAAAAAAAAAAAGGAGCAGGCCCTGCAGGCCAGAAACGAATAAAAAAAAAAGCAGAAAGCTCAGAAAACAGAAGGCCCAGAAACGAAAAAAAAAAACTTGACCCAAAGTAAAGGGGCCAGTCCAGAGAGCAGAGCCCAGACCGAAAAAAAAAAAGAGAAAAAAAAAACTGGCCTTGAGGCCCAGAAAAAAAAAACGAAAAAAAAAACAAGGCTCAAAAGAAAGAGGAAGCGGCCCAGTTTTTCTCAAGCATACAAACATCGCACGCCTGCATCAACACGCGCGTGCGTTAGGATTGTTTTTCTCGAAACCAAGTATGTTCTCTTTTATTTTCATACAATGGTATATTTAATTATTTATAATTAGTTTTATTTTATTTTATTTTATTTTTGTGCATGCTATTTTATTGCTTGTTATATATGTGATATATATTCATGGAATCTAAAGCATGTGAAATTTATTTATTTTTACGCATGTTTTATACCTTATTGTTTATACCTTTATTATATTTTGTTATTAAGCATGTTTAATTAGATAATTTTAATCATTTTCAGCATGCCTTGTTTTTATGTTTTATATAATTACCTTTAAGCATGATTTATCCTTATATAAATTATTCCTAAGCATGGCTTTATATTATGCTCTCATTTGTATTTTATGTTATGCATGATATATTCTTGCCATTGCTATATGTAGTACATAATTTATTGTATATTTGTAAAATCTTGAACAAGCCATGTCATTTATTTTTATATATACTATGTTTTATTATTAAATGTGTTATAGTTATTTTTGTCATACAACATATAAAATTATACTTTGTCATGATAATGAAAATTCATGCGCATTTATACACACAACATTACTGTGATAAAGTATTTTCACATAGCATCGAAAAAAAAATGTGTGACCATTACGAATCTTGGTCTTGAAATCTAATTCATATTGTTTGGAAAATAATACACGTGGATGTCTTTTGTGACTGCGTAATTTATATCTTCTCTCTTGTTGATGTAGATGGCTGATCCAACTCGACCTGAATTTGACATTTTGGACTCAGAAGGACTTGAGTACCACCGTTGGATTTCCGATGTAGAAACCGCATTTGTGGCAAAAGAATACACTGCCACCATCAAAACTACCACTGACCCCAAAGACGATGGACTGTCTGATAAGGTAAAAGCAAATGCCTTAATGTTTTTAAGGCGACATATTGATCCTAGCTTACGCTGGGAATACCTCCAGTTGAAGACACCCAAAGAATTGTGGGATGCCCTTAAGGGACGTTTTGGGAACATTCATGACACCTTGCTCCCAGAATTGACTGTTCAGTGGAATGAAATCCGCTTGCTTGACTACAAAAGGGTCAATGACTTCAACAAAGACATGTTGCGCCTAAAGGCACGTCTAAATTTCTGTGGAAAGGAACTCACAGAAGATGATATGATCCAAAAGACTCTTTCCACCTTTCCTACTTCAGCAATTATACTAGCGAACCAATATAGGCTGGAGTATGATAATAAAAGAATCACAACCTTCAATAAACTGATCAACCTACTGCAAGTGGCTGAGAGGCACAATGAAGTTCTTTTGAGCAACAATACCAGACCCGTTGGGACAAAGAAAATTCCTGAGGCTAATTATGGCAAAGTCAAAGGTGGAAAGAACCCCAATGAAAAGAGGGTTGGACGTGTTGATCCCTACGGACGTGGCAACAATGCACCACGTGGCAAGGGACATGGGGGTCCTGGTATGGGCCGTGGAGGCCCTCCAAATGTATGGCGCAGAGATGGTGGTGCTGGCCCTAGTGGTCATGGAAACAAGGTGCAAAGGGCACCTAAGAACCCTTCAGTCAAACAGGGTAGAGTTGGCAATGAACCATGCTATAGGTGTGGAGTCATGGGGCATTGGTACAAGAACTGTCAAGCAAGCAACAGAGTGGCAGCCAATTACAAGAGGTATAAGGAGTCTCAAGAACAAGAGGCTCACTATATGGAAGAAGGAGGCAATGACCCAAATGTCAACCTCACAATTGCAGACTTCAATGGCAACAAGGAACTTGCTCAGTCAATGGATGCTTCAGATTTTGACTGATCTGCTTTATTTATTCTATTTTCCAAACACAGTTATGAAGGCCTAATGCCTCAAATTTTTTTTAATTAGACTATTACGTAGTCTTAAAGTTTATTTCAATAATTATTTGAATTAGATTTCTGAATAAGACCTTGATTTGATTATCGTTGGCTTATTAATAAATTTCAGATTTTATTCTGAAGCATTGAATTTATTCGATTTTTATGTACCACACATATTCACATGGTTCGAAAAAGCACTATAAAGATGTAAAGAAATACATCTAGAGAAAAAAAAAATTATTATTAGAATGAAAAAAAAAAAATATCATTCTACTAAAATAGTCATGCTCTAAAGAATATGAGTTATATTTTCAAAAATTAATAATATATCCCATTTATTTGTAGGAATGAATCGAGGAGAAATCGAGTGCTTAGTTGATAGTGGGACTACCCACACCATATTAAGGAATAGGCAATTATTTATTGAATTAATAGCCTATAATTCCTCTGTGACTACGATGATTAGATCATCACAAGTAATAAAAGGGCGAGGAACTGCCAAATTTTTGCTGCCTAATGACACAACATTTAAAGTCACAGACGCTCTATATGCACCTAGAGCTAATCGAACCTTGTTAAGTTTCAAAGATATTCGTGCCAACGGTTATCATGTAGAAACACACTGTGAGAATGGAATTGAATACCTTTATATTACCTCTAATGAATGTGGAAGGAAACGCATTTTAGAGAAACTTATGAGTCAATCTAGTGGACTGTACCTCACTACGATTCGGATCATTGAATCATATGTTGTCACCAACAATGAAATGTGGGACACTGACTCATACAGGCTTTGGCATGACCGCCTAGGGCACCCTGGTCGTGACATGATGATCCGCATTTTGAAAAACTCACACGGACATCCCTTCTTTCGAGTGAAAAATAAAATGGGAGAAAAATCCGCCACATTGAAAGGTGTCGGTCCTCGTATTGCTCAAATACAGCCATTACATTCTGAAGTACCAGAAGCAGTACCTCCATCCCATTATGCCTCATTGACTATTTCAAAGGCACATCACTCGTTTTGCAAAGCCTGCTCTTTAGCAAAAACAGGATCGAGACCTTCCTATGCTAAAGATACAAAACAAAATATTCCATTCTTACAAAGGATACAAGGAGACATCTGTGGACCTATCCATCCAGAATGCGGACCATTCAAGTACTTTATGGTTCTGGTGGATGCCTCGACACGCTGGTCACATGTCGTTTTATTGTCCACAAGAAATGCTGCATTTGCAAAACTCCTAGCACATATTATACGCTTAAGGGCTCACCACTCTGATCACCCTATCAAGTCTATAAGGCTTGATAATGCTGGAGAGTTTACATCAAAAGCACTTGATGATTATTGCATGTCTATTAGGATCGATGTAGGGCATCCTGTACCCCATGTGCATACACAAAATGGTCTCACAGAAGCCACCATCAAAAGGCTACAGATGGTGGCTAGGGCATTGGTTATGCACACCAACTTGCCTATATCTGCATGGGGTTATGCAATATTGCACGCAGCTTTACTCATTCATTTCAGACCCACTGCTGGCCAACCATTTTCTGCCTACCAGTTGGTAACTGGATATGAGTCTGACATTTCACACTTACGCATATTTGGTTGTGCCGTATATGTGCCTATTGCGCCCCCACAGCGCACTAAAATGGGTCCTCAGAGACGATTAAGTATTTATGTTGGATACGAATCTCCAACTATTATCCGATATTTGGAACCCTTGACAGGCGATCTCTTTACCGCTCGATTTGCGGATTGTCACTTTGATGAGACAGTCTTCCCGTCGTTAGGGGGAGATAGGAAAAAGGATTTTCCAAGGGAACGACAGGAATTGTCGTGGTTTGTTCCTACTCTGTCTCATTTTGATCCCCGCACTTCACAATGTGAAAGTGAAGTGAAAAGAATAATCGATCTTCAAAACGTAGCAGATTCGATGCCTGATGCGTTTTCTGATATCGCAAAAGTAACGAGATCACATATACCAGCTGCAAATGTGCCTACAAGGTTAGAAGTCCCCAATAAGGGGCACGGTGCCGCAGATAGAGGCACTACAACCACACTTAGTGGAGGTATGGTTGAGGCCGTGGCTCCTCATAGGAAGAGGGGCAGGCCACTAGGTTCGATTGACACTCACCCAAGGAAGAAGAGGGCGAGTAAGGCACAAACCGATCCATTAATCATCAATTTAGAGAATCTCTCTCATGAGATTGCCTCTTTTTATAGCTATGTCTATGAATCAATACTGGAGGACGCTCCGATGTTTGAAATGATTCCAGAGAACAAAGAAATCTCAATGGATTATGAGAGTGCGTATGAGTTGATAGAAAGATCTTCCATACACATTGATGATGTATTTGCATACACTGTTGCTCAGGAAATCATAGAGCACAATGATATCGAACCATGCTCTGTTGCAGAATGTCAACAAAGAGCAGATTGGCCTAAATGGAAAGAAGCAATCCAGGCAGAATTAGATTCTCTGACAAAGAGACAGGTATTTGGTTCGGAAGTGCTAACCCCACCAAGTATAAAGCCTGTAGGACATAAATGGGTCTTTGTTTGAAAGCGTAATGAGAAGAATGAAGTCCTGAGGTATAAGGCTCGCCTTGTGGCACAAGGTTTCTCCCAACGCCCTGGAATTGACTACGAGGAGACATACTCTCCCGTAATGGACTTTATAACGTTCCGCTACTTAGTTAGCCTAGTAGTTTCTGAAGGACTGGAAATGCAGCTCATGGATGTGGTGGCTGCATATCTCTATGGGGATCTAGATTCAGAGATATATATGAAAGTGCCTGATGGCCTTACATTACCCAAGTCAAGTGACTCTAAACCACGGAGTGCGTTTGCAATTAGGTTGAAACGCTCACTTTACGGATTGAAACAATCTGGGCTGATGTGGTATACCTGTCTAAGTGACTACTTGATTGGGAAGGGATATAAGAACGATGAACTATGCCCCTGCGTATTCATAAAAAAAACAAGTTCCGGATTTGCAATTGTAGCAGTATATGTCGATGATATGAACATAATAGGTACTCTTGATGAAATAAGAGAAACCGCGAGCTACTTGAAATCCGAATTTGAGATGAAGGATCTTGGGAAAACTCGATTCTGTCTAGGACTTGAACTAGAACGCCGAGTTTGTGGAATACTAATCCACCAGTCTGCGTATGTCCAAAAGATGCTCAGGTGATTTAACATGGACAAAGTGCATCCTGCTAGCACTCCTATGATCGGTCGAAGTTTGGATGCAAAGAAAGATCCATTTCGTCCAAAGGAAGATGACGAAGAGGTGTTGGGAGCTGAAATTCCCTACCTAAGTGCAATAGGCGCATTATTGTACTTAGCCCAATGTACTCGACCAGACAATGCATTCTCAGTGAACTTGTTAGCTAGATTTAGCTCAGCACCAACGCAGCGTCATTGGAATGGTATCAAGAATATTTTCAGATACCTAAAAGGAACCATTGACTTGGGACTGTTCTTTCCCTACAGAGAGACAAGAGGGACCGTAGATGGAACTGCAATCCCTGAAGGAAATATTGATGGTGAAAGTGCCACACACTACACCAAAACGCCAAATGATGTTTTGGTTGGTTTTGCTGATGCTGGGTATCTCTCTGACCCACATAAAGGTCGTTCCCAAACTGGTTATGTATTTACCATTGGAAACACGGCGATATCTTGGAGATCAACCAAGCAAACCCTTGTGGCTACCTCCTCGAACCACTCAGAGATCATCGCCCTACATGAGGCGGTTCGTGAGTGTGTATGGTTAAGAGCTATCATCACACATATTCAAGGGACGAGTGGTTTGAGTTCTACCACTGAAGAGCCTACTTGCATCTATGAAGATAATACAGCTTGCATCGAACAGATGAAGACAGGATATATCAAGGCTGATAATACAAAACACATATCGCCGAAGTTTTTCTACAATCAGCAAAAACAGGCCCTCCTCAAGATTCAAGTGAATCAAGTAAGGTCTGAGGAGAATGTGGCAGATTTGTTCACCAAATCATTGCCTAAGGCCATATTTGAGAAACATGTGAAAAGCATAGGAATGCGAAGACTTTCCAAGCTCCCTTGATTAATGTAAGTATCAGGGGGAGGTGTAGACGTCAGGGGGAGTCTAACACACACATGTCATTCTCAAATATAGAAGGTGCGTTGTGCTCTTTTCCTTCGACCAAGTTTTATTTTTTGTCCCACAGGGTTTTTATTGTTACTTGGCAAGGTTTTTAGTGAGGCAACAACTTATGCACCATTGCGTCTTTGACTTGGCACAAGGAGGAGTGTTAAAGGAAAAACATATTATGTGCCTTCGTCAAAGTAACTGACGAAGAGGGAATCAAGGAATCAGTGATTACCAATCAATTAGCATAAAAGATAGATCAATCAGTATTTAATATCATAATTGTAAACAATATTTCCGTTGTAATTTCTTCCCTATATAAAGGGACTATGAAATGAAATGAGTAGACCATTCCAATCTCCATTTTACTTTTACAATTTTTTATTTATTAGTCTTTTTTATATATTCTCTTACATTTGAACATTCATTTATATTTACTTTAATTAGTAAAATCATAAAATAGATGGAGCCCCAAAAAATCAACCAATTTTCGATTTTAACCGGAGAACACTAGAACGATCATCCATATCAATTAGCCAAAAAATTAGAACGTGATCATTCTACACGTGCAGGAAGGCTAATACACATAATAAATATTAACTGCTTATTCATTTTTATTCTTTTTACAAGGAAGGGGACCTAAGCCAAGATCTCCATAAAACCAAAGAAACAGAAATGAAACCAACTATCGCTAATAAATGTTGAGTGAAGCAAGTAGCCTTTCACTTGCTTACATATGTAGGGCACGTTTATTTACTTGGTAGGAAAGGGAATGATTACGGGGTAAAAACATTCATGCGTTTACTAACACATAAAGGAATCAGAATGATTCCGGGTAAAAGAATTCATGCGTTTACTAACAGATGAAGGAATCGAAATGGATGTAGGTCTCACCTCCTTATCAGGAATCGATTCCTGAATACTCAGGAATTCGATTGCGAAGGGGGGAGATGAGTTTAGGAATCATTCATGCGGAATCAATACCGATTCATTTCTTTTCCCATTCCACTTGTCTCCGATTCATGATTATTTTCCATTCCAAGTAAATAAACGTATCAGCAGTGCATTGAAGTTCTGGAAGAACTGATGAAGGCAATTGCCCCTACTCGGATTAATGTTCAATCATTTTAAGTGTTCTAGTTTCTTAAGTTTTCCAGTAAGATGTTTGTTAGAATGAGAAAATAAAATAACTTCACCGGTCCTAGCTATAAGGTCAAATAATGAAGAAAAGCAAACCAAATATTAATTCGAAGAAAGCAAGCAAAGGAAATCAGCGTGCCAATTTTCTCTAGGAGTCTAAAATCCGTCCTTTCATTTGTAGTCCCTCATTTTAATTGTACTTGAGAGCATTCTACACGCAGTAAGCGACTTGATAGTCATTTCCATTGCTACAACTCAGATGCATATCGTATTAATCATGTCCTCCTCATCATGTAGGATTGTAGGTTTAGTATTCGGTGTGCCCACCTGAAATTTGGTCAAAGATTAGACTGTCTTATCAGATAATCACTGTTGTACAACTTTCCTGTATATGAATTCCAAACCTAGCCCATGGGTACGAATCTCGATGCCAGTCTTTTTTGGACTCTTTGTTTCTATCGTATTCTAGATTTTGCATGCGTATCGATCAGACTTGTAGTACAATCTGCATAGTTACAATCAGTGAGCGCACAACAATGAAATTGCTTCTGTTAGAGCAAGTTCACCCGTTGGGTCACCGGGTCACCTACTATTCACTGCTTTTTAGTGTACATTTTCATTCTCTGGGTCACGAAATATATTATGCAGGTCACCATGGTGACCCAGAACACTGTACAGGGTGTCCTAGGGCATGAAATACACTGTGCCCGTAACCCAGATGGTGAAATTAACACTAAAAAGTAGTGAATAGTGAGTGACCTGGTGACCTAACGGGTGAACTTGCTCTTAGGAGTTATGACTATTCATTTATTTCCTCATCGTAGCAAAACTTTTTGGTATATTTTGTTTGGCATCTTTCTGTATTTCTACCTTTTATTCACCACTTTTCTAATAAAATGTGCTGTAAATGATCATTACTGAAGCATGAACTCCAATATTCTCTTGATCTCTTCAACTCTCTGTTTTTTTATTTTATTTATTTTTTTTTTTTTTTTCATTTTTATTCATTTTTCGTTTTTCTTGAACTTGATTCTAATATGGAAGCTGGCTGTTGATTAAAGACTAGCCAGTCATACTTGGGCGTTTATTTTCTATTTCCTGATAAGAAAAGACTAATGAGGTTTGATTTATATATTACTAGCATTAATCTCGACATGCGCTCGTCATTTTTTTCTTTTTAACATATAGAAAAGAAAAAAAATTAAAATAGTCACCGACTCACCGGCCACCATTTTACACTACCAATATTTTAGATAATATTCATGTTAATGTTCAAGGAAAACCTAATTTGTGTTTAGCCCAAACTCTAGGTTTCTTGACCTAGTGGTAATATGATTTAATTAGAAGGATCTAGAATCCTAATCAATGTAGAATTACTTTCCTTGTATGATTGAGATTCTATACATTGTAATCTTCTATATAAATAGGCCCCTATTATCAATGAGAATACACAGCAAATTCCTCTCAATTCTTGTTTCCCTAAAACACGTTATCAGCACGAAGCTCTAACCCTGAAACAAATAGCCAAACCCTAATTCAAGAAGCTAAAAACCTTGAATCCGAATACAAAACCTTAAAGCCTTTTCTGTCTCCATCTCAAACCTTGAAGAAATCAATCCCAAGAGCCCAGAATCGGCGGCGGATTCACCGGAACCGGCCTGAAAAGCTCCGAACCGGTCTCCAAAAAATAAGAACTATCTCTGACCGGTTCGCATAGTTCCAGGTCACCTTCCACCTTCATAGTTGGGGAATACTGGCATCAGAGCTCCGGAATCCTTCACTAGAAATTTCATCTCCAGAACCGGTCGGAAAGTAACTGAACCGGCCATCGGAACAGTAGCAGACCACTGAACCGCCTCGTCCAGCACCCTCGGCAGTACCTGCTCGCAGACCCTCCGCAGATCCTCGGCAGGACCTCGACAGAACCTCGGCAGCCCCCCATACGCATCTGTGGACAGTGTCTCGGCAGCCCCTGCGCACATCTGTCCACAGCTCTCTGCAGCCCCTGCTCACATCTGTAGACAGCTCTCGGCAGCACTAGCGCAGGCCCTCAACAGCACCAGCGCAGCAGCCCCGCAGCAGCTTCTGCCAACGACCACCGCCGGCCACCTCCGGCGACTTTTCCGACACTTTTCCAGGGATTTTTCCGGCAAAACTTTGACATTTTTTTAGGTATGTTTTCAAAGCTCTCTTTAGTTCCCGGTTTTTGAAGTTTTTATTTCAATTTCTCTTCTTTTTCTCGGGGACTTGCAACCTCCCTTCATCTACCCCCCTTTCTTCTTCATAGGGGAGACCAAAAGCCGAACTGTGGGGGTTCGTGCTCATTCCAAGCTTAGAGCTTGTAGAGTCCTCCAAACTTAGAGTTTGTTGAGAAGGATCGACCACAAACATCATTGTTTCGATCTAATCCAACCCCTCTTGGAATTGAATTTCTTGGAAGCGACTACGCTCGGAAATTCATAATTTCTTGGAAGCGACTACGCTCAGAGATTTTCATTGCTTTCATGGTAGCTTATTTTGCTCCGAAACTAACCTTACTTCCTTGTTATTTTTCAGGATGAGTAACCTGAACAAGTTGAGCTTCGCTCCACTAGAGACAACAGGTGCAGGATACCACAAGTGGGTCCGTGATGTGCGCCAGTATCTTAAGGCTGATGGGATCTTGAGTACGATTTAAGAGGCAAGTCAGGACGTGCTTACTCTTCAACAAGCTGCTGCTTTTGAAGCAAATAGAGCTATGAGAGAGGCTAATGAAGCAAAAGCCATCATTCTCATGACAAGGCACATGAATGACGCGCTCCAAAATGAGTACCTCAATGAGGAAGACCCAAGAAAACTATGGGTAGAACTCGAGCAGCGTTTTGGCAATTTTCGTGATTCCCTGCTTCCAGACTTAGAAGTGAGATGACATAGCCTCCGCTTTTCTGATTTCAAGTCTGTACTTGACTACAATTCAGAAGCACTTCGTATCAAGTCTTTGATGAAATTCTGTGGACAGAAAATCACTGATACGATGTTAATCGAGAAAACTCTCTCCACCTTCCCCATCTCTACATTAATTGTAGCCAAAAACTATCGGATTGATGTCAATGCTAGATGCATCACAAGATTTCATGAGCTTATTGGAGCCATGAACGTAGCTGAAAAGCACGACAACATATTTGTGAAGAACTATAACTCTAGACCCGTGGGAGAAAAGCCAATTCCGGAGTCTAATTATAGTCACGCCTCTAAAGAAGGGCGTAAGGAACGAAACCCTGAGGAAAGGGATTATTCTGGACGTTCTGGTCCATATTCTCGCCCCAAAGAGGAAGGAAATCGCCAAGATAGGCGTGCACGGAACCGTAGAGGTAAACATGTAAAGAGAGAGAGAGGCCAAGCCTCTGGCTATGGTGGTGACGCCACCAAATGGAATAGCCATCCCCAAAGCTCTCCTAAAGAGCCTCGATCAAGCGAACCTGACCACTATGATGCTTGTTTTCGGTGTGGAGCGTCCGGACATTGGGCTAAAGTATGTAATGCACCCCAAAATGTTGCTAACGCGTACAAGACGTATTGTGAAGCAAGGGAAGCAAATTACATGGAGCAAGAAGATTAAGATGACGATCTCGCCCTAAGGGTTGAAGACTTCAAAGGCCAAGATCCAGAGACTGGCGATTTTGATTAAGTCTTTTTATTTTCCAAGAGATGTAGGCGATTGCCATATTACTTTTTATTGGATTAGATTCTCTTTGATCAAAGAAACAATGATGTACTCCGTTGGCTTATGAATAAAATTTCTAGTTTTTTCATTATGACTCAATTTTGCTTCTAAGCATATTACTTTGTGACTACGATGGCTGGGCCATCAGTATTAATTCAAGGACATGGAATAGCCCAAGTTCCCCTTGCCAAAGGGCACCTTGATTACTGTCGCAAAAAACTCTCTACGCTTTTAGGGAAAATCGCACCTATGAGTAGCCAACGGATTCCATGCGAAAACACATGTGGAGAACGGAAATGAGTTCCTTTGCAATACCTCTAATGATTGAGAACAAAGGCGCATCTTAGAGAAGTTTATGTGTCTCTCTAGTGGACTTTATGTCACTATTCGAGCTATTAAATTCAATAAAGTTATGAGAGAAGATCTCTTGGACTTAGACACATATTGGCTTTGTCACGACGGGATAGGTCATCCTAGTCATGATATGATGATCCGTCTACAAAAGACTTCACACGGACATCTTTTCTCTCGAGCGAAATGAAGCATGAATCAAAAGTTGATTCTTAGACTAAGTGTGACCGACGCTGCTGCCTAGGGCACCACCTCCGTCCACCACCATCCTAGGGCTGGCGTAGTCCCTATCCATGACTCCATGGATGGCGTCCATCATGGTGATGGCGCTCTAGGTGATGCTGCAATCACCAACTTGCTTCAAAATAGCGTTTCAGACACTCAGGCCTAACCAAAATTCTCATTGGTTGCTTCTAAAGCCTCTCGCTCGTTTTACAAAGCCCGTTCCTTAGGGAAATTAGGACTGAGACCGTCCTATGCAAAGGATATGACAATACTCATTCTGTTCTTACAAAGAATCCATAGGGATCTTGTGGATTGATTCAACCAACTTGCGGATGCTTAAATATTTTATGATATTGGTTGACACGCAAACACGCCGGTCACGTGTTGTGCCATTGTCCACCTACAAATGTTGCTTACGCTACACTCCTAGCATATATCATACAACAACGGGCTCACTCCCCGAATCATCCTATTCAGTCAATTGGATTTGACTATGCTAGAGAGTTTACATCGAAAGACTTTCGATGGATATTGCAATGGGCTTGATGTTGGACATCACATTCCCATGTACACACCCAATTGGTCTCACATAAATGACTACGATGGTAATCCGAACATTGGTAATGCGCACCAATCTTCTTACATCGGCTTGGGGTGATGCGATATCGCATGCAGCTATGCTAATTCGTCTACGATCTACCGCCACTCAATGTACCTCTGCGTTACAGCTAGTGACTGGTTACACGTCTTTTGTATTTACGCACATTTGAGTGAGCCATTTTTGTGCCACTTGCGCCGCCACAGCGCCCTATAATGGGTCTTTACAGACAAATGGGCAACTACGTTGGATTTGAGACTCCAACAATAGTCCGCCACTTAGGATAACGCCACTTAGGATAGTCCAACAATAGTTCGAACAATTGTGGTCTGAAGTCTACCACAGATGAGCCTACGAGCATTTAGGATAATGCTGCTTGTTTTGAACAAATGAGGCAAGGCTACATCAAAAGCGACAACACCAAGCATAATCAGCAACAACAGACACTCCTCGAGATCAAAGTGAACTAGGTTCGATCTGAGGACAGTGAGGTAGACTTGTTTACTAAGTCATTGCCCAAATCCACGTTCGAGAAACATGTGGCAAGAATTGGGTTGCGGAAATTATCTGAACTCCCATGATCGTAGTCATCAGGGGGAGGCGCAGACATCAGGGGGAGATGTCTACATGTTCACCTCGAAACGTGAAGGGTGTGTTGTGCTCTTTTTCCCCTTCGACCGAGGTTATTTTTGTCCCACTGGGTTTTTGTTACTCGGCAAAGTTTTTAATGAGGCAACGAGAGAAGCACCTCATTTGGGCAACACAAGGGGGAGTGTTCAAGGAAAACCTAATTTGTGTTTAGCCCAAACTCTAGGTTTCTTGACCTAGTGGTAATATGATTTAATTAGAAGGATCTAGAATCCTAATCAATGTAGAATTACTTTCCTTGTATGATTGAGATTCTACACATTGTAATCCTCTATATAAAGAGGCCCCTATTATCAATGAGAATACACAGCAAATTCCTCTCAATTCTTGTTTCCCTAAAACAGTTAATTAATTTTATCTTTGTCATGGATATTTGGGAGTTTCAATTTTTCGTGAATCTTTGAACATCAAATTTAAGGTTTCCATTTATAATAATGGACGTATAGGTAGATATAATTTATGAAAAATTCTACAATGTGTTAATGTATGACATGCATACAATTGCCTTAAAAGTGGTAGAATGAGTTCTCAAAATAGTAATATTAGTCCTTGAAGTAGTAACATGAGTCCTTAAAGTGGTAAATTTTCTTAGTTATCTTATGAGTCCTCAAAATAGTAATATTAGTCCTCAAAGTGGTAACATAAATCCTTAAAGTGGCAAATTTTCTTAGTTTACCATATGAGTCTTCAAAATAGTAATATTAGTCCTCAAACTGATAACATAAGTCCTTAAAGGGGTAAAAATAATTGATGTATGAGAAATATTAACATACCATAACTTTACCTTGGTTTATCATCCACTCTACCAGGCTACAGCTAGTTCATGCTTACGGGTATTTACCAAGAAATTAAATGGAAGAATGTTGTAGTTCATGCTTATATGTTATACATATTCTTATCTCCTCATCCTGTTGTTTAAGTTTGGGTTTGGCACTTTTTGGCTTCTTATCGTTGGTGAGTTCAAGTAGGAACCTGGCCCTGCATCCAAAAATTAAAATGAAAAAAAAAAAAAAAAAAAAAAAGGAGTATTCGTGCGAAGCACACAAGTACGTAGCTAGCTAGTGTGATCTTCCTAGAAACTGTACGCGCGCGGTGTGTCGAAGTTGTTAGTTAAGTGTGAGCTAGCTTCCTGGCTTTCACACCGTTTATGTTCTGTCGTGGCTTTCCTTGCTCTTATACTCACATTTCAGTACTTTTCCCATTCCCTGTTAGGTCAATAACTAAACATAATTGTTTTGCAATATTGTGTTTTGCTCTTGAGAGTGTCGTGACTCATGACAAGATATTTGAGTACGCGAAGGTGAAAAAAGAGGTAGATAAACGTAGGTATGCATTATTCAACTTTCCTCCAAAATCAATAACTATTCCACAAAACAAATTAGTGTGCACTTCATTGATTGAAATCATTGAATCTATACCATATAGACGTTTCGTTAGTTCCTTTAGTCTAGAAATTGTAATATATATCATATCATGCATTAACAAATTATATTGTGATTCTATATTGAATTGAACACCATCCTAAACCAGAGCTTCAGTCTTATATCACATATTGAATATTTATCAAAATTTAATTTCATTACACTTATTATTAAATATTTCTTATCAAATTTGCTAGTGTTTCCACAATAATAATAAATTCTTTGTAAATTTGTTTATAATAATAAATTGAATCTTTATGGACATATGTTCACCTTTTGAATTTGTTTTTAATGCAGATAATCCAGTGAAGTTGTCCAGCGACGATGTGGAGAGAGAGAGAGAGAGATAGAGAGAGAGAGAGATTAATGGCATAGCGTAGTTTTATAATCTTAGGAGCCTATAACCATCATTTAACACTTAAATTAGGTATACTACTAGAGAAAACTCATTCAGAGACAAAATCATTTTGTCTCCAAAAGCTAAGAATTCGTCTCCCAAAAAAAATTGAGACGGAACCGTTTTGTGGCTGAAGTCGTCTCCTAATGCTCGTCCCAAATTATTTAAGGCAACAACCGATAAATTCTGTCTCCTAATGTATTTGGAGAAGAAACAAAAATTGTCCCCTATTCGATGAAATTTCATCCCCCATTCTCATTGAGCATCGAGAGAATGGAGGGAAAATAAAATAAATTGGCGCCAATCAGAGGAATAGGGGACAAACTCACTCCGTCTCCTTTTATTTTCAAATTTTTTTTTTTTTCAAATTTAATGGCGCCAATTAGAATAGGAAACAAAACTCATTCTGTCTCCTTTAATTCTCAAATTTTACATTATTTTCAAATTTAATTATAATTTTCAATAAATTATTGAATGTTAGTAAGCACCTATTATAAAAATAAAATTTTTTCTGACAAAAAGTTCAAATTTATTATGGATAATACAGTGATAAACAGGGCCCTAACACCGACTCTTTCCAACTCCAACTAACATGAACAAAGTGAGCACTTATAGAGACTGCAAGTATAACTCCAATTCCAACTAACATCAACTCTTCATAAGTCTTCACCTAGAAATAAAATCGACAACTAATTACGATCAGAAATGCAGACTGCTTTTGATGGAGAACCAGAGGCATATGGCGACTGTCCTTGAACAGGTGTCAATTCCCTACCTGCACCAAAGCTTTCATCATAAAACACCGCTGACCCCAACAAAATGCATGAAACTGAGAAAATGAAAGTATGATGGACCTTGATATGAATACTGAAAGAAGCATATAGAATTTGATAAGGAAACATCAAACAAGGAACACTATCATAACGTTGTATAAAATGGGTTCATGATGAACATAAAACATTATTTTATCAGTGTAAAATATCAAATAAAGTACTGCGAGTCTGACCTTCAAAGCTCTTATAGAGTTGTCTATGAGTACTGGAAGTCTAACCCTGAGGCTGAGAACTGGAATGAAATGGTGCATGAGTAATAGTAGGGAAGAATGGCTCTGATAAGAAGCTGAAGAATAGAGTGGCTGTCGATTATAGTCTTGATGTTGCTCTAGAACAGGAACTGAGGGATTGTCTCAACTGCAGCAAAGCTCTCACTCGTATTAACACTATGGGCTTCATATAGTCGTTGAAAAATAGAGGAATAAATTGAGTACATTCTCTCCAGACTGGTCTACAACTGCAGCACCACCACACCCTCAAACTCAAATTGAGACAGAAATTGTTTCCAACTTGACACTGTAAAGCATCTAAGGGAAGTAAAAAAGAGTAAAAATCCAACCTTGAGATTGATCAGGGCTCTGATAAATCCATGTAGAACTAGTAACAAAAGAAGAAGCGTACAAACTGTTGTCGAAGAAGACGAAGAAGATTCATTCTCTGCAAAGAAACCACAGTAATTTTGGTGATTAAGAAACTCGACCAATATATGTAATCCTACAAGAAATTTATACAAAAGGACTTCAGAAATTATTCAAGCCAAGGGATAGTAGTACCAGTAATAATCAGTTTTACATTATTATTGCCTTATTAAAGAAAAATAACTCGCAGAGTTCAGTCTGTTAATCCTGCATGAACCAAACATGTATAATGCACCTGAGAAAAGAATCCACCTGAGAAAAAAATAATAAAAATAAATGCAAAGAGACCAATATCCAGAACAGATATTCACAATGATATCTCATTTTGTTTTAACTTTCACAAGTACGGGAATACTAACCATTCAAGACCACAACAATGCAATGAATAGTGGTCAAAAAAACGAACCTGATGGAGCAAAGAGCTGAGTCGATCATTTAAACCTCCAAACAACATGTTGAGGAAATTTATAACTACACAAACTCATACAAAATAAGAATGAGAAAAATTGCTCAACTACATTAAATTTGAGCAACCCCATAAAAAATATACCTTCCAAGAGATGGCCAAGAATTTCCAGCAAAGGTAACTCTTTCTTCTGATACACTTTTCAACAGTACCTCTATTCATAGCTTTTGGTAAAATAAAGAACATTTTGCATAGATGGCCAAGGTGATTGCATGTTTATTAAAAAGACCTCTGTACATGACAACAAAAAAAGTAAGAGACCAGCATCCATCAGAATACATTAACAATCTCTATAGATGCTAAAACAAGTCATTTTCCCATTTTCTAAACATATAGGCTAGAGAATGAAAGAACGAGTAGATCACTTTGCAGCGTTTAGGCTTCTTTTCTACTATAAAAGGAGTAAAATTTGGTGGTGAGAAATAGAGGGAAAGGTGGCCAGCTAATAAACAGACATAACAGTAACAATTGAATTCTACACACTACCATTAGCCTTGCGCCTTCAGGATTTGAGATAACAAAACTAAAACAACAAAGATACAGTATGCTTGATACAGTGGTAGTAGCCACTGATATATGGCTAAACATATACTTGGTATTTGCTCATGAATATTCAAGCAAAAATAGGAACAAGTTTGGGCGCTCATATGAACGTGTAAAATCAAGCAGTCCAAAAGAAAAAAGAGACTGGATTAGAATTTTCAAACTGATGGTTTCTATATATAGTTTATTCTTGCTAGATAAAATCTTACCATGTTACGATTTGGGTGCCGCCATGGCTTGGGTCGAAGCAAATCTCCTCCGACGCTGTCCGATACGACTCATACAGAAAGAAACGATGCAAATTGATCTTAATCCCAACCAAACCGACTGATGGAGAGAGAAGATTTATAATTGAAGCTTTCACTCTGTAGTAAATCAAAATTTTCTCCATCGAAGCTGTGCATTTGTGCCCAACCATGAGCTTCAAATCATGACAAGGGAACGAAGAAAACAGGTTCCAATGAGAGAGAGGATGAGACCAGAAGGATCGCCACCTAACTACCCACAAGATCCAGAAGATTTCGACCAAAAACCCTACGCCCCAATTTCCCCTAGTTTCCTCGACTCTGTGCGCGTGTAGCATGTTCCGTTCGGTAAAATATGGGTTTGAAGAATTACCTTCAATAAAAGATGAATTAGATATATTTATTTATTTATTTTTTTTTGTAATTTTACTTGTTTGTCCTTTTTCATTCACATAGTTCTCCTAGTATCTTTATAGAGGGTATTTACGTAAAAAAACTCTGTTTTGGCTAGCAAATCTTTTTATTTTAATAGATAAATTAATTAAAATAAAAGAATCATAATACACTATCAGTATTAGGAATAATTAAAATAAAAGAATCATAATACGCTAAACTCTTTTCATATAGAAGATGATCTAGATTCTAGATTATCAAAAAAGTTCTTTTAGGTTCTTAGTAGCAGTCAGCAATACAATAGTCTTCTAATCGTGCCTCTAACCTTACTAAGACATCAACAAACAAAAATTAGCAGCACCAAAACTGAAAGAAAAAAAAAATTGAAATTATGCAACATTGAAAACCCTAATTCGACATTTAGGGTACTAAATGAGAAGAAGAGAAACTAAGAGAGGCAAGATAGATGAGAGAGATTGCATGACAGAGGCACTGTTGCTAGGATGCGTTGGTGTGCAAAGGTTCGTATGGGAAAGTCGCAGAGCAGTGATCGTCGAAATTTCGAAGAACTGAGACTAGGAGAGAAGAAAAATAAATGGAGAGCCTATTTATATGTGATATCGAAACTACATCATTTCAATCTCAATCAGTCATTAAACACTATTTATTTTTGTCAAACATGCCTAAATGAAAATTAAAAAAAGAAAAAGAAAAATACCGCCAACAAAATTAGGGACCAAATTCTTCACCCCTAATTTTTTTAGTCCAAAATTTGAAATTTTGCGCAACTAACTACTTAAATTTTACCAATTATTTGCAAAATCTAAAACATATAGGAGACTAAATTAAATTCCATCCCCAATTAGATTTTGGGACATACATTTTTTGTCTCTAACTGAAACTTATTTGTCTCTAAATAGTGTCAAAACTTTTAGGGACAAAATAATTTTTTTCGTCTCTAATCCTGTGTTTGAGGGACGAAAAATTGGTTTGTCCCGAAAAAAATTGTCTCCAAATGGATTTTCTCTAGTAGGACGTAAGTGAAAATTAAAATCTCTTATTGGGTTAAGTGGGAGTATCTCGACTCAAATTTGAGCATTGGGTTAAGGATTCCCCCCCCCCCCCCCCCCCCCCCTAATTGAAGTCATTTGAAAAAAGGTTGCTCTGACACGCGAGCTCTGCGCTAAAGGAGTCACATGCCTGCTTAGTCCTGCCCTTACCAGCCAAGTTAGTCCTTTTTTTGTTTTTTTTTTGCTGTTGTTCATAAACCAAAACAATAACGGAGTTTCAATGTACAATTTATCAAAAGAAAAGTAATTGTACCAAAAAATCAATTAATTACCAAAAGAATATTGGAGAAAGTTCTCCACTGTTTCCATACGTACAGACATCGAATAAAAAAATTCCGACTAGAAAATCATCTAACCAAATCGGAGGAGATTAAGGATACATTATGTACAACACTATATATTAATTAATATACGTATTATTCGGCTTCAAGAAATCAACTGCAGCTTCGTCAAATCGTAATGACGTTGATATCCCGGTGGTGCCAAATTCAAATCCAGATCCAAGCATGACACCCATTTACTACTAGTTGATTTTTTCAACACCGGCACCGGCACTGCTGCCGTCCGAACCCGATCCGCAGCAGCGGAAGTCATGACATCCCTGTGTCTCCTCATGTGACCCCCAAGCGCTTGCCCGATCGCGAATTCAAGCCCGCAGATGGGACACTCGTGGGTCTTGGGCTTGGCAGGGGAGCTCGGTGATGACTGTGCTAACTGTAAGAGGTCGGAGGCACCATTTCCGGTCATTGGTTTTGGTTTGTTGTGACTCGCTCTGTGACCTCCGAGGGCTTGGAACGAGGAGAACTCGCGGTTACACGTCTTGCAAACAAAGGCACGATCCAAGGTCGTCTGTTTTTTAATTGGGTATGAATCATTTTGGCCGACTTTGGATAACAGCATCAAGCAACTAACCAAATCCAGGGTCTGATCATCTTCTCTGCCTCTCTTCATGGCTTAGCTGGTTAGAGGAGTTTCGGGTTGCGCTTTCGAGCTTAGAGAAATCTGAAGGAACCAAGGAAGCAAGTAAGCACTGTGTGAGATTGAGATAACGTTACTCAGTAAGCGTGGAATGAAAGGCAGTAAGCTAGTGTGCTGGTATATATAGGCAGCAAAATTATGAGGTAGTAGCTTACGAATGAAGTAGCAATGGCGTGTTCGAATTTGCCCTTGAAGACTTAGCGAATAAGTATTGTGAGACGTTTGGTATTATTGTAATAAGTTTGTTTTCTTGTGGGATTGTTTTAGTGCCGTCATTTTGTCCACGTTTGCGTCACCGCGTTGCTGGAATGAGTGAGTTAACTGGGTCAAGCAGTCGTTATCGGCAGCCTAGGTCCTTCCAAGTTTGAACTTTGAACGTTCCCCACAGTTCTAGATGAACAGTTCTGTAAAAACACTACTAAATATGTGGAAATTATTTAATACACTGACGGTGTAAATGACCTAATACTTATAAGATGATTTCAATCATTGATATTTATAATTAATATTTTTATTAATAATCTAAGAATTTATTTAATATAATCTAACCATCTATTTATGTCAGTACAAGTGTACGTCGATGCACTGAATTTCCACCCCCCTCCCAAATATGTAAGTAAAAAAGAATATAAACAGGCAGATCGTATCTAATATCAACGAGACAATCAATACCAATGAAATTTTTCATTAAAGTTTTGATATACTCATAGTTAGTTTCTCAGAAGATGACGTGCACGAACCCAAAGCTAGCGTGTGGACAGTTAAAGGTCGTTGTTGAGTTTGATTTGCAACCATGAAAGCACGGAAGAGGTCGAGAATGTCAAGCAAACGTGTTTGAGTGGCAAGCACACAAGTAAGTAGCTAAGCTAAATAAGTGTGTATCTTTATACAAAATCTACGCGGTCCATCGAAGTCGTTAATTAAAGTGTAATCCAGTTTCCTAATTTCACACTGTAGAGTATATGACAGTCACATCATATATTGTCGTCATGCCTTTCCTTACTCTTACCTCATTTCTGAGTCTTTGCTTCGTAGCTATTTCCCAGTTCTTACCTCCTGTCTCCTGATTAAGTCTTCGACTAGACCCATTTTCATATTATCTAGATATGTTGTTTCGGTGGCTTAATTAGTCCTCTATATGTTTCATACCCTGTGTCTTAGATGAAACACTTCACTAATTATTATTCTTTTTTGAAATAAACACTTCATTAATTAAGCATATAAGAATTAATTGGCGTGCTAACTTCTTTTAGAAGTCTAGAAATCCTTCCTTTCACATCCTCCAAGGGAAAAAAGTCACAAACAATACCCAAACTTAAAGTCATTCTACACTTTACTACCTCATCTTTTAAATATATCACTTTAATACCTCAACTTACTACTTATGCATAACATTCATACACGCCGTTAATAATACTGTTAACTCAAATGTCATATAGTTTTATGTCATGGGTGTTTTTGTCAATTTATATTTTTTCACCAAAAATTCCATAGGAGAATTTCTAAAAATCCCTTCTTTTTGCTGAAAATAGAAAATGTATCAAGGAAAATATTATATTTGGGTTTATGGAAGATCAATTTAAGTTATTATACTGGAAATTTTGACTTATTGCTATGATCCCACAAAACAGAATAATAAATGAGAAGAGATGAGAAATTTATAGTTTTTCAGCCTGTTAATCCACGAATAGAGTGTGGCATGGATGAGGTCAGATTGTCTGCTAGCTTTATTAATTGTTGATTCTATATTATCTTATCTTAGCTCTTCAAGTATAATTTGTTGGGTAGATACTAGTTTTCTTTCAAGTTTTGGGCTTTGAGTCTTTCCCATTTTAATTGAAGAACTCATCAGACAAAAAAGGAAAAATGCTTGTTCAATTCATTATGCATAATCAATTTCAATACCAATCATAGCGGATCATCTAGTAGAGTTGTAAAAGTTGCTAGAAACTTTTAGGTCTATGGTTGTTGTAGTTTTTTGCTCACTCAGTGAATATAAATCCATGGTTGTTTGGTTTCCTCGACAATGAAGAAGGATGCAACAAGTGTTTTTGTTGTTTTTGTTTTTGTTTTTTAATAAAAGTAAATATGAATTAACGTAGTGAGTTTTAATTTAGTGGCAAATACCAAATGGACAAAAATACCCATGACAGGAAGTTATATGACACTTGAGTTGACGGTGTTATTAACGGCGTGTATGAATATTATGCATAAGTAATGAGTTGAGGTTCCAAAATGTTATATTTCGAAAATGAAGTACCAAAGTGTAAAATGACTTTAAATTGGGGTATCATTTGACTTTTTCCCAATCCTGCCATGTCCTGAAATTTGACTAAAGATCAGACAAAGTCTTCTAACAACCGCGTATTGTTGTAAAACACTAAAACATTCCAAACTTAGCCAATGAGTACGCGATCCCGGCCAATCCCGATGACAGCCTTATTCGATCTTATTCAAAGCTACATGCATGTGTACACACGATTTATTTGATCCTGATTAAGTTCTTGGACTCTCTATTTTTCATCGTGTTCTAGAATTTGCATGCATGCATATCAGACTAGCACTAATTATTTAATTAACACAATATTACAGCTGCTCGAATATACGTTTTCTTTTATCTGTATTTCTACTTTTTCGCCTGTACGTATTTTTTCTAATAAATTCTGCCGCTCGTCAAGCATGGACTACCTAGCCACAATATTCTTAATTCGTGTTTCTTGAACATGATTCTAATTTGGTTGGCTGATCAATAACTAGCAACTGGTATGTGGAATTATATACTGTGTTCCACATTCAACATTAATTTCATGGTATTGGGTTGATGAGTGCTAGATAATTGCTGCTCGAATAGCTTTGCTTTAATAGTTGATACAACGCGCTTAATTCTATTTCTGCATCTACGAATATCCTCAAAACTTGGTGTGCAGGGTCGAGTCCGAATTTTAGACGAGGACCATTACATATATTGTATGATAAAAGACTCGTTTGTTTGTTGATTTTGAGACATGACATGTGCATGAAATGTACTGTGCAGCAGTCTTGTCGATTATCTGCACCGTTCATGTTTTAGTTCTCTGTACATAAATCATATCTTCAAAACCCGAAAATTCTGCTATCCACCTAGGTGAGGGTCACCTGGTGACGTGGCAGAACGACATGGTGACGTGGCAGAACAGCATAGGCCGAATTGGTAGTTGTAGGGTCCGGTCTGACCCAATCTGACTCTCACCGTTACCGTCTTCTTACAAGCGGGTTTGAACTTTGAAGGGAGAAAAAAAAAAATAAAACTGGTTTGAAGGGAGAAACGGGTTCTGGACACTTCCACGAACCAAACGTCGACGAGTGTGATGGGCTGTGTGCTGTCGATAGAGCGCGGCCGGGGATCCTGATCTCCGGCGACCCCAAATCCAACAGGCTCCTCTACACCAATGGCAGATCCGTGATCATCATGAACCTTGACAACCCTCTCGACGTCGCCGTCTACGCCGAGCACGCCTACCCGGCCACCGTCGCCAGATTCTCCCCCAACGGCGAGTGGATCGCGTCCGCCGACGTCTCCGGCACCGTCAGGATTTGGGGGACCCACAACGATTTCGTGCTCAAGAACGAGTTCAAGGTCCTCTCGGGTCGGATCAACGACCTGCAGCAGAACTCTACTCTTGCTGTGGACGAAGATCTACTCTCCGTCTGTTATTGCAGGTTGGAGCCGTGGATGGTGACTACGAATGAAAACTGAAAAGGGATAAAATGGAGAGTCTGCGATAAACTCAAAACAGTTCTAATGTTAACAGAACTATACTGTCAGGTGAGGGTCACCTAGGTGGATAGCAGAAGCTCCGCTTCAAACCTCGCTTATAAGGTTTTGGAAATTCAAACATCACTAGGTTTGAGATATAGAGTAGCGAGGTCTATATTAAAGTAACAAGATTGATAATGAAGATGAATAAATTTTGTTCGTATGATAATAACTTGCTTCTGAGTGGTCTTCTAACCTATCACTGTATCATATTAACATAATGAGACCGTGCACAATCTTTAATCCATAGGCACCAGCTCCAATTTCCAAATAGTATACTTTTCATTCCCTAAAAAAAGACTAGTTTTCATCTTGGAAATCATGGGATGATTATCCTAATCTCCTTACGAATCATGTGGTAAATTCTAGCAACTAAGTAGTAGGAATGGGCCTAGCGCCTAATTATTTAGGTGGGCCGCCAGGAGCATAGTTTTTATAATTTTAATTTTATTATATGACATATAGATAAGTCACTGACTGCCAGTTTGTTCTGGGGTCGTCTTCTTCTTTCACCGGCGTCAATACCAGAAGCGGAAGTGGCTCCGGTGGTGATGATCTTCTCCTCCTCTTCATGGTGTCCACTGTCCAACTACAACTGTGGGGAATGGAATCCCAATAAAGGATAAAAAGATGGGTTTTTTTACACTTGGAAACTTGGGGTCACGATGTAGTGTCAAATCCTACGGATTGGGTTCGAGTAGTAGCACACTACCACTATGGAAAACTGGAAATAGGCAATAACCTCGTTATTCTCCAATGATTTTCATTTATTCTGTATATTCAGATTCTCTAATACTCATAAGTGTCTAATTAAAACAAAAATCTATAGTTAACAATAGTTTATTGAAAACATGAAAAAAAAAATTAAGTATATAATGAATACTTACAAATTAAAAGTATTTGATCCAAAAAAGTATTTTGAACATTTTTCTTACACACGGCATGCTTAGACACAGCCTACACTAGTCAAAACGGCTGACCAACTTTTACCGCCTAAACCATCGTCCAGAGGCAATTTTAATACACTGCATTCTAGTTGCTTAATGCATATTTACGTGTACCAAGTTGAAGCTTTGAAATTGAAGCTATTGGATAAGTTTTCTAATAGAATACCATTACCATTTTACTACATACTAATTTTGAAAAAAGCTTGCATCGGAAACATGACTAAATTCATATGGCTCAAAATTCAAACAGGTACAGAATCATGTAGCTCATTCATATCATTCACACCTCTCAGAAGTCATGTCTCACATATCCAAATTCAAACTACCAAAAAAACCTATATCCGAATTCAAACCGTCACCTATGACGCCATTAATTACCAAAATTGTACGTTTTACTCGACCAATAACAAAATTGGGCTACCCAATCCAATTCAAGGTAGTTGTCAAAAAAAAAAAAAAACCAATTCAAGGTTGAGATTGGCCCAAATATCAATGTGAACAAAGATGGGCCTAGGGCATGGAATACCTCTTCAACCCTCTTTAGTTGGGCCCAACAACATAAATTTCCCAGACTGCAAAACTGTAAAAACAATCCATATGACACTTTTTTTTTTTTTTTTTGAGTTGAATGGTGTTAGACTTTATTGATAACTAATAAACAGATTAAGGAATACATTTCTCATGTTCTATTACATCTTGAATGAAGGAAGGAATATTAGACCAAAAGAAAGCTTGATCAAGATCTGCAGCATGAGCTGCCAATTTGTGCGCAGTCATGTTTGCCTCTCTTCTAGTATGAATAATTCTAACTTGGTTCATCTCTTTCAAATCTTGTCTGAGGTCCTCATATAACATTCAAAGAATTGAATAATTTTGCAGCTCCTCCTGACACACTTGTTGCTTCAAAACCAAACAATCAGTCTCCAAAATTACTAGACATAGACCATGTTCCATCACATAACCAAATGCTTCCTTACAAGCCAAGAGCTCGACATGTTCAGCAGACTGAACTCGAGTAACTACCGTCCCCACTGCTCCCAAAAAAGTCCCTTGAGAGTCACGGACTAAGAAACCAACCACTGCTTTGCCAGAGCTCGGATTAAAAGCTCCATCAAAATTCACCTTCAACCAACCCATAGGAGGGCACTGCCACTTCAAAATTTTTCTAGTTCCCCGAGAACCATGTAATTTTGTATTGTGAAAAATAAAGTTACTCAGTCTGACAGAAGACATGAGAGCTATATCACGAGCTAAAGTGATTTTGTTTTCACATACCCTATCATTCCTTTCTTTCCAAATTCCCCAAAGAAAATGCAACAGTTGATCAAAGTCTGTTTTTGATAACTTCCCAACACACAGATTCAACCAATTAAGAGCATCCATCTGATCAGAATCCCCCCAAAAAAAAACTACCAGCAATTTGTAAATTGTTAGACAACACTTCTCTAGTGAAAGCACAATCTCTGGTGAGATGAATAATTGTCTCAATCTCATTGCAAAAAACACAACTCTGAGATTCTAAGATAACATTCTTTGATGCCAATCTGTCGAGAGTAGGCAGAATATTATGACAAATTCTCCAAGCATTAACCTTTGCTATGCTAGGGATTTTGGCATGCCAAATGTTTTTCCACACTATTTGATTACTCACAACAGAAAGGAGAAAGAGTAGATGCAGTTTTAGAGAAAGCATAACGATACGCAAATTTGACAGTAAACATACCTTGTTTTCCCAAATGCCAAGTCAATCTATCATCCAGACTTCTAGCACTCAACAGAATTGCTAGAATAGCTTCTGCATCTGAGTGTATAAAAGTGGAACGAATTTTATGCTCATCCGAATAATTAGGAGGAATAACCAACTCACTCACCTTGGCCAAATTATCTTGCACCGGTCACAACAGCTGTGGTTTATGAGTAATAGTATTAGGAATCCAAGAATCCCGCAATATGAGAACATTATTTCCATTCCCAATTTGCCAATGAGCACCTTCAATCAATAAATTTCTAATAGAAAAAATGCTACACTAAGAATAAGGAGTAGCATGTTCTTCTGCATTCCAAAAAGAACCATTAGGATAATATCTTGCTTTGTACAATTGTGCCACAAGAGTATCCGGGTTAGAGCCACAAGAGTATCCGGGTTATCAGAAGAATTAAATTCTGATAAGCCCTGAAAACCCATGCCACGTACCCTCTTCCTTGGCATGACACAAATCATCCCATCATCCCATTTCTTCCAATGTATTTTACGTTTATCATCCGTACTCCCCCACCAAAATATAGCACACATTTGCTCAAGATCTTTACAAAAATTCTTTGTCAATTGAAACACACTCATAGCATAATTAGTGAGAGCTTGAGCCACCACCTTGGTCAAAATATCCTTACCAGCACCACTCAACATCTTGCCTTGCCAATGCTTCAGTTTTTCAGCTAACCGCTCCTTTATATAAAGGAATGTAGCTGTTTTATTGCGTCCTATGTAAGTAGGAAGACCTAAGTATCTCTCATGGGACTCCACCACTTCAACACCCATCAGACTAGCCACCCTATCTTGCTCACAATCTGCAACATTCTAACTAAACACAACAGAGCTTTTATGAAAGTTATCCACCTGACCTAAAGCCCTTCCATATGTCTGTATAACATCTTTGATCTGAAAACAAGCTTCCGGAGTAGCTTGAGCATATAGAATACTATGGTCTGCAAATAACAAATGATTGACAAATGGTGCTCCTGAGCAAATAGCAATACCAGGTAATAATCCCAACCGTTGCTTGTGTTGTAACAATGCCGAGAAGCCTTCTGCACCAATAAGAAACAAATAGGGTGATAATGGATCCCATTGTCTCAAACCCCTAGTTTGAATAACTAGGCCTCTAGGCTTCTCTCTAACCAAAAAAGAGTACCTCACAGAGCAAACACATTGCATAACAACATCTATCCATGCAGAAGCAAAGCCAAATCTCTCCAAAACCTTGGTAAAAATACCCATTTCATACGATCATAGGCCTTACTCAAATCCAACTTCAAAGCAATATACCCAACTTGACCTTCCCTTTTGTTATGGACAAAATGAGCTACTTCATTAGCCACTAGAATATTATCCGTGATCAGTCTCCTAAGCACAAATGCACTCTGAAAAGGAGAAATAATAGATGGCAAGAAAACCTTCAGTCTGTTTGCAATTACTTTAGAACAAGTTTGTAAATAACATTACAAAGTGCAATAGGTCGTAAGTCTGCCATATTCTCAGGATTCTGCACCTTTGGTATAAAACAAATGTGAGTAAAATTTATTTGTTTTAACAAAGAACCAGTGTGCAGAAAGCTTTGTATTGCCTCAGTAACATCTTTCCCAATATCCCCCCAATAATGCTGAAAAAACAATGGAGGCATACCATCAGGGCCAGGAGATTTCGTCAGGTACATCTGAAATAAAGCACACTTGACCTCTTCTTATGAATACGGGGCACAAAGCTTTTGATTCATGTCACTAGTAACACACGGCTGAATTGCCGCTAAGGTCAGATTAATTGTGTCAACATCAAGCTCAGTGGCAGTAAACATTTTCAAAAAATATGAAGTCACAATATTCTCCATACCTTCATCATCATCTTTCCACTACCCTTCATGATCAAACAATCCCACCAACTTATTTTTGCGCTTCCGATTAGCTGCCTTCCTGTGAAAGAAACCCGAATTTCTATCACCCTCTTGCAACCAAGAAACCTTGGCCCATTGCTTCCAAAATGCCTCTTCCTGCGATAGAATATCCTGTAAAGAAATCATTAAAACTTTCTTCTTATTGTAAACTACCTCAGACATCGGCTCATTCATAAGCGCTTCCAATCTGTTCCGAATATCCACCATCTGATTTTGACGCAGTCTAAATGTATCACGCTGCCAAGATTCCAAGGCACATCTTGTGTTAATGATATTTCTGGTTAGTACAAACATAGGAGCACCTCCATCTTCTGCTTTCCAATTAGAAAGCACAAGAGGATCACGCTCTTGATGTTGCAACCAAAAGCACTCAAATTTAAACTTGTGGCGCTTAGGACGCTTAGGCAGAGGTACAAAACTAGCTTGTAACATAATGGGAATGTGGTCAGAATCACTCGGCGGCAAGTGCTTCACCCTTGAATAACCAAAGATGTCACTCCATGTAGAGGTACCGACTGCTCTATCCAAACGTATTTGAGTCTCAGAGTTCTACCAGGTCATCTTTGTACCCTGAAACTCTAGATCAGTAAGATCACCATATCCCAATGCATCACGGAAACCCTGCATTTGTCTTTCACTACGCAAAGGCCCTCCTAACTTCTCACTATTGTTCAGAATTTCATTAAAGTAGCCGATTATCACCTTAGGAAGAAAATCTAAATCAGTCAAATCACGAAGAAGCTGTCAAGATTCCCCACGATCTCCTGTCCTTACATGACCATAGAACCCTGTTATTCTCCACCACGGCTCACCAGGTGCACCCCTAATTTCTACGTTGATGTGATGCGCAGAGACAGTATGCACATGCAGATCAACATTCTCTGTCCAGAATAACGCCAGGCCTCCCGCTGACGAACTCTCAAAACCTCCTTCGAGTGCGCAAACCCTAGATCCTTGTGCAAAGCTTTGAAATCCCTCAAAGTACTGATTTTTGTTTCACAGAGAAAGACAATCTGAGGCTGATTCTGTGTGATCAAATCCCTCAGAGCCCTTGTAGTAGTTGTGTTGTAGATTCCCCTGCAATTCCAACACAAGACATCCATGGAAGTGGACGGAAGATTAATCTCCCAAAGATTGAGAGTAAACCCTAGTGTGCGGCTAGGTTAGAGAGAAAAAAAAAAATTTCTTTTTTAAATTATGTTTCCTATCAATGAAATACATCTACTTTTATTGATATGACACTCTAGAAACACTTCAATTTTATGTCATAATCTTATTCTCCACCTTCCCTCACCGTTTGAACTATCATATAAGGCATCTCTAGGAACACTTTTCAATAGACTAAATCGATTTTTCATGCTCTCAGTGTATGTTGGTGTCCCGATTCTAGCTTGATAGTTTCATTTTTTGTGACGGAACCGCAAAATTAATGTTTTTATCTACGGATTATTCTGTCTTGATACCGACATCTAATGAATAAATATAAGATATACACAACAACTTGATGCCGTATGGCATTGAAGCCAAGTAGCAGACTTAATCGTAAGGTTATAGCCGAAATAACAATCAAGATCCTACCATTGATGGGGATTGGGGACGCATTTTGTATCGACTATCAGAGAATCTGAATATACAGAATAAATGAAAATCATTGGAGAATAACGAGGTTATTGCCTATTTCCAATTTTCCATAATGGTAGTGTGCTACTACTCGAACTCAAATGACACTACATCGTGACCCAAGTTTCCAAGTGTAAAAAAACCCATCTTTTTATCCTTTGTTGGGATTCCATTCCCCACAGTTGTAGTTGGACAGTGGACACCATGAAGAGGAGGAGAAGATCATCACCACCGGAGCCACTTCCGCTTCAGGCATTGACGCCGGTGAAAGAAGAAGACGACCCCAGAACAAATTGGCAGTTGGTGACCGCTGCTTCTGAGCGCTACGGACTCCCAGATGGTTGGTGCGTTGAGGAAATCCCCCGTCGCTTTAGCCGCTTCCGTCCCGCTCGAGTTGACAGGGTCTCTCTCTCTCTCTCTCTCTCGCTAACCTGTTCGATTATTAATGTAGATGCTTTGCTATGCTTCTTGGGGTTTTAGCAGGGTTTAGGCTTTATTTGAATGTGCTTATAATTCAACCCAGAAAGAGTTGAAGGAAAAGACTTGGTGGGCGTTTGTTTTTTATCCTCTAATTTTCATAAGAAAGTCTGGGTCTTTCTGAAATGTTTGGTTGAGGATGTTAAATTGATATTACTTTTTACTTCATGTTGCATATGCTAGTTGATCCCAGTAAAAGACTCCCCTACTTTAAAATAAGTCTGGGTTGGAACCCAATAAACATCTGGTCAATTTTCTGCAGTAATTTTTCGTCATTTTTTTTGTTTTGTCTTATCTGTTCCACCTTCTCCCTGTTTTTCTGCTGATATACACTTAAAAAACTTTCAATTGGTGCCTCTTGAATCTTGATCATCTTATAGGATCATATTTCTTGTGAAAGAAAAGTTTTGATTTCTGAAAATTTTAACCATGGTCATCTGAAGGACTGTTACTCCCATCTAGATAGCGGAATGCTCGAGCGAAAATGATGGTTTAAGCTACAGATTCCACTGTGGGATTTTAGGCCACCCAGCAGAATGATAGCATACTATGAATCTTGCACTACTATACAAATGGCTGTTTTTAGGTCATTCAAAATTTATGTTATCTACAGATTGTATAATAGGCAACATTTACATGTATTTTGTTCGTATCACACTATTAAACTTTGTTATGTACAATATTTCTTATCCGTGAAGTTCACTATTTAGATCATGTTTTGAAGTTATTAGGTCTTCTGGGGTCAGGCCTGAGACTTCTCATCTAATTGTGCAGTATTTCATTGAGCCTGACACGGGACAGAAGTTTCGTTCACTAGTAGCTGTCCACAGATATCTAACAGGCGGACAAGTTGATACACATGCCACTGTGAGTTCTAGGATCCACTTATGTTTCAGTTAATGTTAGTATTTAGAATTCAGTCACTGAAAGGATTTTAAGTTCTGTTTTTCTGTTGCTATAAGGGTTTCCCTGGAAAGAGAGATTAAAAAAAAAAAAAAAGGGAACCATGAACCCAGAAGTTTATCCTCCCTGTAAACTTACCACAGTAGGTATAGCATGGTCTTACAAGAGATGTGAAGGAGACTTTATGAAGAATCTAAATGGCAAAATTTGTGGCTTATTAGGATACATCCAGATGCTTTGTTTAAAGATATTGTCATGAAGATAGTTAGCAATTGCTTTGTGTTTAATGAGAAAATGCATAGAAGATTATTTGACCAATTACAATGTCTTCCATTCTTGTCACCAATATATAGACCGTCCACTAGATTGAGATTCCATACTTTCCAGATTTTCCCTGTGATTTCTCTTCCTTCAGGTAGTATTTTTCACTACCATTTTAGAATGAAATTCAATAATATGTACTTGAATTTTAGTTTTTGCTGGAGTTGGTGATTAAAGTGTCCATACTTGATATATTTTAAACTTCATAGAATTATGATCTACTGGGGTCCTTTTGAATCCAGAGGCAGGCAACAGTAACCACATTGAAGAAAAAAGCTTGCAGTAACTGTAATATGATGGGAAATATTCTCATTGACAATGTCAATCTGCAGATGCAATTTAAACCACACACCATGAGGTGTAGTTCTTCCTTTGTACTACCAGATGGTTGGGAAATTGAGGAAAAGCCACGAAAGAATACTAATACTGGTCACAGTGACAAGGTACCTATTCCTTTTTCAAATTTTGGTGGCTTTTCTTTGCCTGGTTGGTAGAAAGGGTATCCGTAGCTTTGAACTTGCTGAAAATACTTGCACTCTGCATCCTAAGGTTAAAGTTGCACAATGCACATGTCCGGGCACACTTGTGTTTCAACTTTTCTTGTACAGTAGATGCTATCTTCATTATTACAAAGGTTGTCAACTCAGTTGGCATACACATGTTGGTGAGTTATAAGGGAACCTACAGCAAGATGTGCTGCATTGCTGTATTCAAGAGAAATGAGTACAACCATATGAATTGGCAATCAATGAACTTGCCTGTATTCATCTTATAATTCTTATATGCTTTCTTTGAAAGGGCAGCCAAGTGCAACATTGTGGTGAATAAACCTTTAGTACGTACAGGGTAGAAATCCCCTCACATAATCCTTTTGTCCTGAAAATTATGATATTGGGTTCTAGTATACCTCTGTTTTTCCTAGCAGCATGTGAGACTACCTTTGTTTAATAAAACCTAAAAATCTGTTGCATTCACTTGTTTATTACTTAGCACATTGGACCCTCCCAAAAGATGAGTTTTATTTTTATATGTATTGTTTTTGCAGTATTATATTGAGCCAGGAACTGGAAGGCGGTTCCGTTCTTTAGTAGCTGTTGAGAGATACCTAACAGAAGAAAATGAACACACTCCACTTCAGGCATTGATACCTGCCAATAAGTTGATTGTAGGTTCTCCGATGCAATTACTGATTCAACAAAAGTTTTCCTTCTCTATAATCCTTGACCTTGTCTAGTTATGCTTATGTTTCAGCTTTCGAGTGGATCCAGCAGCCAGAAGAAAAAGATTCGGTCCCTGAAATTTGTTTCTAAGAATTCATCACATTCAAACGTATGTAATAGCACACTCAATGCATCAAGGCTCAACACCTATTCTGCAGGGAGTTTGATAAACTATATAATTATTTTTTCTAATTAGAATTTGCTTCCTTTTCATTACTATTATTGACTGAATCCAATTGTGTGCCTTTTCAGTCTGCAGAGCATTTTAGTAGTCCCAAGAAAGAAATACTCCCAGAAATCAGTAGACCTTCGCAGCTCAATATTAGCAGCGCACCAACAAAAGTTAAATGGGTCCTCGTTGGTCCTGGGGGCAATAATTGGAACCCCTTCATGGATGATTCTAGAGTTGCCGATTCTGTAAAGCAAAAGTGGTCTGAGATTTTCAAATCATCCATCTATGACGAAAACATTAAGGCACCGTGTTTTTGAGTTTTATCCTTTCTGCCAAAGTGGAACTTCTGTAACATATACTGTCCAATTTCCATTTTGGCCTAACCCAACTAAAGTTTCCAGACCCTCAACATTTTAGAAATTAGTAATGCAAGATTTAGAAGAAACTGTAATGAGGAGCTAGTGGGACGCATATGCAGAATTGTGGAATCATCAAGGAGCAATATTTACATTTGCTGTATCATTATGGCGATAAAATTGCATTGCTGCTGAGTTTGGAAGTATATACATTAGTAGAAACTAGTAAATGAGCCCGCGCTTTGCTGCGGGGTTTTTTTTATGATTAATCGGAAAGTGGTCATTTGTTTTGAGGTATTCTTCCAATAAGTCGTAGAAGTCGTAGTTTGGTATTCAAATTTCAGGCTCTAGCTTATGCATCAAGGTGAAGAAAGAAACAAATGAAAGACTTGTATTCCAAACTTGGAAGTGTACTGGGATATGGTATCCTTAAAAAAAATTCATATCAAAGCTCATACTACAAACATTCAACTTTAACTCGTATCATATTTACAGATGCTAGCTAGAATGATCTCAGATTCTCAAGGAACGTGTTTATTTGAGCAAACTCTGTTACTGCAATTGTTACTTAAACTACCTAAAACCTGGTGAGCGGTGAGCCTTTTAGAAGGACCTTCACAGAGCATTCCTCGAATCAAATCATTAGCTAATTCAGCAATGCCATCCCAGGGATCAGATGAGAACCTCAGATGAGCTGTCCTTTGACAAAGAGATTATTGTTAGAAAAAGAATTTATTGCAGACTTGGTAGGGTAAACAAAGCTAGTAACTAAATTTAATCATAATTACCTCTTTGAGTTGTATTAGTAATTTGCTTTTAAATTCTAAAACAGATTTCCGTTGTGCAGTCTAGTGAATGGCCTAAAAGCGAACATATAAGTATCTCATATAAAATATGAAAAGGAAGACGGAATTACAGGCATAGTAATTATAAGAAGAAAGGATGTCCAGATCAGGAACCAAATCAAAATAAAACTATAACAATAGAAAATCAAAAGATGACATGTATAATGCAGGATTCGAGTTTCTCTTTTTGTCTTTTGAGTTTGAGACATCTCAACTGTCTTTCAATATGCTCCTGATCAAGCAGAGGTTTAGTTATTGCTCTGTTTGTTCCATTGGTACCAAATGATATAGAGGAATCAAGCCCAATTGCATACATCTAATTCAAGCACAACATTTAAATTTCAAAGAAAAGATCCAAATTTACCAACCATACCTCAAAAGAGTAAACTTAGTAGTAGCAAGTTTGAAATTTTGAGCAGGAAATGTGCAGTAAAGTGTCAAAAGAGGCGGGCTTTCCCAATTCTTGAATATATTACAGAAAAAACCACAGATCAGACTTTCAAAGCTTAAAGACATACAGAAAGATAAGTACTAACAACAACAATAATCAATGAAGGTGTTTTATTCATTGAAAGATTAAATTTTATAAGACTTTCAAGCAGGGTACTGTAGTTTGAATTACAAACTAAATACAATTGATAAACTGCAAAGTTTCCATCATCGATAATCCATGCGATAAAATTTAAATGTGTTCTTTATGGAATCAAGCTAAAAAAGAATTCAAATGTTCTATGTTTTCGGTGATAAACAGATTAGCATTGGATATGTAATAGCCATAGAAATTAAAGCGACTACATGAGAGCACATGCATTTACAAATCACAATTTCAACAGAGGCCAAGTTTATCAGTAATTCAGTATTCAAAGCATTGTACCATGCATCGAGAACAGAAGCCAATATCCATCAGGTGTGTGTGCATGTTGTGAGATACCAAATTGGCTGTGAAATTTAATCCCTCCCCCCCCCTTTTGTGAATGTGTTGAATGAGAAACATAAAGAAAGGAGAAAAGTCGTTGAATTAATTTGGGGGAATAACGAGTCAAATAAGGCTTTCTAGCTTACAATGGCCAAAATGACATTGAATATGAAGTCTAGAAACAAAACCTTTTTCAATGTATGTTATAACACTGGGCTAGCAGATTATCATCCCCCTCTTCCTTTTCTCTGAGTTATCTTAACTTTTCATATATGTGAAACTTAACATTTGTGTTAAAAAATAATAATAATAATTCTTGATGATGAATTTGAATTTTTGATGATGAAAAACGCTGAATCAAATTATGCATTTAAGTAGGCAAACCGATACACAATTTACTAAGTAAGAAAATATCTATACTATTATTAAGAGAAGAGGCTTTGTTAGCCAAAGTGGACGTGAAAAGACGACTTGATCCTTAGACCATAAATTATCTAAAAATATTTTTTAATAAATGGATGTCATAATCGTAATAAACAAAATAATAGAATAAAATTTTATTTTATTTCCCCCTAAAATCTCTCTCTATAACTTCCCACTTCCACAGTTCCACAGCAAAAGAGGAGGAAAAAAAATACAAATTCCAAAACTTCCCACGTCATAATTTTGTTTTTTTTTTCTTTTAAAAATTAAACCCACACACAAAGTGTGTGTTTTGGTCTAGTTTTACTAATGGAAACCAATGACAATTTACTAAATGATAACAAAGATAAGTGAGATTGAAAACCTGTTCTATTTGTTTCCAGCCCAACCCTTTTCCCTGAGAGTCTCCAAAATTTTGGATCTTGGAACTGTTGAAAAGTTAAACCCAGGCTGCAAAACTAAACCAAATCACATACATTGAGAATTGAAAGATCAATAGCAATCAATACCAACCAATCTGATTGAAAATCACAAAGTAAATCCATGAAATCAAGTGAGCCACCATCTAATGTAACATAAAATTCAGAGACAAATAACTCAATGAAAACCACAATCCGACATAAGCGAAGAACACCCAAATCTTACCAAGAAAAGAAACCCAATTCTTATTTTTCTTTTGCTGAAAATAAAAGCTCTTCTTCTTTTGCTGAAAACTCCTTCCCAAAAGTGGATCCAAATATTCGCACCCACCTCTTCCCAACCAAACCAACACCGATTAGTCTGATCATGAGAAGAAGGTTCTTACCATAAGATTTCTACATAGCCTACAATCAATTCCAAGGTTGGAAACTCAGAACAAAAACAAAGGCAAGAAACCCGAAACCCAGACTTCTATTTAGAATGAAATCGTTGAAATCAAAACATAAAAGAAGAAAGGGACATTAACGAAAAAAACTGGTAAAAGAGACAAAGGGAGAAAACGGATTGCTACCTAAAAACCCTCTACCTCTCTTGGATGCTTCTCACGTTTCTGGGCTGTTTTGTCTCTACTGATTTCAATTTCCATGCTCTCGCTGCTTTTATGTCCGACTATGTGATGTTAGGATCTGATTTCGGAAGTGGAAGAGTTGATGTCGGTGTAGATTTGAACAGTAACTGACATATGGTATATAGTAAATTTGTCTCTCGGCTGATTGCGGTTCTACTCTGTTCATGTGTGATTGTGTTCCATACAGGAAAGAAGGAAACTAACGAGAATATCAGATTGAAAGCAATATGACATCAAACTGTTGCAGTTAAAACAATATAACTATATGAAGCGCATTGTAGGTCCGGCTTCATTGTCTGGAAAATGAATCTGTTGAAAAGTTAGGAGCTAGATAGTCTCATCGGAACGGTGTCCAACAAAAGAGGAAGAGGTGCAAATATTCGAAAAGGAAGATTAGACAAGTAGAGAGATGAACACCATTTTGTGTCGACAGTTTCACAAATCTGTTTGTCAAACCGAGTTGATAGAGAAATTTGATTTAGCACTTCATCAATGACCAAAAGATCGAGTGTCGCAAAAATATTGAGGATTCAAATGAACATAAACTTCAACGTAAAGATCGAGAAAATGTTAACCGATCCTTCCGAAGAAGAATTCTTCGGTAAGGTTGTTTGACTACTAAATTTGTCAATCCGACAAGATAACATTACATCCCACAAATGTCCCCAGTTGTGTATGTTGAAATACGAAAAATTCTTCTTTACATTAAGGCCTCGTTTGGTTCACTGAAATGAAAGTAATTCTTTTGTCTTTCCTATGGGGAAAATGAAATTTCCCAACAACTTTCCAACTTTCCATTCCGATGTTTGGTAACGTAAGACAAGTTATCAGGAAAGTTGTTAAAAGTTTGTCAATAATATAATAAAATAATATGTTGTGAGTAATAAATGCAAGGAAAGAAGATGGAAAAATGATTCCTTTGAGATTTGGAAGGAACCAATTTCCCCCTTATTTTCCCTTCCTTCAGGAAATGATTTCATTTTCTTTTGCATCCCAACTGCAGGAACCAAACACGTGCAAGTGACTCAACATCTATTAGATAATTAGATGATCTCTGTCATTGATATTTGTAGTCAACTTTTTTTAATGACAAAAAAATATACCGGATGGTATACATCCATCAATTCTTGTTGGTGCAAGTACACATCAGTGCTTTGAATCTATTTGTGTCAAAATATTGAAACTTTCTCAACTCCACGCTTTCATTGACTCAACCGTGCCATCCACGTAACACGACGGCTTTACCTAATACATTCTCCCTTTCAAGCCATTGGTTTGGTGATACTGTCGGGAACCTTACGTCCAGGCCCACAATGACCTGCAAGACCATGATGTCATGCTCTCCATTGTCACCCAATTTTAGCTTATATTTTTCCAAGTTCCAACTCCAATGTTTCCTAATAGAAAACAAAGAAAACCCCATTATTTCTTCTTATGGTAATGCCACGGCAGTGGGGCACATGAGTGAACTAGTCCCAGTAACGGGGTTGCTTTACATTCTGTGTTGGAGCTCGTGAGCGGTGCTAGAGTGTCAGCACCCAAATCATGAACACACCCAAATCATCATCGCCGGAGCCAATTCCACTGATGAAGGTGACTCCGGCAAAGGAAGAAAACCAACCCAGAAGCTCTAGGCAACTGCAATTGGTCACTGCTTCGCCCTTTGGACTCCCAGATGGTTGGTCTGTTGAGGAAAGGCCCCGTCGCTCCAGCCAAACAGTTGACAAGGTCTCTTATCTCTAAACTTGCTCAACTCCATATGCATGTCATGAAATGCAGTTGCTTTGCAGCTATGTTTAATATGTTCTTGAGTTTTAGCAGGGTTTGACTGGTATTGAAAATTTGTCTGGGATTTTAAGAGTGAAAATTGGTCCATATAATTTATCCCTGAAAGTTCACAAGTTAAAAGAATGAAGGAAAATGTGCTTCCTTTGCTTGTATTTTAATTGATCCTCTCATTTTCATCAGAAAGTCTGGATCTTTCTTAAAATCCAATACATGGTTAGGCTGAGGATCTATATCAGCTGTGAGGGTCTACCATCAAGTATTTTTTATTAATTTTTGTTCTTTTCTGTTGCACATGCTCTCTGTTCCCATGGCAATGAAACTTTCCCTTGGTGCATCTTGATGATCTTATAGGTTCATACTCATGTTTATTGTGAAATAAACCTTGAATTCTGAGATTCTGTAACCATGGTTATTGCTTGAAAATCTGTCAGTCACATCCTAGACAGCAGGGCCGATGATCGTTTAAGCTATACATTTTATTTCACCAAGCAGACTGAGACCACAGTAGCAACTTACACTAATATACAAATGGCTGTTAATGAGGTTCTTATTATTTTTCTTTTGAAACACATGGAATCCCGAATGTGTGATAGTAAAAAATTACATGCGGTTTTAGAATTTCCATTCTCCAATGAGTGAGTTATACAAATATTTTTCCTACCACCTTAATTAACTTTGTTATGTATAATGCTATGTTTTGAAGCCATCCTATTAATTCTAGTGAGGTTCTTTTCATCTAATTTTGCAGTATTACATTGAGCTTGACACGGGACTGAAATTTCGTTCACTGGCAGCTGCCCGCAGATACCTAACAGATGGGCAAATTGATACACGTACCAGGAGAGAAAAATCAGGCAGTCAAAGCACAGTGAGTTCTAGGATCTATTATGTTTCAGTTAATGGTTATATTTAGAATTCAGTGATGTTAAGTTTTATTTTTGTGTTACCGGTACTCTAGATAAATGTTTCATACTTTTTTTTTTGGAATACCATTTAAAAAATTCAATTCTGCATATGTATTGAAATTTTAATTACTGCTGGAGTTGGTGTGCACAGAATAAAGGTCCATGCTTTGATATATTTAAAACTTATAGTAAACTGGAGTCCCTTTCTAATCAATAGGCAGGGGAATGTACCACAGATGGATCTTTAGAAGTATATTAACAGTGTCACCGTATCGCAGTCTTCGTTGAAGGAAAAAAGCTTGCAGGCAGTGCCTAAATTATGATGGGAAAATTTTTCTTTCACAATGTCAATTTGCAGATGCAATCCTTCAAGAGAAGTTCTTCCTTCACACTACCAGATGGTTGGGAAATTGAGGAAAGGCCGCGAAAGAATACTAATTCTAGTCATAGTGACAAGGTACCTATTTCTATCAATGTTTGGTGGTTTTTTTCTTCTGGGTTGTAGAAAAGGTAAGTGCAGCCTAGGGGTGAAAGTTCTTCCTTCTTGCTGATAATACTTGCATTCTGCAACCTAGGGTTGAAAGTTGCATAGATGCAAGCGTCTGGGCGCAGGTGTATGTGCACTTTGCATAAACAGTACAGATGTTATTCTCCAAATTACAAAGTTGGTTAAATCACTTTGCTTGTATTTATGAGTTATAAGAGAGCGTATAGCGAGATAGGGCAGTATTCAGATACTTTTTGTCTTCTTTTGACAGATTGAGTATGGCCATCTAAATTGGCAATCAATAAACTTGCATCGGTAACCATCTCATGCAACATTATGGTGAACAGTTGTTATACATTCCATGTAGGGGAAAATGCCCTTACGTGATCCATTTATTTGAAAAGAGACAATTATGATCTTAGTTGTAGTATCCCTTCGTTTTTCATAGCTGGAAGTGAGGCAACCTGTCACTGAATAAAATCTTAGTGTTCGTTGCATTCACTAGTCCATTAGTTAGCACACTGCACGCTCAAAACCTATAATAATTTGTTTATTATTGTCTTTGCAGTATTATATTGAGCCAGGGACTGGAAAGCGGTTTCGTTCTTTAATATCTGTTGAGAGATACCTAACAGAAGAAATTGAACACACTCCACTTCAGGCATTGATGCCTGCCAATAAGTCCAATGTAGGTTCTATTACCGTTACTAATGTAACAAAGTTATTTTGCTCCTCCATGATCCTTGACCTTGTCTAGTTTTGCTTTTGTTCAGCTTTCAAGTAGTTCTGACAGTCAGAAGAAGAAAATCCGGTCCCTGGAATTAATTTCTAAGCATTCACCATGTTCGAATGAATGTTATAATAGCACACTTGATGCAATGAGGCTCAACACTTATTCTACAGTGAGTTTAATAAATTAATGACTAGTCTTCTAATGATAAGCTTGCCTTATAATTTCCATTATTGACTTCCAATTGTGTTTCTCAGCCTGCAAAGCATTCTAGTTCTCCGAAGAAAAGTATTTCTGGGGAGACGAGTAGACCCTCAGAGCTCACTAATGGCAGCCCACCAACAAAAGTTAAATGGGTTCTCGCCGGTCCAGGGGGGAATATGTGGAACCCCTTCATAGATGACTCTGGGGTCGCTGATTCTGTAAAGCAAATGTGGTCTGAGATTTTCAAGTCATCAATCTATAACGAAAACGAAAAGGCACCAAGGTCTTAAGTTTGATTTATTCTGCCAAAGTGGAACTTCTGTAACATATACTGTTTATGTTTTCACAGTTTGGCCTAACTCACCTTTCCAGATCCTTAACTTTCTAGAGACTAGTAAAATGTGTGTAGAGAAACTGTAACGAGGAGCTGGGTGATATGCATATGCAGACTTGTTGGAGCATCGAAGGAGGAATTTGTTGAGCAACTAGTAAGAATGATACATTTGCTGTATCATTTTGTAAAACAATTTCATAAGGACCCCAGTGGTCAGTTTGCATAAAATGACTAGCAGCTCATGTATTATGGGGACAATGTATAATTTGTAAAACAATTTTATAGGTCCCCAATCGTCATTTTATAGGTCCCAAATGTATGATCCTGTTGCTGGGTTTAAAAGTCTATACACTTGCAGATAAGTTTTCAATTACAAATTGTCTCTCGGTTGATTGCATATGGTACTGTTATTTTTGATTGTCTTAAAACAAGGGACAAACTTAGAGGAAGGAAAGAATAAATCTAAACAAGAAAATGTTAGATCAAAAGCAAATATGACATCAATTGTTGCAGTTTAACAATAAAACTATCTGAACCATAATGTTGCTCCTCTTTGTTATTTGAATACGAATCTGGTGAAGATTAGGAGTTAGCAAGTCTTTCACACGATATGCATTGGCTTTGAAGCATCCGTTTTCAACAAGAGACCTAATGGTAGATGCTTGAGATCGAGAAGAGGTTCCCGGATCTCTAAATAGAGGTAAAACTCACAAGTTAACGGAATGTTACTCTGATCGATTCCTCTGGTAATTATGGAACAAGTTCCATTATTCCCCGAGCAATTTATGTTTGTTCTAATACAATATCAGATTCTCTCAGGGTCTTTCACCTGGTTATCTCACAATCTGACCTCAGCGTTATAAGTTTCACTGTTTCAGTACGAAATAATTCTAAAAAGAACTTTTAAATCAAATAGTACAACACTCTTTAGCTAAAAAAATTAGTCGAAATGGAAATAATTAAGATGGCATCCTTCCAGACAAGTAGAGAGACAGCTTATCTCTGAGATGAACACCATTTATGTCAAGAGTTCCACAAATCTGTTGGTGGTAAGCCGAGTCATCATGGTTGTGAGACAAAGGCAGGTGATCCAGCACTTCATCTTCCATGTCGATGACAATGTTATGAAGCAAGCAGCAAACGAGAATAATCCTCGGCAATCTGTGTTTGTCAGGTCTCCACATCACACCTTCGATGATCCTCCATGAGTCCTTCAACCTTGCTAATGCTCTCTGTGCCACCATTTGGGTAGCACGCTGCCGCTTATTGAACTCATCTTTTTGTTCTGGGAGTTCTTTCCCTTCATAGGGGATTACAAGATAAGGCAGTAAAGGAAAGCCTGAATCCCCAATTATGTATTCCCTTATATCAAATCCTTTGGAGAGCTCTAAAACTTTCCCATTCAACCTCTCTCCTTTATCACAGAGTTCATGAAACTTAGAACTCTGAAACACCAACCAGTCCTTCATTTTCCCTGGCCATCCAGTGATTATGTCCCGGAACCTCATGTCCGGGTCCACAATGGCCTGCAAGACCATGCTGTAATTCTTCTCTTGATCGAGCCATGCATTGCTTGTGGGGTCTGAAGCTGGTAAACACATCATGATGTGAGTAGTATCAACAGCACCACAACAATTAGGAAACCCTTGCATTTTCTGAAATTTCAATTTGATTTCTGCCATTTCTGCTACAGTTGAAGGCCATTGCAGGTGGTGAAGTCCCTTTTGTTCCATGGCTTCCACAAATCGCCAGGTCACTTGAGACACGGCAGAGTGGTTCAGCCCAAATGAATCGCCGATCATTACTAGTGACTCACCAGAGCTCAGTCTTCTTAAAGCCACAGCTACTTGATCATATAAAGACAATGGCGTACCATTATTAAACACAAAATGTGCTGATTTAGCCATCATTTCTTCACTTACAAGTGAGCATATGTAGTCAAAGGTTTTTCTGGACATCTTAAAGATAGATTGAAACCTACTTAAACCCTTTGCTGGAGACTGAAGACCTGCATATGTCCAATATGTGCATTCAGATTTTTATGGGAGTCTTTTACACTAATATATGCAACATGATCTCAACTATTAGGATTACAGTATACAAGCACAGATCATGACCCTTCGTTTCTATTATTTTTGCTTCTCATTACACACGGCATACACATCTCTACAAAATCGATTGAGAACTCCAGCATAATCAAGTTATAGATCAATTCAAAAATGATCCATGCAAACTATCTTTGACACTTAAAAAGATAGAAATGTATCTAACTTATCATAAAGAATGCATATTCCAAGGGATTAAAATTCCATTCTAATTAAACAGGATTTTGTCTTTTGTCTTTCATTTTAATCCATTGTCTTCATGTTTTTGGGGTTAATTGAGAAAAGACAAAGGTAACTAGACTGAATCATCAAAACAAGAATCATTAGATAGTTATTGAAAACACTTAACGGAATATCACTCCAGTCTTAAAAAATAATATAGCACGATCTCAGGTACATACTTGCAGTCTTCACACAAGATATAAGATTGAGAGGTAGGTCACTGAAGACTATGCCGGTAAGCCCTATATATAGAGTTACTTCAAGTTGAGCATTCCTACCTCTATGCCCCATGAATCAGCAGCGTCAGTGAAATTTACCAACAATAGTTGAGATAAGATCAGAGGATCACATGAGTGCACAACAAATAGTTGAAATTTACCAACAACAGTATTATAATGCCATAAATACCAACAAATAATACCAAATACTCTCTTTAAGTTGTAAATAACATAAAAATTCCTGCCAGAAGATTGCATATGAAATTTGACTGTAGGTTCTTAATATCATTAAGGCTATATACCTTCTGAACAACGGGGAAAATTCTAAATTTTTGAAGACCAAAATTAAAACTTGACTTTTACTTTTAGACTTGCTACTGTTGACTTAAAATTAACAGCCTAATACTTTCTTGTTGGTTCATTATTACAGAAAACAATACTATGAGCTAAAATAATGCATCCTATAACTAGTAACTGCACCTTCATTATCTGACATGCACTCATACGGAAGAACTCAACTTTACATGCCTAACATTCAGAGTCTCACCAAATCTCTACTAAATATCAAGATTTAATTTCTTCATGCTTGGATTTCCTTTTGTTTCCTATAAGGAAGGAAGAGCAACAAAACCAATATGGCTTTGATTCTGTAAACATAGCATCAATAGATGGAAGAGTAGAAAATCCAGGCAGACTGTGAAGGAGAGACTACAGATTTGCAATTCCTAGATCCATGTCACTCACTTCTGGCAAAAAGGATTAACGAGGATAACTAATTTTTCCTGCCCACTTAAGCTACTAGTTCCCATTTTTGAATGTTACCTAGTCAAAGACTCAAAACCTTATGCCCACGCCTCTTTACAACCACCTACTCATTTTAGTGGCAGAGTGCTTGCCAGTTCTGGTTTCATATAAAGCTCAAACTGCTAGTTATCTGAAATTCTAAACTCTGACGGTCAAAAATTGAAATTTGGTGTGAAACTTATCATGGTACCGTTCACCATGTTTCCAAATTAAATTATGCGGTTAAAAGAACATAACAGCTCTGACTAATTTCTATGACCTGTGGACATTAGAAGTGGAGAAAAAATGTAAAAGGAGACTTCAAAATTTTAGACACCCATCCTGTGGGTAGAAATCTAATCCGATAGCCCTAGCACCAATTAATATGTAGCAGAATTCGTGTATAATAACTCTTCCAAATTTACTATTAGTAACAGACCACCATTACTTCAAATATTGGATCACGGATGTGCTCTTCCAGCAATGTTAGTCAATTTGTTCAAATCTAAAGTAAGATGATCAGTGGAAAAACAAAAAGCAAAAAGAAAACCATCCAGAAAAGGAAGAACTTCTTCATAGTATTCAAATACAATACCCATCTTTAGTTAGCAGGTAATAAGTTGAAATATTACTATGTTCTTGACTGTAAATTCAAGAAGAGAAGTACCTTTCCGCAGGCATTGTCCAAGGACCTAGATACTGTTATTCTCTTGGATGTCTTTACATGCCTGTCGATGCTTACACAGTACAATCTTATCCTTTCCAATATCCAAGAAGGCAACGAAACCGGAATGTTAGGTAAAAGGGACGGCTTTAAAGTCAGATTAGGGATCTTTGTTGAATGTGAATACACACATTCGCACTATATGAACACATAACAAAACGCAAACCCAATTACAATTACACAAATTCAGTTCCAACTACGAAGACATCAAACACTGGAACATACACACGCAACATAGAAACACTGTTCAAAAAAGCTGTATAAAGCAGCATATCGTAAAGCAGAACAAACAAGAAAACAGATAAAAGTAAAAGCAATTTGGAATCATTATATGAAAGCAAACATACCATTGATTCTCTTGGAGAACTCATCCCACCAATCCAAAGGACCTTCCTTCTCTGAGGACCCAGAACCAGAAGCATTTTGATCTTCATGAGACTTGTTCTTCTCTGCCTTCTTTCTCTTCTTAAGACCCCTCACAGGACCCATCAGCGCCTCGGATACTAAATCGAATGAAAACCCAGAAACCCCACAAACTTCAAACCAACAACAACTGTATACAAACCCTGCTAATTAGAAAAAACAATCAAATACCCATTACTACAAAACACATAGAGATCATCAGAGACTAGTGAATAGAAGCCAAAGAGTTCATGACATGCACAAGACCTGTGAACAACCAAGTGTTTGTAGCTGTGTTTTATAACATGCAAGGAGATAGAGCGAGCTTGACGAAATAGGAGCAGAAAAACAGAGAAGTTGTGTAGGAGTATAGTGACAGAAAATCCAAGCTTCACATGTGGGTTGGTGTTTAATTTGCTTAAGACAATGTGGCAAAAGAAGTGAGAGACATGGACATTGTTCTGTCTCTCGGAATAACTAACACACGAGTTCAGAGAGAGAAACAAGAGACAGAGATAGGTGTGTGCTTTTAAAGAGAGGTTTTGCTCGAAGGTTTCTAGTCTCCCACAAAAATTAAGAAAAACCAGCAAACAATTTTCTCATGACTTACGATTTCTATGTGTCGGATGAACGATTTGAGACGTCAAATGACAGATATGCCACTAGCTCCCAATTAAAGTCATTCCCACAATGGTAGAAGAGGAGTCTTTTATACGTGTCAACGTGGAAAATTAGGATATTTTGTACACTACCCTCGACCGCTATGCTCTCTTTCTTTATTCTTTCTTGCAAAAGAAATCTAGAGACAAAAGATTTTTTTCTTCTCAAACCACGACTTGATATATTTCGTATACTAGCCTCATATTGCACCATGTTAAAATCTTTTTGCATAAAATTAAGAATTGGTTTGCATAATAGTGGTTTGCATTTTGCAAATCGATTTAGGTAAAAAGTATAATTATTGGGTAAAAACTCTAAATGGTACATGAATTATTATGAAATATAATTTGTATGAAAATTCTTATTAGGTAAAGATATCCCGTTACTATTTTTTTTATTTTTTTATTATCATAATATGAAATTCATTCATCAGAAAAAGTATGCAAGTAGGTTGAAATTAACAATACAAATTAGAGCCATTATCCACTACATATAACACAATTCAGGTCATCAGGCCTAAATATATCTTCCATACATCTAACAAGAAGCTGCACCATCTCTGGTACACCGCGAGGCTAGGAAAGATGGTCATGTGACCATGGAGACCCCAAATTCGACAAAGAGCTAGATTAGTGGTCGAATGGATGTCGATATGCCCAACCAGGTAAACGTCTCAAATCTAGTGATGGCTCTGGTTTGTTTTGTTTCAACCTACTTGTAATACTTTTTCTGATGAATGAATTTCATAGTATGATAATAAAATAAAATAAATTAGTTTAGGGTTTAGGAGCGTGACTACACGTGATGATTTCGGTTGTAATCTGTCATCAATCGGACAACTAAGAATTATGTCGTTATGAAATATAGTACTTCTATTAGTTTTCTTGTTAAAGTGGCCTACATGGCACATATTTAGGTTATGTTTTGGGTTTCAAGAGGTTATGATCAATATGTATCATATGTTCTGTAGTTTAGGTTTATGATCAACTAGCATCATACTTGTACAATACCCGGAGTAATATAGTAGGAACTTGATATATTTTTGTCTCAAATTTCAGCAACCAAATAGAATAAAAGTTAAGAAACTATACAAAGCAATTTCAATGGGATGCAATGCCCGGAGAAATATAGCAGAGCTTCTTCTATATATAATCTTAATGGGATATCTTTGATGGAGTTTAAGAACAATGTCTTCAAATGGATTTTATAAAAAGCCATATGTATGTACTGAAAAGCCATATGATCATCCAAAATTTTGAATGTACTGAGATAATAATTATATTTTTTTTTTATATCAAAATATAAAAATTCTCTAATTAAAAATTATATGAAACCTTGAGATGACTTGCAAAAAGAATTTTTTCTAAGTGCCGCGCAAGGCCACTGAAGTAGAGTCAGCACCTATGCAGTGTTTCCACTTCCGTCGTTCAGGAACAAAGACTTTGTGGTTTCACTTAGTGGTCCAGGAATGCTAGAATTATCAATTTATCTGCATAAACCATGTCAAACCAAGAGCGATCGCTATCTGAATGGGAATGCATTCGAACATCTTCAAGTTTCTGATGCGTTTTCCACTGGTAGAAAGTTCTCTCACTGCCATTGGTGCTACCGACCAACAAGGCAATGAGGAAAATCATGCAAGTGAAGCTACAACACTGAAACGAGTCCCTAAGATCCAAATTGAATAAATTGATGCTCGGATCTTGTTGTTTAGGCTTCAATCCAATTACAATGGTAAAAGCCCTTGACAAATTCATATTTTGAAATCGTTTCATATTAGTCATATCATATGTACTGGTGGAAAGGTATTTCTGATCAATATATTTTTTGAATAGGATTTGATGTTATTAGATGTCAAAGTCATGAAAAACAGGCCAGAGTCTAACATGCACTTACATAAGAATCTGGTGAACCAGATAAACCTATCTAAGACAATGCTAAACTCATTAAGGTCTAGAGGGACGCTCGCAGGAAAGCAGGCCTAAAACGAGCAAGAACAACCTCGCTATTCTAAGGAAAACTCATTTATCTAGTCTAATTTGCCAGCACACCATTGTAGTACAAATAACAACTAGAAACATCTTAGAACAACTCATAGAGATTACTCCAACTCTATAGGGCTTGTAACTAGATGTCTAATAGCAGAGACTTAAGAAAATACTAGCTCCTCCCCCTTAGGGTTGGAGCCAGCATCGTCCTGAACCTCTTCAGGAGCCAACAACCTCGACAACAGGTTGGTCTTGCTCTTCTTGTCCATTGCAATAGACTCAACCAGCCCAAGTTTGAGCTCAAATCTAGGCCCAGAAGCCCAAGCACCTCTCATTCCAAGTTTGAGCCTAGGCCCAACTACCCAATCCCAAACCCAGGCCAACCTAGCCCTCTGATTCCAGACCACCTCTGCTGCCGCCAGGCCTTCCGGTGGTCGACCGTGCCATTCGTCCATCAGGCGTCGACCAATGATCAGCAGAGTCAGACAGAAACTCCTCGACCTGTATGATTGATCAAATTACGCCGCTACCAATCGCCAATCAAGTCTCGATGTCGATCACCTTTGCTTCAAAGAAACTCGATCCGTAGTCCAATGAAAGAAAACCGCCAAGACCTGCATTTCGTCCCGCTCTTCGTCACCGTCAGTGCTTAGCCTTGGCTTATAGCAAACCAGATCCACCTAGAATCGGAGGCTAGATCAATTGGATCAAGAGATCCAAATCGTCTCCTCGTTCTGCCTTCGCGCTGCAGGACGTGAATCCTACTAAGACAAGCCGGACTCAGTCTGATTTTCTACCGCCACCAAACCCACGCTAAACCCCACGCCCAGCTTTACCGCAACCCAGGACTATTTCTCCGGGCTAAAACAGACAGCAATCTGGAGAGATGCCGCCGTACTGGACTCAAAACCCTAAGGCTCTACTTAAGGTATTTCTCAATATATGAAATAAAGCAAAAAATTCTCTTTTTGAGAACTATAATTTTTATTCCTGAATGAAGAAGAGAGGTGCAGGTAGGCCTGTAAAATGGGCAGGGCTGGGGTGACCTGGCCCTAAGATATGATGACCCAAGTATTGTCGGTTCTGGGCTATTGTAGCCTATGTGTCAAATGGGCAGGGAAGGGCAGGCCCTTTCACAAATATGTGAAGCCCAAACCCTACCATGGGCCATTAAATCCCACCCCTAGCTCACTCTGTATTTGACCAGTGATTGGTGAAATAATATTAATTTCTATTAAAAATAATTTGACTGAATTGAAAATAGAACCCAATTTTTCAAATTTTAATATTTTGTATCGATTGGTAAAAGAAATCAAATCTATAGTTACTACTTGTAGTTCAAATGGAATTATAATACATTTAACTTACTTATTTAATATGCTCTAAATAATTAATTTATATCAAAATTTATATTTCTTTTGTATTTTGTTCTGGATAGGGCTGAACCGGCCCTATACTTTACTAGTATGGGCAGGGCTAAGCCCAGTAGCTTGGGCAGGGCCAGCCCGTAGCCCAAAATATAGTGCTGGGCTTGGGCATGCTCATCAGCCCTGTGCTGATTTTACATGCCTAGGTGCAAGGAAAATTAAAAAGTGGCTACGACAACAAATCCATATAAAAGATGGCAATGTCTTAGAAAATAAAGTGGGATGCACCCCAGGGCCTAAATGCTATCTGAGGATTTAAAATCACAAACAAACTAGTTTTTTCTTCACATTTTTCCTTCTTAGATCATCTCCACCATATTTCCAATATACTTTTTTATTATTTAGTTTAACATTTGGATCTCCTCTCATTTTATTCTTGAGAAGTTTTGAGTATACACCCCTAACTACTTAATACACATCCCTATTATTTTATATTTTAAATAAGATTTTATAGATAGGTTAAATGACCAAAGCATATATCTATGTAATAGTAGAAGAAAAAAAAATCTATGTTAGTGTATTTGTTTATCATTTGTTTTTTGTTTTTTTGTTTTTTTATTTTTTTGTTTTTTTGTTTTTTTGTTTTTTTGTTTTTTTGTTTTTTTGTTTTTTTGTTTTTTTGTTTTGTTTTTTTTTTGTATTAGTATTTTAAGCCAATTACATAAAAGGCCATTTTTAATGTTTTATTAGCCATAGTGTCACAAACTATTTTTTTTCTCTCATAAGGCCATGAGATTAAAAATTGTACGAAATTTTGGATATAAAAATCAACAAATTTACATAGATGCCATTAGAGTAAAAAGTCAACAATCACTAATACTAAAAGTTACTCTCACTAACAACAAAAACTACTATTACCAACACCAGAAAGCTACTCTCACTTAGTAACAAAAGCTACCGTCACCACCAACAATAGCTACCGTCATCAACAACAAAAACTACTCTTATCAACGCCAAAAACTACTTTGACCATACCAAAAACTATTTTTACCAACACCAAAAGCTACTATGACTAACAACAAAATCTACTCTCACCAACACCCAAAGCTACTATCAAAACCTAAAAGCTACTTTCACCAACACCAAAAGCTACTCCCACCAATACCAAAATGTATACTTACCAACATCGGAAGCTACTCTCACTAACACGGAAAGCAACTTTACTTTTTGTTTTGTTTTGTTTTTTGGGAAGCGAGATAAAGGCAAACTCAACGTCCTCACCCGAAATTTTATTAAGGATTAAATACTTGTTACTCCTCAAATTTTTCCCTGAAAAACAGTTTAGTCCCTCGCCTTTCAAATTAAACTGGATAGTCCTTATTCTTTCTAATTCTCACACAATAGGTCCAAAACAGGTCTAAAATGACTTTTCTACCCTCAAGATCCTTTTTATATTTTTTCTCTCTCTTTTTCTAATTTTTCTCTCTTTTTTATTTATTTTTTCTAATTAGAAAAAGAGAGAGAGAAAAATAAAAATAGGATCTTGGGGGTAGAATAGTCATTTTAGGCCTGTTTTGGATCTGTTGTGTGACAATTAGAAAAAATAAGGACTATCCAGTTTAATTTGAAAGGCGAGGGACTAAACTGTTTTTCAGAGAAAAGTTTGTGGAGTAACAAATATTTAATCCTTTTATTAATAACCAATAAAAAAGTACAAAGCAAGGGGGGCTTGACCAAAACCATTTGGGAAAGCAGGTTTACTTGCTCTTTCTCTTTCTCTAACCAAAAAATAAAAATAAAATTGCTTAGATCATCCTCCATTTGCTTTCACTCCAAGAAAAAAAAGGTCATAGCCTAAGATCACATCTCGCCGGATTACATCTATTGCCTCAAAATGATTGAAAAATCGACAAAACCAAGCTCACTGTAGCTCAACTCAATCAAAGTGCACCACTCATAAACAGTTGAAAATCAAATAGCTCCAAAGACATAATCACACAAAAAACTGAGTCGTTCAAGTGAGAGAAGGGGGCTTAGGAGAGGATTGTTCTCTGACCCAAAACATTGGATTTGAACCAGAGCCCAGATTGCCTCACCATACTTGTCGTCCGACCAACGCTTCGATCTCGTCGGAACAAATGGTCTCTGAACCCGCTCTTCTGCCTCCTTCTCCACACCTAGAAAAATGTTGTCTCCTCCAGAGACCATAGTGCCGAGAACTGAGAGAGAGACAGTTGGCTGTTTAACGTCGTTCCTACATCTTTCTAAATTGTCAGAGCCTAGCTCCAGATCCACGACCTCAGCTCACATACCAGATCCACGACATGCGCTCGCATACTAGATCTTCTGGACGACAACAACGACAATCCGATTACAGAAGAAGATAGAGGAGACCCCGATCGTCGTCGATGAAGCCATTGCCTCCAGTGACGCACACTACCTCTGGCCTAGCCGGCATTAGAAATTCCGACTATGAATTTGAACCATGGAGAGGCTTGATCACTCTCTCCCGGCAACTAGCTCTAGCAGTCCAAGTGAACTCTAAAGAAAGGTCTGTGGTTACAGGTAGGGGGAAGAGAGAGAGAGAGAGAGAGAGAGAGAGAGAGAGAGAGAGAGAGAGAGTTTGTTTTGTTTGTAGAGGGGAAAAATTATCAAGAATAAATAAATTGAAGATGAAAGTGGCCTTATATGTACAAGAAAAACTATGTGGCTTTACATATAATTATGGGGAGTGAAATCCACTCTCCTCATTTTACAATCCACACTCTATGTTTTCTTTTAGAGTTTGTTTTGTTTGTAGAGGGGAAAAATTGTCAAGAATAAATAAATTGGAGATGAAAGTGGCCTTATGTGTACAAGAAAAACTATTTGGCTTTACAGATAATTAAGGGGAGTGAAATCCACACTCCTCATTTCACAATCCACACTCCATGTTTTCTTTTTTGGTAACTTAAATTTTGTCTTTTTATGTAAATTTTGACCAAAAAAGGAAAGAGATAGTGTTGAATAAAAAGTAGGGTGTGTGGATTTCACTCACCATAACTGAAAGTTTGAAAAGAACATTGATGAGTAATTTCTATAGTTTTTTTATTAATAAGTAGTTTTCATCTTGCAGACCATATTGAACAAGTAGCTAGGGGCATGTTCATCTTGCATGCCATACTGAATAAGTAACATTTCTACACGCGCGCTCGCACGCACACACACATTATACTGCTATTAGCTTATGAATTTTGAAGGACTTGCAAATGTTCAATTTTTTTTTTTTAATTTCAACTAACTGATGTCATAATGGAGTTAGGATACAGTAGTGGCTCTATACAAATAGAGGACCAATACATTTTATATAAATTGTCTTGAGAATCAGTCAATATGTGAAATCGAAAAACACAAATAAGCATAGCACACCAAGAGAAACAACCATAGAAATATGAGCACAGATTTAAGTTAGTTCAGCAAAACTTTTGCCTATGTCCACCGGGTAGAAAAACAGTCTTCCACTATATTTATAATGGGTATACAATCATACCAAGCCTCAAACATATTTGATGACAACCATAAAGAATAAGAAACAAAGACTCTCTTTTCTCTTCCTATCTCTCTCTTCTTTACCCTTTCTGGCTCTCTAACTCCAAGAATGGAATACATTTTGCTCTCCGTCTCTGTGATGCAAAACCAAGAGCAGAACCTCTCCTTATATAGCCATAAGGATATTAGCTTTCTTCACCGATTAGGAAACCTATTCCTACTAGTAGTAGGCAATCATTCCTTCTCCTTCTCTATAATCAACAAGGACTACAGGTAATCCTACATCAATAAGGATTTTTCTTCCTTATTGGAACTCAGTTCATCAATACTAATCCAAAACCTATTAAGTAAACAATTCTCATACTCTAAGAAAATTGTCTTAGGAAAAAAAATAAAACTCATGGACTGGAAACCCAACTCTCCCCCTCTAAGCCATAACTCCATTACCGGGAGTCCGCCCGAGCTAACTTGATGTAGAACTTTAGGTTTGGATCATGTAGCTCCCCCTAATTAAGCTCCCCTTGATCGAATAACCCATCACCATGTCCATGTTGGTAGAACAATTCTTGACCATCTTCTCACTAGTCAGAAAACCTATCATTGGAAAAGAAAATTAGGGACTTCTTTTCCAGAACACCTTTCTTCCTTATATGGCCTTTTCTGTGGCGCCATATTGTGAAGAAGTATCACTCATTGCACTCGAGTCATCTCTGCATACCAAGCTATGTGTCTTTGTATAGGGAACGACAAAGCTCTCCTTTAGCAACATCCAACGACCCGTTTGTAAGCTTCCACTTTCCATCACCAATACATTGGTGGAAAGCTTGTCTATCAAGAGCACTTGCAGACAGTATGTTGAGATGTAAATAAAAAATGTGCCTCAAATCCTTCAAGGTCATTAGGTAACCAAGATTAGTCTGGAAGCAAATATCTCTTATTCCCGAAATCTTGGAGTAGCTTGTATTACCCATCTGTAATATCTTAAAGTCGCCTACTTCATATGTAGAAAAATCTCCAAGTTGGAAGTGACATGACAACTTGCACCAGTATCCATTAACCAACCAAGACCCTTGTTACCAACATATAGACATTCTTGAACAGTATCAAGGTCCCCCGAGATAGTAGCCGTAATGCCATCATCTCCATCATTTTGGTAGTTGCCTTTCTTTTTATCTGGTTTCAACTTTCGACACATTTGCTTCTTATGGCATGTATTGCCACAATAGTGACTCTTTCCATTAAACCCTCGACCTGAATTCTTGTTTTTCCCCATTGTGACAAGGAGTTTTCCATGTTCATTGTCTATGCCCACAGCTTTCCTTCTTGTTTCTTCATTAAGCATGTTATCCTTAACGATATCTATAGACAGTACACCATCAGAAGCAAAATTACTTACTGTACGGTCACCACGAAAGTTTCCTAACCTTTCGGCAAAATTCCTAGCAACAGCAGTGCTAGCAACTCATCATCAATCTTCATACCCATTGTCGCCAATTGATTGGTCACATTTTGGAAATTATTTAAGTGTACCGCAACACTAACATCTTCATTGAACTTCATGCTGACCATCTCTTTGATAAGGAATGCTTTCTTTGCAGCTGTCTTCTTTTCAAAAAGGAATTCCAGTTTCTTCCAAAGTTCTTCCGCATCAGTTTCTTTAAACACATGGTGAAAGACAATATCATCCACCCATTGTCTTATCCTGCCAATGGCTTTCCGGTTCAACTTTTGCCAATTGTTATCTGCCATATTACTATTGGCTTGGTAGCCACACCTTCAATAGGCTCATGCAAATCCTTGCAATAAAGGATATCCTCCATTCTTGGCTTCCACGCCACCCAATTCGTGTGAGTGAGTTTGATCATTGTGCTATTTGTTCCTTCCATTCTGCCAACACGGAACTTGCCGAAATTTCCAAACGAGCCTGAGCTCTGATAAAACTTGTTGAGATTTCAATATGTGAAGTCAAAAAACACAAATAAGCATACCACACCAAGGGAAACAACCACAAAAATACGAGCACAAGAACACAAATTTAAGGTGGTTCAGCAAAACTTTTGCCTACCCCTTTAGGTTATTCTTAACTATGTAACGCAATCAAGTTATTAAACAATACTTTATAAATGATAATAATTTGATGCATATATGCCAAATGAACTGATCACTTAATTACCCGTTAGTTCTTATATCAAAACAAGATAGCCTACACGTCTCATACCATGTATTTTACCAACCGGGGGTGACCCCTAGATGTTTCATCTAACACTCGTAACAGTTCAATCCACATACCCATTCTGTTAGTCATCTTGTTTACTCATGATCTTCAGACCCGAAAGCTGCTGAGATCTTTTTATCAACACTCTTTGTTGAAAAGGTTTACTTTTCCTTAATGTGCACTAACAGGCCGACTATAATTATAGTTCTTAAAGTTGTTTTGGATTAATCATAGACCTTGAATGCCTCATGACATAAACTCAACTGTACAAAAGAATTCATTACTTTCGATCCCATTTCGATATCAACATCTCTCACATCCTTCCACATACACCACTTTCAAATGCATACTCACAATGCCTCTTTATGCATTCTATATGACAATCTGAATATTAAAGATCATAATATAATATCCAACACATGCTTTTATAGAAAGAGATAACATTCAAGATTTATCTCAATCAATGGCACACAATTCACCGATTTCAATAATGATTATAGGGGAGTGAAATTCACACTCCCCATTTTATAATCCACACTGCATATTTCATTTTTTAGTAACTTAAATTTTTGTCTTTAGTAACTTAGTTTTGTCTTTTTATAAGAATTTAATAACCTTTAGCCTCTGGGCCTAGGAAGCCTTTGAGGAACTGTGTGATCTCGATAAAAAAAAAAATTCAATAAAAAGAAAGAAAGAAAGGAGTGTGGATTGTAAAATGAGAAGTGTAGATTTCACTCAAATCCCACAATTCTAGTTAACATTTTAACAGAAAAGGTTCCCCAAGACCCTACCTGAAAAGATTTCGCTCCCATAATTCCATACACCACTAACTTTTCTTAACACTACATAAAACTGAAATTCAATTATACCATCATGTAGAGCTTAATGAGAAGATGAAGATTGATGTCTTGTTTGTCATTGTCGGTGGCTGAGACTGCCGGAAAACAGAAAAAAAAAAAAAAAAAAAAAAACCCGATTGAAGCACCGAAGCTTCTTGGCTTTGATTCTCCCTCTTATCTTGTCATCTAGACAAATAAGTACCATAGATAGGTCGACCATGTCGAGAGGAAGCCGCCACTACCCACAGTATAATCTGTAAAGCTTTCGGGTTTCTTTCTGCCGCCATAGCTGGTCATTTAGGACGTTTAGGACAGGGAAGACCGACTCCACTTTGAGCAGCTGAGATGAGTCGAATGACGCCGACGCGACACCATTAAGTGGCCGGACAATGGAGAAAAGATCGGGTCTCTGTTGTTGGTATACAGTCGATGGAGAAAAGATCTGATCCGATCCAACATATATATATATATATATATATATAGAGAGAGAGAGAGAGAGAGAGAGAGAGAGAGAGAGCTCCTTTAACTTGAATGGTGAGGATATTTTTATTTTTAGCATGTGTTTTAATAATGTAAACCACTTATTCTATAGTTACATACACACACATGAATCATACAAAACATTAGCCAAATTAAAAAATGTTTAATCATTTGATTGGCATAATGTTTGTTTTAATTTTATCTTGTTGTAAATATTTGTGGATAATCATGTAAATAGATGATGAGTAATAGGTGCCTATCCCTATAGATTGGTGATTGATAGGTTGTAATTGTAGGAGTGATTGGATTGTAATTAAGCATTACCCTTTGTGCACACCATGTAGTCCTATATAAGGCTCCTCATGGTGAGATGAATAACACACACAATCTGATTCTCTGTGTCCAAACTCTCTCTCTCTCTCAGAAATTTTTCTGTTTTACAATACGAAGCTCTAACCAAAGCTCTAGCCAAGAAAAAAAAAAAAAACCCCCTTGCTGCAGCTAGTTTGCATGCCCCGAAACTTCTTGATTGGGACCTCAGATCAAAAAATTTCCTTCATCAAAGTTGTTCGTCTCTACCTCTTCTCTTTGACCTCCAAATTTCAGCTATATTGGAGTCGTTTTGAGACCTGTACACCATTTGAAGTGGCAGCTGTTCAGAAGAGAATCTGCTCCGTGTTCACGACTAGCTCTAAGATTTGGATCGAACAGCTTTGAGTTTCGGGATTTCCTACCAGAAGAGGTGAATAGTTCTTGGATTGGCTGAGAAGGCAACCTTCTCAGTTCTGCACACATAAGCTAAAGATTCATCTGTTCTTCATCAAGTAATGTTTTCCAAAATCTAATTTCATATTCATGTTTATTGAGCCTAATGATTGAATATGGACAATCACCATGATGCATGAACCCTAATATTTGGTATATACATATTTATATATATTCGTTTATGTGTCTTGGTTTATTTGGCTTTGGATTGTTTGGTTGGAAAAGAAAAAAAAGGTTAGGATTCTTGGATTTGAAGCATTTGGTCCAGTAGTACCATATAGTGCATACCAATTAAAAAACAAGCAAAAAGAAAAGGGATTTTGCTGCTCCTGGGATTCGAACCCAGCCACATCATGCATTAGCCTAGCACATTGTCCACTATGCCACTATGGCTAGCTGGAATTTATCAACACCATTTAATATTAATACTGCCATAAGCAGATTCAACTCCATATAATTGGTGATTGATCAATTTATTCAACCTGTGATTTGATTTTGATTGATTTTATCCAAAGCAATTACCATAGTAATTTATGCTCATTACCACAATCACTTCATTATCACATTGAGACAATTCTGAATTATTACGTGAATTATGATAGAAGAATTATGGGCTTAATTTTTGGTTACACAAATTTGAATCTGCCATTATAATTCTTTATGCTAGAAGCATTATTGGCTAAATTATTACGTGACTATTACATAAACATTATGCCAGAAGCATTTGCTAAATTTATTACCTGTACGTAATGCCAGAAGCATTAATGGGATTTGAACCCATTTCCTTAGGTATATAACCGCTGCATTAATTTATTTATGTTACGATTTAATAACGTATATTGAATTTGGTTTTGTTATAATTGTGAATATTAATAGAGGCTGAGTCAGAAGCTCAAATCAAGCCCAAAGTCATAACAAAAAAAATTCGAGCCAGAAGCTCAGGCCCAAGTTGCAAGGTCAGAATAGCAGCTCACTACATGTTACCATGACAAAAGTTATGAATCTTCTCAAAGCAGGCTCATCCAGTTGGATGCGATGTCTAGGTAAGGTTCAAATGAGGCTGTGTACTTAAGTGAGCCTCGCTCTACCTAAACCTCATCCTTCCTTACCTGGTCGTATTCAATTGGAGTTACCGAAAGGGTTGAGTAATAATTTTTCATTCCTTGGCAGACCAGCCTCAGCCCAGCAGGCCCACTCTCCCTCCGTGGGACCAAGCAGCCCAGCATGCCTCACACACCATTTGACTTACGCATGAAAGCCCGGGTCACAAGCCTGCAGACTAAGCCCGATAGGCTTCACTATCAAGCCCACTCCTTCTTTGGTCCAGCAGAATCAAAAATAAAAATGATTTCATATTGTAAATCATATTGTAAATAAATTCACCATATCTAATATGTGTAATTAATTGCCAGAAGCATTTATTTACATAATTGTATGATAATTAATCTGTTATATTACTAGCATGAAATTAATATCTCAATTGATTTGTGATTTTTATTTATCCAATTTGTGAGATATTATTTCAATTTACTCAATTCAATATTATTGTGTTACTTGTCTGAATTTTCGCACTAGAATATATGTGTAGAAAATGTAGGTACCTAATGAACTAGAAGTTCTAAATGAACCCGTAGTTCATATATAAATCGAACTTGTAGTTTCGATAATGCCATTTAAGAAACTTGAAGTTTCCTTTCATAAATTCACCACACATGATAAAACCAGTAGATTTTACATGTCTAATCCGATTTTTCATACCATGTTATAGAACCTGAAGTTCTCATTACTTGCTTATGGATGATATTACCCAAAGCACTAATATTATTTGTTCATTTCCTGTAAGAAATGTCAAATCTCAACATGTTTGACTTTGTTGCATTGGAGGTCTCCAGAAGAAACTATCTAAAGTGAAATCAAGATGTGAAAATTCATCTGACTGCAAAGAAGATGAGATCAACAATCGATATTGACAATGTCGTCACTGAGGCTTTTAAGGCAAGTGCCATAATGTTCATAAAGAAACATATGGAGAGAGCACTCTAAGTTAAGTACTCGATTAAGAGGATACACAGACTCTTTGGGTTGCTCTGGAAGAGCACTTTCACCATCAGATGACTATTTTCTTGCTTGAAGCAAGACATGATTGGCAAAACAAAAACAAAAAAAAAACCCATATGACCGTCATCCACGTGGCCAAGGCCCACGTTGTGGGAACCGTGATACCCTAACTCAACATGCTTGAGTTGAAAGGAACACTTGTTCGGCCTGTCGCTACCAGAATCAGCATGATCTTTGTTATCGATGTGGAGGAATTAACTGCTGGTCCCGCACCTGTTGTGCGATAGCCGAAGCAATAGATGAGTATTACGCCGGTCGTGGAACTCGAAATACCAACTTTATTAAAGGGTCATTTTCTATTGATTCCACACTAGAGATCACGGATTTTCAGGCAGTTACTGAACATACCGAGGATTAGAACTCGAAGACATGGGTATAATTGGCCCCTTGTGCCATATCTATTTCATCTTAATGAATGAAACATCTTCGGATTTTGGTGATTTATGTTTTCAATTATTTTGGATTATAGAAATGTGGTTATGTTCGAATATATTTAATTCAATAAACTTATTCATACATGTGATCCATTGAATTAAATAAATGAATAGGCATATTCTGTGGGGAAGTTTGTTGTCTGGTTAAAAGTGCTATTACGCACACCATACTCCCAGATCGGAGATATTTTTCAAACTTATTGTCTATTCATACCTCTGTGACAGCCGTATCAGGGCAATCCAACCTGATAGAGGGCTATGGCAAAGCCTACTTTATGTTGTCCAATGGTACTGAACTACCATTAATGAGGCCTTATATCTCCACGTTCCAGAAGAACGTTATTGAGTATTAAGGATATTCGAACCAACGGTTATCACACTGAAACCACTGAGAAAAATGCGTGGAATATCTTTGTATAACCTCCGAGTGTGCACCAGAAGCATGCATTGGAGAAATTGAAATCTGTTAGCTAGAAGCTAACTAATTCAAGCAACTACTTGTTATGGCATGACCTTTTGGGACACCCAGGTCAAAGTATGATGCACTGTATCCTCAACTCATCGTAGGTGCAACCCCTTCTGAATAAGGGTCCTGTATATAATGACACACTATGCCATACTCGTTAAGAATATTTAATACTAGACCATCATATGCAAACACTAGTACATACACCACCATTTTTCTGCACAGAATGCAAGGGAAATTTGTGGACATATCCAACCACCATGTGGACAAGTTAAATATTAATGGTTTTGGTTGATGTATCGACAAAGTGATCACATGTTACACTACTGTCCATAAGAAAATACAGCTTTTGCTAAACTCTCGCCCAGATCATGAAATTGAGGGCTCACCACTCGGATTATCCCATAAAGTCCATAAGACTTGATAATACCGGAGAGTTTACATCGAAATCTTTCGATGATTATTGCATATCCCTTGGGATTGATGCTGAACATATAGTTCCCTATGTTCACACCCAAGATGGTCTCGCAAATAGAATCTTGGTAATGCGCACCAAGCTCCTAGTTTTTGTGTGGGGCTATGCAATATTGCATGCAGCTATGTTGGTCCCGTTGAGGCCCACTGCTACCCAACCTTACTCTGCGTTACAGTTGGTGACTGGGTACGAACCTGATGTTTCGCACTTACGCGCATTTTGGTATGCAGTCCTCGTGCCAATTGTGCCGTCACAACGTACAAAATTGGGTCCTCAACAAAGGATGGGCATACATATCGATTATGAATCCCATCCATTATGTGCTCTTTAGAGCCCTTGACAGGCGATCTCTTTACCGCTAGATTTGCGGATTGTCACTTTGATGAGACAGTCTTCCCGCCGTTAGGGGGAGATAAGAACGTTACCGTTCCTGGTGAACGACGTGAATTGACGTGGAATGTCCCCACTATGTCTCATCTTGATCCCTGAACCGTACAATGTGATAATGAAGTGCGGAGAATTCTAGATCTACAGAGTGTAGCCCAAAATATGCCAGACGTTTTCTCTGATCTAGCTAAAGTGACGAGATCATATATATCTGCTGCAAATGTGCCTGCAAGGATAGACGTCCCTGTAGGATGTGTCGTCCCAGATGGACGAGGTACGACCATGGCGGCTAACCAGTCATATGTTCCTGCCTAGAAGTGAGGTAGACCATTAGGTTCGAAGGATTCTTATCCCCAGAAGAGGGTAAACTTGGCACAAATGAATCCTCTTGACATCGCAATCTCAAATCGATTCATCTCACGAGATAAATCATGATTATGGGTATGTCCTAGAAGAGACTATGTTGGGGGATGCTCCAACATTTGAACCCACTCCCGAGATTCCCGAGAATAGAGAAATCTCGGTAAATTTAGTGAGATTTGGAATTGGAATGAGATCATCATCGATGATATATTAGTATTTGAGGTGGCCACCGAAAATATAATAAGCGATGACCTCGAACCTTGCTTTGTTGATCAATATCAATGAAAAGACGACTGGCTAACAAGGAAATAAACAATACAGGTCAAAATAGATTCCTTGACAAAGAGAAAGGTGTTTGGACCTGTTGTTCCTACACCTCCCCATGTTAAACCCGTAGAATTTAAATGGGTATTTGTAAGGAAGCGTAATGAGAAAAACGAGATTGTGATACACAAGACTCGTCTAGTGGCGCAATAATTTTCTCAACGCCCTGTGGTTGATTACGAGGAGACGTATTCTCCCGTAATGGACGTCATAACGTTCCACTACCTTTTCAGTTTGGTAGTTTCCGAAAAACTGAATGTGCAGCTTATGAATGTGGTCACAGCTTATCTCTATGGGGATCACGACACAGAGATATACATAAAAGTTCCAGAAGGACTTAATATACCCGATGCAAATAGTTCTAGACCACGGAACACGCTCTTCATTAGTTTTAAGGCGTTCACTTTATGGATTGAAACAATCCAGACGGAGGTGGTATAACCGTCTAAGTGAATATTTAATCGGGATGGAATATGTGAATAATAAACTATGCCCATGCGTGTTTATTAAGGAAACAAGTTCCTAGTTTGGAATTGTGGCGGTCTATGTCAATGACATGAATTTGATCGATACTCCTGAAGAGATCAAGGAAACCGCAAAGCACCTGAAGTTGGAATTTGAGATGAAAGGCCTTGGGAGAACAAATTATTGTCTCGACCTGGAGCCCGAGCACAGTGCAGATGAAATTTTGGTCCATCAACCAAATTACATCCAGAAGATGTTAAGATGCTTTAATGAGGATAAAAGCAAGCACACCCATGGTCGTCTAAAGTCTAGAGAGAACCGTATCGTTCTGCAGATGATAACGAAGAGATATTGGTGCCAGAAGTCCCATATCTAAGTGCAATAGGCGCATTATTGTACTTGGCTTAATTCCCTAGACAAGACATCTCATTCGATGTGAACTTGTTAGCTAGATATAGCTCTGCGCCAACACGCAGCCACCAGAATGGCATAAAAGACATTTTTCGCTACCTTAGAGGTACAGCGGATAATGGGCTTATTCTATCCCTATGCATCAAGGAATGGATCAAACCCCCTTGATACTCAGAATGATGCTCGCCTTGTTGGATATGCTGATATAGACTATCTATCAGACCCGCACAAGGCATGTCCCCAGATTGGTTATGTCTTTACCATTGGGAATACTGCAATTTCTTGGAGGTTTACGAAATAGACACTTGTTGCTACCTCTTCGAATCATGCTGAGATACTAGCTCTTCACGAAGCAGTATGTGAATGTACATGGCTGAAAGCCGTTACAAAGCATGTTCGAAGCACATGTGGACTGTATTCCACCATTGATGAACCAACCATTATCTACGAGGATAATGCTGCTTACATAGAGCAGATAAAGATGAGTTTCATCAAAGGAGACAACACCAAACATATTGTACCGAAGTTCTCCTTCAATCAGCAACAACAAGAGCATCAGAAGATTGAAGTTAAGCAGATTTGATCTAAAGACAGTCATGCAGACCTCTTTACCAAGTCACTACCAAAGTCTACATTCCAGAAGCATGTTCAAGGTATTGGTCTACGTAAACTATCTGAATTACCTAACATGTAATTTTCAGGGGGAGTCGAAATCAGGGGGAGTATCCTGAAGCATACCCACTTGACCATTGTGTACTCTTTTTGTCCTTCGTCCAGGGTTATTTTGTCCCACTGGGTTTTGTTACCTGGCAAGGTTTTAACGAGGCACATCTTTAGCATGGTCACCCCAATTATAGTACATCCTGAAGATGCTTTGATTTGACATATATGCATTTGCTCATCTTTTCCCTTCGACCACGGGTTTCTCCCACTGGGTTTACCGGGCAAGGTTTTGGTGGAGCAACTCTAATGCATCCCTCTCGTAGACATACTACCTACTTATGGTGCTGATAAGAAGACTTCACCTATCTCTAAAGCTGTGATACTGCCACTCCACACTCAAGCGCGTTGTGCTCTTTTTTTCCCACAGGGTTTTTATTACTTGGCAAGCTTTTTGACGAGGCAACTTAGAAGCGCTCAGCCTATGCAACACTATTGACATGGAATATCCAAGGGGGAGTGTTGTAAATATTTGTGGATAATCATGTAAATAGATGATGAGTAATAGGTGTCTATCCCTATAGATTGGTGATTGATAGGTTGTAATTGTAGGAGTGATTGGATTGTAATTAAGCATTACCCTTTTGTGCACACCATGTAGTCTTATATAAGGCTCCTCATGGTGAGATGAATAACACACACAATCTGATTCTCTGTGTCCAAACTCTCTCTCTCTCTCAGAAATTTTTCTGTTTTACAACATATCTAACTATTTACACAATTTTGAGTGACCAAATGATTATAGATTTGGTTGATTTTTTGTAGACACAATTCTTGCATAGGAATCTAAAGGATCAATGGTGAAATCATTGAATTAAGTCACATCCTAGTGTAAAATAATAAAAATCCTCAAATTCTTAAAGTAAGGATGTCCTCTCTTGGATATATATATATATATATATATATATATAAATTTAAGTGGTCTTATTGAAAGTAGATAAAGTATACAATTATCCATGATCATTCAAAAATTAAACTGTTATCTCATGAGAGACTTAACCACGTTCAAATCAATTTCCATCAGTTATCCCATGAGAGTAATTAAAGTCAGTTTCTATGCTTCAGAAGTTCCATAAAAGACTTAATCACGTTCAAATCAGTTTCCATGCTTCAAAAGTGTAGGGCAATATATAAACCCATGTTTGCCTATGTTTATATCAACAAAGAGCAGGTGAAGAAAAATTATTAAATGGTGAGATATATATATATATATATATATATTTGGGTTCTTTTTCAATTCTTTAAACACTAATTGAATCTCTTCTTCAGCTTTTCTATGCAGTAAAAGTTTATACTTTATACAAAATGTGATTGTCAGGGTGTTTATAGGAGAAATGCATTTTGATGTGCTTTATAGAACATAGGAGTTCGAGGTATTGAGCCATTTCAAACTTCATCGTTCTTCTTTCTTTCACCAATAATATGTGCATCGCATGAGTACGAATCTAGTACAGATAATAAGAAAGAAGCTAATGGTGTTGCCCATAGATTGACGCACCTTGCTAGTTTATCTGTTTTAGATGAGTATTGGTTAGAAGAGGCACTTGTTATTATTCAGGATGTACTCTATGATGATTCTTGTACTAGTACTCGAGGTGAAGATTATATGTCTCTCTCGGTGTACAATCATCATTCTATTATCAATAATATTTAGACGTGGGACTGAGCCTCCCAATAAGGCTGGGTTCCAAACCCTTTCAAAAAAAAAAAAAAGCTTCAATTTTTATTGTAATGAAAACAAGTTATAATAGTTTCGTCGGAACGATAGTAAACGAACGTGGGCTATTAATCTTGTTTGGACTGCATTGCAAATAATTGTCTGGTTTAGAATTTGATTAGGCCCAGTGAGAACAAATGGCCGGTCCTAGTCTCATTGCGTGCAAAGCCTGGTTTTTTCCTTTGGTCGAATCGAACGTTTCATCCCTTCTTTAGTGAAACCTTCATGCCTCGGGCCCTCTGCAGACTAGGTGCTTTGAAAAGGATATTTGAATGAACCTCAAACTCAGGGAACCTAAAGATGATGTGTACAACTGCTTCTTCTGGGAAAGTTCTTTGAACTTGATTTTGAACCAGATATCGATCACCACCTCAACAGACTACGTACAGAGGCTTTCTTCTTGAGGATAGGGTTGCTGAGGCATCAGGACTTCAGAGAAAATTGAGGGAAGTAGCTAGGTAACTGTAAGTTGGATGATTATACTTTCGGCACACTAATAAAGGGCTTGTGCATGAAGGCTAACAATAGTGGAGCTATACAATTGCTTAGGAGGATGGAACAAGGAGATTGTAGGCCTAAAGTTGTTGTTCATAGCATGCACCATCGATCATTGATAGCCTTTGTAGGATGCAAAAATTCTTGATGCATTGAAACTCTTCTCAGAAATGACCAGTAAAGGTATTGCTCCAAACCTCATTACCTATACCTCTTTGATACATGGAGTCCGCAAATTAGGCCAGTGGAAAGAAGCGACAAGGTTGTTGAATGAAATGGTGAGTAAAAACATCTTCCCAGATGTGCAGACCTTCAACATGCACGTGTGTTAGATAGACTATGTAAGAAGGGGATGGTCATGGAAGCAAAAAGTATTGATGAAATGATGATTCAACGAGCTATTTACCTGAAATGGTCAAGTACAGTTCACATATAGAGGGCAACTCTTTTAGAGGAAAAATGGACAAGGCAAAAGAAGAAGTCTTTAATATAAGGGTAAGCAAGTGCTTAGTGGTTGATGCTTTTAGTTATACTACATTGATAAACGGATATTGTAAGCATAAGAGGATAGATGATGCATTGATGCAGCAATGCTCTTTGAGGAAATGTCTAGTAAGAAACTTGTTCCAGATACCGGTGCTTGTACTGCGCTTATTGATGGTTCTTGCAAAGTGGGGAACGCAAGATGCACAGAAGTTGTTCTTTAAGATGCAAACTTGCGGCCAACTTCCAGTATTAAAACTTATACTGTTTTGCTGCATTGCCTATGTAAAACTAAAAACCAACAACTTGATGAGGCGGTAGAATTGCTCAGAGAGATGGAGGGAAAGGAGTTGGATCTAGATATTGTAATTCACTTTGTTTTTCTTGGAAGGGTTGTGCATAGCTGTAAAAACTGAAACTGCAAGGGATCTCCTCTCCAGCTTACCATCAAAAGGATTTCAACCTGATGCATGGACATAAAATATAATGATTAGTGAATCATGTAATGGAGGCCTCGAATATGAAGCGCAAAAGTTGCTTAGAAAAATGGAAGAGGATGGCTGTTCTCCAGATGATGTTACCTACAACACAATTACCAGAGGGTCTATCCATAACACTGCGTGACTGCGACATCAAAGTTTATGGGACTTCTTCAACAAATGGTAGAGAGGGGTTTCTCTGCAAATGCAGCAACTATGAAACTGATATTTGACTTGTTTTCTAAAGCTGAAGTAGATTCATCTTTGTTGCCGCCGTTGATAAAATGAAGTAAATTAAATTGAAAACTTCTGAAACAGCCTACAGGACTCTGGTGTTTATGGTTACTACAGAGGAGTTCATGCTTGCAAAGACTCATCATACCCTGACATGTACTTCAGAAAGTGAGAATGAAGAAGCTGTAATTTATCAAGTGGCTTTGTTGAGTCTCAGATATCGGATACAGACAGTTTCTGATGGTTAGGACTCGGGAGTTACACCCACTACAAATTGGAAGAATTGAGCTGAATTTAGAATGAGTATGAGCTAGATAGGTATGAATAACCAAATTGGATGCATATCTTTTTCTTATTCTTTGTTTTTATGTTCGCTAATTTGGACTTGATGATCCCAGCCTTCATTGTCGGGCAATCTGGAGTATTTTGGTGGGTGCCTGCATCCAAGTAGTATTGATCATAACAGAAGAAGACCTATGGCAGACAGAATGGTACGAGTGGTCTAGTTGTTTATAGCATTTACATGTAAAATCTACTTCCCACAGACTAATCTACTGATTACTACAAATTTCACAACTAAATTCTCTTGTTGCTAATTGCCTCTAGGTCGATAAATAGTTAAAATACCATCTGTAGAGTACAACCCACATTTTTTTTTAATTTAAAAAAAAAATAAAAAAATAAAAAACCCTTAACTCACTCATTCCTACATATAACAGTGAGAATCGAACTGGTGTGACTTGCGTTAAGGAGCACGGTTTGTATTTGGGACTTCCCATTCATGTAGGTCACAACAAGACAGCTATTTTCAGTTATCTCAAAGAACGACTTACCAAGAAATTAATCAGCTGGAGATCCAAGATTCTTAGTGCAGGCGGTAAGGAGCTATTGATAAAGGTTGTGGCTCAAACTTTACCTAATTATGTTATGAACTGTTACTTATTACCTAAGTCTCTCTGTGACGACCTTCAACAATTGTGTTCTCAATTTTTTTGGGGAAGTACAAATGAGAAGAAAAGGATACATTGGCGTTCCTGGGAAAGGATGTGTGTTCCTAAAGAGGCGGGTGGCATGGGTTTTAAGCATCTTCATGCTCATAATCTGGCCATGCTAGCCAAACAAGCTTGGAGGATACTTTCAAACCCGGATTTTGGTTGCAAGGGTTTTCAAAGCTGTGTTCATCCGTGGGGTTCTTTTCTTACTGCGGACATGGGTGACAGACCATCCTATTCTTGGAGAAGCATTATGGAAGCTAGATCGGTGTTACAAGCTGGCTTATTTTGGAGAATTGGTAATGGCATGTCTGTGAGGATTTGGGAGGATGATTGGATCCCAAATGTACCATCTCATTCCATTGCAAAACCGGTTGACACAGTTTTTAAGCTAGTCTCTGATTTGATTAATGAGCAGGATGGTACCTGGGACATCCCCACGGTTAATGCTTGCTTTGCTCCTGAGGTGGCTTCTCGGGTTTTCTCTATTCCTCTAAGTAGACGTGTGGGAGGTGATAGAACTGCTTGGAAGCTTGATAAGCATGGTTTTTTCTCGGTGAAATCAGCATATACTATTGCTCGAGACATCTCTATTGGTAATGTCTTTGCTTCCACTTCTACTGGTGATCCATTCGCACCGCTTTGGAAAGCCTTATGGAAAGCCAATGTCCCTAGTAAAGTGGCCATATTTGGTTGGAGAGCTGCTCATAACTTGCTACCTACTCGAGCTGCGTTGACTTCAAAAGGTTATTCTGGTGAGTTGAACTGTTGTGTTTGTTCTCAATATATGGAAACCCTAGAACATTTACTTCTAGATCACTACTACAAAAAGGTCATCAGACGACGGTGGATTTGTGTTGTGTGATGACCAAGCTCACCGTGGTCTAAGTGAGTGTTGTGTGATTGAAAAATCAGACAACGGTGATTTCACCGTTGTGTAATAATAGTTTGCTCAACAGAAATACCTATTTCCGTTATGTGAGTTATGCGCAGCAGGTGCCTGGCATGGCATGGGCGGCGATGCCTCGGCACATTCAGACAACAGAAGATGAAATTTTGCCGTTGTGTGAGATTCATAACACACAACAGGTATAACTCATTCTTTGTTGTCTGAGATTCATAACACACAACATATATTACTCATTCTTTGTTGTCTGAGATATGTAACACACAACAGATATTACTCATTCTTTGTTGTCTGAGATTAATAACACACAACTGAAGTGAAATTATCTCCCTTGTCTGTTGATTACTCAGACAACGGAGATGATTTCATTTCTGTTGTGTGTTATGAATCTCACACAATAGAACTTTGTTTTATTTTGTTGTTGGTTGTTAGTTCACACAACTACTCTATTTGGTTTCTGTTGTGTGTTATGAATCTCACACAACAGAACTTTGTTTTCTTTTGTTGTTGGTTGTTAGTTCACACAACTACTCTATTTGGTTAGCTGTGGTGTGAATATTGTAATCAAATTGGGTAACAAACCAGTGACTGTTGTAGGAAAAGCCTCAATTTTGAACTCTTTTACAGTCAGACAACACATTGATTTGCATTGTGTTGTAAGACTAAATATTGGACAATAATTACCACATATAAAGTACTCAAATCCATATCATTCCATTACCATTTTTCAAACATCCATACATTCAAGTGACTAGGTAATGTACCAAACAAGAAAGCATTCCTAGCTAGCTACACATGAATCAAAAGCTGATATAATATCTTTTCGCTTCAACAAAACCTTCTTGTGCCATTTTATCAAGCATCCTGTGCACTATATATATTCTCATTTGCATCACCTCCAAGCTTATTGGGAAGCTTCACGAGTTAGCACATATTGCAGCAGAAGAGCATGATACAGTACCAAAGAGGTTGGTTTTCTAGAGGAATGAAGAACAAGAGCATGTAACCCAAGTTCAAGTGCCTTTTCCCCACTCACTAGCACCAATGAAGCTGCACCATCACTGCTCAAGAGAAAAGCACAACCCATTATGCACTGTTAAAAATGAGAGACCATTATGATTTATGAGAAGTACCTAAACACAGACACATATATAGATAATCTTATGATAAAAGCATTGCCAGCAGTAACTGTACCCCCATAATATAAAGTTTCGGATAGATGTAGATGGGGTGTGGGTAATTATCCATGGTGGATAAACAAGAACAAACGTGAGACTAGACAGTATGCATGCTCACCTCATTTCCCCCTGCCTGGAGAGAATTTACTTCTTCTGCAGTGAATTTAGCCATGGACACTGATTTTACTCAGTGAGTGAACTCCCGACTGGAAAATTTGAAAATGATAATTCATTCAGCACTCACAGAATACAAATCCAAAATGATTCCGTGCAGAAGTTATGACCGTCACAACATCAGAACAAGAATAAGAAAACATGTCAAATATGGGGATCATGGTGAGGTAGTGAGTCTAAATCAGATATGAAAACTTAATGCACTCCACTACAATTTGTACAAACAAATGTCAAGAAGGTCGTGCAAACATATTGCGGTCCCTGCATAAAGAGTGCATAGTCGTTAGAACAATGCTGATCCTGGTATATATCATTTTGTATATATATCCAAGCACATTTGCCTCTTAAAATGCAGTAAAATATATATATATATATATATATATAACAACATAATTAAGCAATGCCTTTACAGATTCAAAGTATAATTTGCAGATTGCAGAACAGGACAACTATAGAAGCCTCACATTATGTAGGAGGCTACACACTCACCAAAGAGATAAGAAAATGGCTAAAGAAGATTTCATACCAAACTATTGCAGTTGATGCATCTTTTATTCTTAGGAAGCTTTAAAAGACTTCGAATTATTCTTTCAATTTTCTCCTCTTCCTTTATCCGATTACCCATTTCTTAGAAAACTATGAAACCTGAAGAGAAAAGAACAATAAAGAGAGGTAAGTGTTCCTGGAACAAACCAATTAAGTCACCAATCACTAGGTTCAACAGAAACCATTGTATCGATCACCTCAATCTTGCTCCAAACTTTTCCCGCCAAGCAAATAGAAGATTACAGGAGGAAATCCCACCTGAGTATATAATCACAGTAGATTGTGGAGAAAATCTAAAATAAATAAATAAATATACACAAAATGTCATGTACGTTCCAGAAAATTACTCAATGATATTGATAAAAATATATAAAATATGAATGGGAAAATATTCTCCTTCAACAAAGCTATCATATAATAAAGAAACTCAGAAAAATCATATTATGGACATATAATTGATTTCCAGAGATGCATATAATTTGATGATTTATATAGAGGTTGGCAACTAAAGAAAATAAAGCTGAACCAAATAACAAAGTTACTGGATCTTGTAAACATCCTCAAATTATTTATGTTATATAGTTCCACCATTACATATAGCTTTCCCTCATTCCAATCGTCCAGTTATTTATGTTATATAGTTCCACCATTACATATAACTCACCAGTTGATTTTTGATTCCGTAATGGAAAAATCTGCTACATGCATACTCGAGTTCACTTCTCTCCCTTTCTCATCCAAATCTTTTCCATTGCTACTCTTTCTTTTGCTTCTCCTGGAAACAGAGAGAGAAAAAAAGACACAATAAATCAGAAAACTTCACACTCTAATTCAGTTTTGTATCATAGAGTCGAATTTAATTAGGAATGCCAAAATTGCAAAAACTCAAAAAGTTTACATGTGCAAGACTGCAAATTCTTGAAGCATCAGAACCATGCTCGAAAGCAACAACATGCATGAAGAATAAGCAAACTATGAATACATCACACATTCAAATCATCACAGCTATGCTCAAACCTAGCAGCAACCATGCATGAAGTAATGAAAGCAAACAATCACAGCTGCAGGAAACTACAACAATAGGTACCGATTTAAATCTAAGAAGATAATGAGACTGATCAGTATTACCTCAGTAAATGAACAACTCAAAGCGAAGCTTTGCTTGATCTTCTGAGTCAATCATTCTCAAGTCATAAAGCTCCCACACATTGACTTCCTAAAGAACAGGTTATCAAAGATTCAAAGTTCCAATAATTTTGGCAAGATGGTTTCTGGGTATTCACAAACTGATGATCAAACTGATGGACTGATATTAGACCATCCACCTATTGTCTGTTCATCATATATAAGTGAACCATTCTAACATGAATGAGTGAGATAGGGCCAGACTTTTGACCCTTGATTATGGTAATAACCTTTCACTAGTTGGTGTAAAAATTGTTTTTGATAAATTTTTGTTTCTTCATCTATTTTCCTTTTTGTAAGTCTGAATCGCAAAGTATAGAAACAAAAAGTAACTGTTTATAGACACTGCTGCCAACAGCAATGCTTCAAAATGAATATTTGAATTCTATTTTACTTCTGCCTTCTAAAAGGGTCAAGTATACATATTTATATATTTCTGAAGAGGAAAAAGAATTCGACAAGGGTATAACATAAATTAGATTATAGGTTCAAAATCTCAATTACCTCCAACACATTGTACACCACATACAATTTGAGTGTTCCTTAACCACGAATCATGTGATATATTAAACTGATATCTGAAACAACCCAATGAATAGATAAAAAGACCAGTTAGTACAGTGATCCGACTCTTGTTCTAATTGATGGGAATTGGGATCACATTCTAATAATCCCGGCAAACTGGCTTTAGCTTGTGGTTATTTTACCTGCTCCAGGGGTGTGCGTCAAGGTGACCCCCTTTCACCGCTTCTTTTTTGTCTTGCTGAAGAAGTTCTAAGTAGGGGGATTGCCTCCTTAGTTACCCGGAATAAGATCACGCGCATTAAGGCTCCACGGAATGTAACGCCTCCATCGCATGTTTTGTTTGCGGATGATGTTATGGTTTTTCTTCAAGGCCGTTACAAACATCTAAGGAACTTGATGTCTTTCATGGAGGAATACGCATTAAACTCTGGTCAGGCAGTAAACAAAGCAAAGTCACAGCTATTTCTTGGTAAGTTTGCAGTTCCAAGATGGCTGAGAATAAAAAATATTCTTGCCATCAATGTCAGCAACTTTCCTTTCACTTATCTGGGCGTCCCCATTTTTGCGGGGAAAGCTAAATCAGCTTTTTTGCTTCCTATTGCTGATAAGGTCAAAAGCAAGCTCAGCTCTTGGAAAGGTAGATTGCTTTCGCAGGCAGGTAGGCTGCAATTAATTGATTCTGTTATCCAAAGTCAGCTTATCTACAGTTTTCAGGTCTATGAATGGCCCCATGAGCTTTTGAAGAAAGTCCAGAGGTGGGTACGGAATTTTTTCTGGAATGGCGATCCTTTAAATAATGGTTCTGCACTTGTAGCTTGGAAGAATTGTTGTGTGCCCAAAGATCAAGGTGGTTTGGGTTTGAAAGACCTATTTACCCTTAACAAGTCGCTGCTTCTGAAACGTTGTTGGGAAGTAATCACCAAATCATCTCCTTCAGCTATCCTGCTTCATGACCGTTTCTTAACCCCTGGTTTCATTCCCTCCAACTCTTACAAGAAGTCATCAATTTGGTTGGGGCTCAAGAAGTTGTGGCCACGGTTTCATACAAATCTGCAATGGGTTGTGGGTGATGGTAAATTGATACGGTTTTGGAAAGATAATTGGTTGGGTGAAGCACTTGTAGACTCTATCGATTTTGCTCCTGCTATTCTCCCTTTTCTTGATGACAATGTTTGTAGTTTCATACACAATAGGGAATGGAGAATCCCTTGGAGTTTCAAACAGACTCACAACGAGGCGGCTGAGGCCATTTCTTCTGTTCAGATACCAGCCTTTGACATGCCGGACCAACCGGTGTGGGCATTGGAGAAGTCAGGAGTCCTCACTGCCCAGTCTGCCTACTGTATGCTGGCGGAGCAGCTCCCAGTGGTCCCCTGGGGGCGTAGGATATGGCATGGGGCCATCCAACCTCGAAAGAGTTTGGTTACTTGGAAAGTTCTGATTAACAGAATACCCACTGATGACCGGCTCCAACGTCGCGGCTCTATTCTTTGCTCTAGATGTCAGTTGTGTAGAGCCAATGTTGAAAGCGCTAGTCATCTTTTTGTTACCTGTGAAGCTTCCTTATCAATCTGGCATTGGGTTGGGTCCCTCTTTAGGCTTCAATTTGATCCAGGTACGTCGTTGGTGGATCTTTTTGGTGACAATTATATCTCTAGCTTCTCTGTTTCTTCCAAGCTTCTTTGGTTTATTACTGTTTGCAATCTACTGTGGAATGTATGGATGGAGCGTAACAGACTAAAGCATGAAGGAGGTGGTTTTAATGAGATTATTTTCAAACAGCAGCTAATCCTGTCTCTTAAGGAATCAGCTTGTTTGATATTTACCCCTTCGTCTAACACCCAATCTATGCCAATTTTTGAGCTTTTGGGTCTTTCACCATTGCGACCTACAGCCCCCAAAGTTGTGCAAGTGTTATGGCAGCCTCCTCCTGTTCAGTGGGTGAAAGTGAACACAGACGGATCTTTTCACGATCAAGCACATGCAGGTTGTGGTGGCATTTTTCGCAATAGTGATGCATTGTTTATGGGTGCTTTCTCTGCTAATGTTAAAGTGCCTAGTGCTCTTGATGCGGAAATGTTAGCAGTCATTGAGGCAGTGCGCATAGCATGGTCAAAACAATGGAATAATCTTTGGTTGGAGGTGGACTCGTTGCTTTTGTTACAGTATTTCAAAGTGCCACAATCTGTCCCTTGGCGTTTGCGTATAGCTTGGGGCAATTGCATGCATACTGCACGTCAGATGAATATCCATATTTCACACATATTTCGAGAGGGTAACTCCGTTGCAGATAAGCTAGCTAACTATGGTGCCACCATGGAGAATTATGCTTGGTGGGAGTCTTTACCACCGTTTCTGCTATCCTATTTTGGTCATGACTTCTCAGGGCGTCCTAGTTACAGATTTTCTTAGTCTCGCCTCTCTCGGGCTCCCTTCTGGGGTTCCATCTTGTATTTTTCTTTTTCAGCTACTTGTTTTATTCAGGTGGTATTCTTGTACTAGTACTCGAGGTGCAGGTTTTATGTCCCCCTCGATGTCCAATTGTCTTTTCTTTTTAATAATATTCGGGCGTGGGGCTGAGCCTCCCAGTCAGGCTGGGTTCCAAACCCCTTGAAAAAAAAAAAAAAAAAAAAAAAAAAAAAAAAAAAAAAAAAAAATGCTTCATGAATATTTTTGAAAAAAGCACATAGAAGGCTTTCCTAACCTGTTTGCTCCAAAAGAATGACACCACAAGCCATTATCGTAAAACACCCAAAATCAGACAGCTCTGCTGCAGATGCCCTCCAGCACCTTATTCCTCCAATGCAATACCTGGTAATTGAATCAAAAATCATAAAAAAAAATAAAATTAAAAAAAAAATCATAAAAGGCTTTGTAAATCAAAAGAGCTAGTACGAAGATTTATCTGACTATGAAAAAACCCAAGTAGTCAAAACCAAAAAAAACCTCAAAACCAGAAGAACCTTAACCCCAAAACCAGATGCTAGAGCTGGGTAGACAATTCTTCCGGGGAATGGATCTGAAGTAAGGGTTGAGGGGGAAGACGAAGAGAGCGAAGGCTTCTATCTTCTGAGCTTACCCATTTTATCATGTGATTGTATTGGGCTCCCAGTCTTCTTCAGGGAACACAGGTATCCCCAAATCTCCACCCATCTATAATTAAAACCGTAAAATTGAAAACCCCCAAAATTCTCAGGACCCAAATAGAAAACAAAGAATTCAGTCGCAGTGACTCACCATTAACGCGATTAATTCAGATCAAAACATGTTGTAGAGGGTGCTTTGCCTGATTGAAATCTTCTGAGGTCTTAGAGAGCGAGAGAGAGAGAGAGAGAGAGAGAGAGAGAGAGAGAGAGAGAGAGCTTGCGGGTGGAGGCGATAGCGTCGGCGAGGGGGTGGAGGTGGTTAATGAGAAAGAGATAGTAGCCGGAGTGAGCGCAGAGGAAGGCGATGGTGGCCATGGAAAGAGGGCAGGAGAGGAAGGAGGAGAGAGCTACGGTTTCGAGGAAGAGGGAGTGTGTGACAATTGGGCGAAGTGAGTGAGATAGAAATGAGAGAGCTGAGTGTCGATGTAGTCAAGAGAGAGCTGAGTGTTTTTGGTTCTTTCTTTCTTTTAGACACGATGTTTTTCAATCAAAACCTAGCTAAAAATTTTCTTAAGTTATTCACACAACAGAAATATATCTCACTGTCGTCTGAATGTATAAAATGTAAAATCATGGAGGGAAACATGGCGCCTTCAACATTTTTGGTTAAAATGTTACCGCCAGTTGCATGTTCATACAACAGAAAATCTTAAATCTGTTGTATGATTGTTGTAGCTTGCACTAGCCCTATCTCGGTGAAGACATTCAAGCAAGCATCCTTCAACTTTGGTGCTTAGTTTTTCAATCACACAACAGCAATAATAAAACCCGTTGTCCTAGTAGCTCAAATTTTAGCTTTTCAACATCCAACCAAAACTCCGAAGTGGAGGGAAATCTGCCGCTAAATTTTTAAGGCTCAGACGACGGACCATGCTTAATTTCCGTTGTGCAATGTAGTTCCTATAAAAAAGTTATCACTTTGTTGGCATTCACACAACAGAATTCAACCAGCACCGTTATATGATTAAACTGACTTCAACACACAACAGATGATTTGTGTTCCGTTGTGTGATTAGTGTTATGTGATTAACTTTTTGTACTAGTGGATTGTAGTATAGCCAAAGATATCTTGGGTGCTCCCCCGTTCTCTTTTCTACCTTCTTCGTTATCTTGGAAGGAATGGTTTCTTGACAATGCTCTCACTCTCTCGACTAGCTCTTTTGATAAACTGCTGATTTTGCTGTGGTCCCTTTGGACAAACCGGAATGAGAAGCTTTGGAGAAATCGCTCTCGAACCAGTCAGGGATTGGTGGCATCATCTATGGCTTGGTATGAGGAGTACCTACAAGCTAATACCCCAATCAACACTCCCACATCTGGTAGTAAGAAGGTCAGTAAGCGTTGGCAAGCTCCTACGGGCGAGACTTTGAAACTAAACGTGGATGGTGCGTTTTTACCCAATGTTCCATTTGGAGGTACAGGTGGTGTTCTCCGCAATGCTCAAGGTCGCTTTCTTGCTGCCTTCTCCCGTCGGATGAATTTTGTTAGTTCTCCTCTACATGCGGAACTATTGTCTTTGAAGACTGGCATAGAACTGATGCAGGCCATAGATGTTACCAATGCTGTGATTGAGAGTGATTGTTTGATGGCTGTACAAGCTGTTAACTCCTTGAGTTGTGACTTATCTTCTCTACGAGCCTTGGTGGCTGATATTAAAGGCCTCCTTGATGGTTATGCTGATATGTGTATTATCTTTGCTCCTAGGCAGGCTAATGTCATAGCTCACAGATTGGCTAGTCTTAGTTTTGAGTCTGATGTACACCTTGAATGGTTTGTGAACGCTCCAGAGTTGATCCTGGATGCCCTTATGTACGATCTTAATCGTATTCAGTAATAACATCTCCTTTCTTTCAAAAAAAAAAAACAGTGAGAATCGAACTCATCACCTTTACAATATTAGAATTATAAGTTACTATTCCAACAGGTTCCATAATCCGTAACAGAGACAAAGTCTTTTTACCTACATCATTCCTACACTTGACCCTCCACTAAAAGCTGATGCCTGGGCATTATAAAATGAAACACAGCAAATTCACAGTTTCTAACTTTCTTGGAGGAACCATTGCCTCTCCAATCTCAACACCATGCCTCACGTGGGTGCTTCAAAACGATGCATTTTGATATATGAAGCTTTAGCCAAATCCAAAGCAGATGACAATACCTAGGAAATTAAGACCCTTTTAATTCCATTTCCCACCTTCCCAAAGTCAGAAAGGCTTACACTTTAGCAACCAAAACACCGAAATTAAGGAAACTATATTCAACTCCCCACAAACACCAAGACACCAAAACCCTTGGCCCCAAAATTCCAAACTTAAAATGAACAATCTGCACAGCTTCAACTCACATACCTACATCATATTCCTGCACCCCCATGCCTTATTCCTCAATGTCTGAGCCCATTATGCCGTGACTTGAAATTCGTTAACGTTTTCGCTGCCGCGTATTTCGCCTATGCTTCTCTTTTCCCTAAACACTACAATTTACAATGGGGGTCAACTTACTGATATTGCCTATGCTTCAAGTCTTTGGCTCCCTCCTTCTTGCCCATTACTACTACCATTATTGATGAAGTTGGTTTCTTTCTTGTTGGCCAACATTGACTTTGGCTTTCTAGGTATGCATTTTGTTCTCACTCCATCCTTCTCTGTCTCCTCCAGTTGCATCTGGGTGCTCCTGTAAAAGTTAAAAACCATGCATTTTTTTATAAACAATCAACTAAACCAAAATAGAAAAAGAAGAACAACCAAAAATGGATTCTATTATTACATAAAAACAACAAGTCAACTTTCCCACATTAAACAAACCCTAACTTGACCCTTTCTGTCTGTAAAGGGAGTTCACGGAATTGAATCCCCAACCTGCAACTGTAATCTGTGTGATGAATTAAAGGGACCCATAACCCTACCAGAGGACAGGCTTGAATATGGCATTTATTGCAGACTCATCACAGAGCTAATAGACAGCTGGGCTATGTTGTCCAGCAAAGGACGAATCTTTCAATCAAAGTGAAAGAAAACCAAATGGGCTATCAGACAATCATAAAATTTTCTGACCAGAATCAGAATCCCCAGAAACCAAGAGGAAGAAAGCAACACGCAATTATACACTATTACTCTAGCAGAAAGAGAGGCACTTTCACAGTGAAATTTCAAATCAACCTTTAGCAAAAGCTTTCAAACAACCTTTAGATCCATTTTCTTTCTTGTCAATGAGATTCACACTAGCAAAATGCCAAAAGCTTTCTTTAGGTACACCCTCAAAACAAATTAACTTTACCACATTGCTCACAAAACTAAGAAACCAATTATAAATAACTCCTTTGCGTACATGATCTATATAAATTCCAACATACATGTGAAATGTATGTAAGACCCATATGCATGTTGTGAATAGGCTACCACTAGCACATTCCCTTTTTTTTTTTTTTTTAATTATATCTAAAACTAACAACTTGGATATTTCTCTAATATATAGTAAAATTGGATTTGTAATGGGTTCCTAACAATTGGATTCTAGCTATGAAAACATGGATCATTGTGAGTTATATAGCTATGAACCTAAAATTAATGTTACTTACCGATCTGCATTGTAAGAACAAGACCTTTTGAGAGCTGGAATGACCTCTTTTTTGGTCTCGATCAAGCTCCCGCTAAAATACTCCTTCTCTTCCAATTTCACCCCCGGGAAATTCGAAACTGACCTCTCGGCCACAGCCTGATTCACTGCTCCGCGGGGCAGCCTAGCCCTGTACTGCCCAATCAACGAGAACCGCTGGTCCCTCACCGCCGTCGACCCACAGTCCCTGAACGAAATCGACCCGCACGACAGCAACTGCATGAGCACCGACGACGCTTTCATTCTGCCACCTGGCACAACCTCAGGCGTCGGATTCTGATTCTCCCCCATCGCCGCTCCGTTCGCCTGAAGCACCAGCCGTCCGTCGGCTTTCATCAACGACTCGAGCGTTTCGGGGCTCGAATCCGACGGCGGAGGCGAAATGTCGTCCCTGCCCAGCTCCGTGCTTTGACCGCTACTCATCTCCTGTTGACTCTGACCTTTCTCTTCTCGCACCTCGTCGCCGCTTTCCTCCCGAACGACGCGTCGTCGGTGCCGCTTGTCCTCCGTCTGCGTCGACGCGTCTGCCGCCACCGCCTCCCCGACCGACTCGGTCTTGTAGACTTTGTACTCGTTGAGGTCGACGGAGCTCCACGACTGGTTCCGCCGGCGCACGATCACCGGCGAGTCGTAACCTACTCCGGAATCATGCACCTCCGGCGGCGGACGAAGCGACCTCGACGACGCCGATTGCAGCGCCATCGGGCTCAGCGGCGGGTCGAGAAGCTCCGAGCCTTTCAAAACGTACTCATTGCCGTGCGAGGGGTGTATGAAGTCGTTCTCCGACAAGTCGTGCCAAACAAACCCCGTTTTGTATCCCCTAATTTCAGCAGTCGAAACATAACGGTGAGAAAAATAAGCAAAAATTTTGATCCCTTAATATAAAAACGGCAGCGAAACCGTACCGTTTTGCAGACCAGGAGTACATGGTGGCCATGCCTTTGCCTCGGAGCAAGTTGAGCCGGTTAATCACATCTGAGAGAAGATGGATCAAATAAAATTAGGGTGAATAAATAAAATTCATGCAAGTAACGAATGAGTGAAATTACGATTTTACCTCGGAGGAAGAGGCCGCGAGGAGAAGAGAGAGGGACCTCCATGAAATGGGGGTGCTCGAGCTGGCCGTTTCTGGAGAGATAGTAGACAACAGGGACTTTTCTGTCTGCAGTTGTAGCAGGAGTGGGAGTCATGGCGAGTTTGGGGTTGGGCTCGTGGGTCGGGTCAGGGCTGGTTTCAGAGTCGCGCCATTTATTGGGGATCTGGAGGTGGGTAAAGGCTGGTCGTCCTCTGGAAGTGACAGCCATTTTGTGGCAGAGAGAATAGTGTTTTTGGTTAGAGAGAGAAAGTGCGGGAAAGAGAAGAAGGAGAGGGCTTTTTGGGGGTGGGGGTGTAATATATAGGTGGGTGACTGTGAGAGTCTGTGAAGGTGTGAACGGGGGAGAGGGAGGAGAGGTGGATTTCAAAATGGGGATGCGGCAGACAAGTGCTACCAAACAAGCGAGGGCCGTTTTGGGTTTCAGAACTTTGGCTTCACCTGTCGGACTACCACTGTAAATTCTTAATATTTTTAACTTTTTAGATGCAAAGCTATGATTCTCTGTGGTGTGTCGTTTGCGCAGTAAAAATCAGAAACCAAGACTCATTGGCCTTGAGGATTAAGGTGGATTTGGAGATTCGGAGTCATCTATCAGCTTGATGTCTACGAAAAAGGAAATTAGTCTAACTGATACCTAATTATCTGGCCTTATAAATTTGGTACATCAGGTTTCAAAATGTCAAAATAATATCTGAGATACGTATCCCGATTGAATATATGTATATAAAGTCGTTAGCTCCGTATCATCACTTACCATCTGACATATTTAGGAGGATATTTTGGTACCTTTAGGTCATCCCACCAAATTGGGCTGCCAAAATTCCCTCCAGAATTGTTTTTGGACTTTAGTGACCTATTTACCGCCAGTTGACCAAGTCATGCACTTCTAAATTGCTGCCGTATTTGAAGAATAGGGTTATGGACCAAATTATATATCAGTTTGGTACATGAAAAACAGGGCCCGATACAAGATAAGTACCTATAATGCCTAATTATCCAACTTGACATTATCACAAACACAGCCTGCATTTTCATTAATTTCTAAGGAAAATTCAACAAACAAAATAACTAGTTTCAGCAGGCATTAAACCACAAAAAATCCACAAGTAGCAAGCCAAATATCCATAAAATATAGTTAAAACTAGTTTGATGTCTAAAACTGTTTGAACTCTTACAAATCTACTCAGATCCACTATCTGCTAGTGGAGGGGTATTTGCTGGTATGCATTTCCTCTTAGCAAGCTTTTTGAACCTTCAGTGAGTGAAACCAGGTTTGAAGGAGCTTGATGGAGCTGTAGTAGTCTGTGATTGCTGGCTTGGCACATAAGCAGGCTCGGACTCTTACATTATTGAAGAAGAAACTTGTGGCTGCTGTTGCAAATTGTCAGCTTCCTGTAGCTACTGCTGCACATTATCAGCTACCTGTGGGCTGTGGCTGCTGCTGCTGGACATTGTCAACTTCCTCCTACTGCTGCTGCTCATTATCCCCTTCTTGCTGCAGCTACACATCATTACATCCCTGCAATTTCAAAAACACATAATTTCACAAACATTCACAACATATGTCCAAAGTTAACAACATCAACTAATTGAGGGAAATGATTCCCAACCTGACTCCTCATGTTGCAGGTCCTCCTGTTGTAGCCCTTCTTCTTACATATGCCACAACTGACCTATGAGTAATATACCTTAGGTAGCTTCTCTATTCTAGGGGGTGGGGCAATTTCACCTATTAAACCATTTGGAGTACATAAAAAATGTCAATTGGCAACAAAAAATAACCACCACTCCACTAGTAAAATTACACAACTAAAATAAGATTATGGAGTTGGAAGAGTTATCAGATTCTCTGTTCCTAGACATCTTAGGTCTCCCAGGTTGCCTCCTATAAAGAGAATGTGCAATTGGCATGTGTATCTTGTCCCACTCAGACACTCCGGCTATTGGGAACATGATGGGGTTATATGCCTTCATGTTAAATCTCCTTTGTGAAGTAGTCATTCACAAAATCATCTGGCCTCAACCCTTTAGAGTGTATGGCAGCTATTGCATGCCCACAAGGTGTACCAGAGATGTCTCATCTCTTACATGTACAAGTCTTTGCTTCCAAGCTCACTGAATGTGCAGCCACTACACCACTTGCACATGCTACACCTCAGATTGCCTTCTATTAGCTACTATCACCATAGTAGCAGTTTTGATTTCCTCTAGACAACCAAGTATTGGACTCTTCCTAGCATTAGCAATACTCTTGTTGAAACTCTCATTGTGGTTGTTCAACATAATATCACACTTGAACTTAGGATCAAAGTGTGACTTTGACCAATGTTATGCAAGTCTGTCCATGCACCATTGCCACCCATAAATTGATGACTTCTTCATGTCCTCCATTGCCTCCCTGAACTTATTCATTGAGCAACTTCTAGCAATAGCCCACAGCTTCTGTTTCAGTTTCAACCCTACCAATAAACACAAATAATTAGTCCATGATCATGTAATAAACAAGATATCTAAAAAAAATAGTGATAAGGATACCTGAATGTCCATCACCTTTGAAGTTATTGTGGAAATGTCTCACACAATGCCTGTGAGCAGCATCTGAAAACAACTCCTTAATAGCTTTCTCAAGCCCATTTTGCTTGTCACCTATGAATGTGTAATGCGATGAGTGATGAATATCTAAATCCTCCTTCAAGAACTCCAAAAACCACTGTCAAGTCTCCATTGATTCAGCCTCCACAATTGCCCATGTAATTGGATAGATGCCATTATTTCCATCAATTCCCACAACTCTAAGTAACTGCCCTTTATGAACTGTCTTCAAATGATAGCCATCCAACCCTACATATGGTCTGCAGCCTTCCCTCCAGCCCTTCTTTAGAGTAGCTATACAAATGTATATCCTTTTGAATCTTGGTATGTCTTCATCCAATTCAGTGTGAATCCTCACAGATGTTCCTGGATTCCTCTTTTTGAGCTCATTAGCATAGCTCTCTAACAAGTTGTACTGGTCTTCATCGGACCCTTGTGCTAGCTTAAGAGCTTTCACCCTTGCTTTGTAACACATCTGATAATCCACTTCCATTTCAAAGTCTTTGTTGTTTGCATTCTGCATCCCTTCCCTTGACCAGTTTGGATCAATCATGAAAAAATCCTAGTACTCTTCAACAATGAAAGGTGCATGCATATGATACACCTTTTTCCCAAAAGAAGAACACTTGTGCTCCTGCCTTAGTGTCCTGATAAAGATGGTGGGATTATCCCTGTTTGTGGTAGATGCATATATCCTCCAAGGACAACCAGGATATATCTTGCATACAGCCAGCACCTAGGAAACAAAAACATAAAAACTGTCAATGTAGAATGCTAATGAACTCACAAAAAGAACAAGTGTTGAGGGAAGAAAGATACCTTATGCTTTTTGTTGGTTGGAAACCTAAGCTCTTTTCTTGTTTGAACATAGTGTTTCCTAAAAGCTTGTTTGAAGATCTTAGAGCTTGGAAACTCCATCCCTAAAGTAAATGTGGGCCTCTTCATATCCTCCTTAGGCCTAAACTCCCTCCATTCACTATACCTTTTCCTGTACTTAACAGGAAACTTCCCTCTATCCTCCTCATCCTCACTTGATGAACCTTGCTCACTACGTATCCCATCAGAATCATGTTCATCCTCATCAAATATGTTGCCCTCAAATCCCATGTCATCAAACTCATGCACCCTACTGTTGTCTCTATCAACATATTGCTGAAAACCACATCATCAACTTCATTTTGCAGGTCACAATCAGAATCCACAATGCCATCAAAGTCTTGATCTTCACTCAATCAGGTTGCCTCTGCCTTGAACTCTCACCCCCTGACCTAGTAGGATATATTCTCTGCACTGGTACTCTTGCTCTTTTCTTGTTCTTCTTTGTAGCTGGAATGTTCTCATCCTGAACCACTTCTTTACCCTTGCCTTTGTCCAAAGCTCTTTTCCTAACTCTCGCAACATCATCTTCAGTCATAGTAGGCTCTTGATCATGCCCATGTGCATTGGCCTCTTGGTCAGGCCCATGTCTACCCTCCTTTTGGTGAGGCCCATGTGTATTGGCCTCTTGGTCATCTTTATGTCCATCCCCTCCATGCTCAGGCCCATGTCCATCATCATCATCCAAATCCACAAAAACAGGCCCTCCAAGTTCATTCATGTCCTCCTCATCAGACTCCACTAGGGGTCATCATTTGCCTTTTGGCCCTAAACTAGCCCCAAGCCCACTAGACCCGTAGAGCTAAATCCCAACCTGGCCTTTGCATTAAGGAGGGCCGGCCCGACCCTTTCTCAAATAGGGTAGGGTATGAGTCATGCAAATGAAGCCTAACCCTTTAAGCCTTAATAATTTTCTATATTTTCTATTTTTTAAATATGTTTCTCTTTTTTCTATAACATACAAGTGATACAACTTATCTCTTTCTTTGTAATTGATTTCCTAAGCTTTATTTTCTTTAATTTTTGTTTCCTTTGTTAAACAACAATTAATTTTGGGAGATTTAAAGAAATAGTTAATTGAATATTAACCACCTTAACTAATATTTATAAATATGTTAAGTTAATTCTAATATATATATATATATAAGATCCTATCCAGAGTGAGGCCTCGCTCTGAAATTAAAGTGTGCTTTAAGAGTTTTGGGTCACTTTTCGGTCACATATCCACATTTCGACCGTTCAGTTTTTAGATATTAACGTATAGATTATCTCTACAAAATTTCAGCCAAATTAATGGTCGTTAAGGCATTGATAATTGCCTTAAAGCTAGTACGGTTCATGTTTGACAGATTCAATTCGTCATTGGTTTAAGCGAGTTAGATACCTTAAAGATCATCAATTTGGCTAAAATTTTGTAGAGATGATTATACATTAGTACCTAACAACTGACCGGTCGAGATGTGGATATGAGACCGAAAAGTGACCCTAAGGCCATCTCCAGCTGTGAGGGGCTAAAATAGCCCCCGGGCTAAATTTTAGCCCCCCATAATCACTATTTATATGAATAGTAAGGGCTATAATTTCTACCATCTCCAACCCTTAAGGCTATAATTTTAAATGCCTATTATTTTATTGTTTTTCATTATGTATTTCTAATATATAGTATTTTATAACTATGCTACTATTTCCACTTATATAATTATTATTTTATCAAATATTATTAATTTTTTAGATAAGATTTTATCATGTCACGTGTCACGTTGTAAGTAATTATTCAGATTCTTGATTAGATTTGTTTGTGTGTTTATCTTGATGTCATCATGTCAAAATTTTCAGATTGGATTTTACGTGCCACATGTCAAGATATAATTCATTTTCGAGATTTTCGACTAGATTTTATGCGACGCTTGTCCCGATGTCATCTTCTCAAAATGATAGAGGATAGATTTTGCTCGCCACATGTCAAGATATAATTCGTTATCGAGGATTTTGAGCATATTTTATGTCCATGTGGCATATCCTATCTTCCGCTCTAAAACTCAATAAAAGGCATGTCTTGGGTTCCATTCTTCACAATCTCAACTACTTCCTCTTCAATCACTTTCTTTCGTAGATATTTTAATCAAATTCTGCAATGAATTCCAATTGGGCTGCCAAGTGGGAGGAGATGACCTTCAAAGAAGAGGAGGAGATGCAAGAAGAAGAGGAGGAGGAAGAGGTTGATGCAAGGCTCCGAATTGCAAATAAAATGATGGCGGATGCTGCAAATTGGTGGGCTTATGAGCAACTTCATCAACAACCACAGTGGGGTGGCTCAGTTGCAGGTCGCACTTACAAAAATCGACAACGTGGGCAAGCAAACCAAAGGTTGTTGAATGACTACTTCGTGGATAATCCGGTGTTTAATGAGGTCGAGTTCAGACGACGCTACAGAATGAGGCGCGAAGTTTTCCTTCGCATGCTAGACGATGTTCAGACTGCCAACCCCTATTTTAGGCAGTCATATAATAATGCCGGCCGACCCAGCTTCTCACCCCATCAAAAGATAACATGCGCACTCTGTATGCTTGTCAATGCATGCTCAGCAGATTCCTTGGATGAATTCTTTAGGATGCCTGAGTCAACTGCGATTTTGTCGTACTATTGTCACGATCTACCAGGGACGTTACCTCCGGGCACCCACCTCAGATGATTTGGATAGGCTTCTACAACGAGCTGATTCAATGCATGCTCAGCAGATTCCTTGGATGAATTCTTTAGGATGCCTGTTTCAACTGCGATTTTGTCGTACTATTGTCACGATCTACATGGGACAATTTTGTCGTACTATTGTCACGATCTACAAGGAACGTTACCTCCGGGCACCCACCTCAGATGATTTGGATAGGCTTCTACAACGAGCTGAGAGACGAGGGTTTCCAGGGATGATCGGGTCGTTAGACTGCATGCATTGGCTGTGGAAGAATTGTCCCACAGGGTGGCAGAGAAGCTTCAACGGCAAAGCAAAAAAACCCACTATTGTTCTGGAAGCCGTGGCAGATTTTGACACATGGATATGGCATGCATTTTTTGGGATCCCAGGAGCGCAAAATGATATCACTGTTCTCGGGCGTTCACCATTATTTGATGCCCTCACAGCTGGCGAATCACCACACCTGGATTATGAAATCAATGGTAAGCATCACAATATTGGTTATTATCTTGCTGATGGTATTTATCCAAAATAGGCGACGCTTGTCCAATCAATTAGGCGTCCTGTATCTGAACAAGAAGTGTATTTTTCCACTAAACAAGAGGCATACAGAAAAATGTTGAAAGGGCATTTGGGATTCTACAAGCACGGTTTGCAATCATTCGACAACCTGCTAGGGGGTGGAGTCTCGCAAAACTCAACTCAATTATGCTTACATGCATAATACTTCATAATATGATCGTGGAGGATGAGCGTCATGACTATTATGATGGTGATTCCGACGATGATAAACCTGATCCAAATAGGTCACGAAGAACCCGGGCAAGAATTTATGATGGTCCAAATTTACCTCGCAACCCGAGAACTGGCCAAATCTCAATGGAGGAATACATGCATCGTTATAGGCTAATACGCTCTAGAGCTGCAAATAATGATCTACAACAAGATCTTATCAAGCATCTTTGGGCAACTAGAGGCCAACGACATCTATGAGCACCTACTTATGAGCGTCGTTTTTTATCTTTGTTTTGTTTGTGTGTGTGGTTGCAATAATTGACAATTTATTGTTATAATTTGTAGCTTGTTTTCTCATTGTTTTATATTGTTGTGTGGCTTGTTTAATTATGATGAATAAAAGTTGTTTCAATTATACACTTTTTTTTAATGTATGACCCCAATGTACCTTGAATATAAATATCAAATAAATTTCCTACCAATTTATTTCTCAACTTGAAAAATACATCTTCATAACCTACAACAACTTAATCTTCATAACCCAAAAACTTAACCTAAGCACAATTCACTTAAATTGATTAAATAAATTAAGCTTCATCTTCATCGGATGGCATTTGTGGATGATAGACATCGGATGTCTCGCTGGAATTTGGAAACAATTCACGTCCTCTTAGTTTGTGGAGAGCTTCTCTTTTCTTCCCATCAAAATACTGTTTACTCCTTGGAGTAAAATCAATGGTTTGCATCATTAAAATAGCCTCTAACCTAGCAACCTCTCTTCGATCCTCCCTTTTCTTCTCTCTTCTCTTCCTTTCCTCTTCTGCCTCTTTCATTTGTGCCTCCATTTCTCTCATTCCGGGAACCATTTCTTCTCCAATGGCTTTGACTTCCGCCTCTTTGCCCTTTTGCCTTGTTTTTCTTGCAGCATATCTTCCCATAGGCCTAGGAATTTGCGTTTGAGATGAAGTAGGAGAATCCTCAATGGGATCCACATCCTCCTCCAAAGAAATTGAGGTGTTTCGTTGAACTGGTGTTGGACCAAATTGTTCTTGAGGTGGATCTTGATACGCCACCCAATCTTTGCACAAATTATAACAATTACCAAACTTAAATGGTTGTCCTCTGGAGTCGTCCCTATAAAAACTCTCGGCTTGCCGTTGCTATCAAATTCAATAATAACAAAAATTGTCACAAAATTAAATTACACAACAAACACTAAAAACATATAAAAATATATGTTTACAATTTTTCTCCCTAATAAATAAAACAATAAATTAATAAAAATAAAAACTCACTATATCTTGGAGATTAGCTCCGCTTTGATCCCTCCTTTCGGAACGCTTGAGACATTGGTGCCATTTGTTCATGTTTGGAAATATATGTTTTTTCCATCGAGAATTACAACTCTCTTCCGATCTTGCCTATGGAAGTTTGGTGCCTTCATAATACTCCAAGTATGTTTGTTGGATTTGTGACCAAAGCCCTTCCTTTGATTGGTTGGTACCCTTCTCCATATCTTCCGAGACTTTGATATAAGCAATAGTAAGAGCTTCATCTTCTTTTGGCATCCAATTTCCTAATTTTTTTGTGGTGAAGGCCATTTTTGAACAAAAAAGATATGAGAGAAATTGCACAATGAGAAACAAGTAGTATTGGAGTGAGGAGGTAGAAAAAAAATGTGAGTGAAGATGAGAAATGAAAATAGAAGTGAGGAGGTATTTATAGGAATATTTGATAGATTTTTTTATTATTTTTTATGCAAATTAGCCGTTGCATTCAAGTAGGAAAAAAAAAAAACAAACATTGCCCAACGGCTAGTTTCAAACTGACAAAAAAAAAAACATTCCAAACGGCTACTTTTTAGCCGACAAAAAAAAAAAACCCAACGGTTAGACTTAGCTGACTTCAGCCATGCAATTGTCAGCCATTCAAATAATCAGAATGGTTTTTTTTTGTGTCCAACGTGGTCCCCACACAGCACAAGCCCAAGGGCTAAAGAAGAGGCCATATATAACCCAGCCCATAGCCCTTTTAGCCCCCCAAACTCATTTTTGTAATAGCATGCCCCTCAATTGGAGATGGCCTAACTCTAACCTCCCACTTTAATTTCAGAGCGAGGCCTCGCTCTAGATAAATATTATATATATTAAATATGATCAACAAAAAACAATAAGTCTTGTATTACCCATATAATTATTTAACAGCATTTTGAGAAAAAAAAATTTATTTCTTTTTGTTAAACAAAATAAGGCCCATTTCGGTCCTATTCGGCTCTATTCGGAAGGCCGGTTTGACCCGGCCCTAACAGCTCAGACTTTTTGGGCGGGTAAGAGTTAGCATATTTGAGTCCCAGCCCGACCCTAAATTTTGTTGACTTTGAGTAGACCCGGCCTAACCCTAAGCCCTAAAATTCAGGTTAAGGTCGGCCCTAACCCGACCCATGATGACACCTAGACTCCACAATGGGCTCTTCTTCTACATCTTCAATCCACCAGCCAATGAACATACCATGATTCATATCTTCTTCAAACACTTCAAGCTCTTTAACAGTAAAAATTCTCTTTTCGTTTTTACAAACTATGTACAAGTCTAGATACTAGGACCTTGGGGAGACATAATGACACATCTCCACTACCGCTTGATCAGTAGCTATAGGCAGATACCCTGTCCCCTCTTCACTTCCAGGGATTCTAAACCAGAATAGGATTGGGGGTTGTTGGTACCCTAAATCATATGCCTAGTAATGTATCCCTATTAAAGCCACCTTATCTGGGCTACTCCATCAACAAAGCACACCTGACTCACTACCATTTTCAGAAAACTCTCCGTTCTCTCTCCTCACCCAAGACAAACCCGACCCGGACCCGGTGATCCGACCAGTTAGGAACTTGTAGCTCCTGCAATCTCTGGCAGTGAAACTTGGTCAGCTGATTTGTCTCTTCCGTCTAGCCGTCTCTGTGGCATCCTCTAGCTGCGATATCCACCGTGTACTGCGCAAGCAAGGCGGCGCAGTTTGGTGTTTTCGGACCCGACCGGAAAACGTAGTTCCGGCGACATCGTGGCTTCATGTTTCCTGTTGTGAGTTCGTGGAAGCCTCCCTGATCGATCTATGGTGTTTGTTTAGATCGATTTATATGGAAATCGGTTAAACTCGGATTGAGCAAAAATCAAAGTTTGTTAGGTAGTTTTTGACCATTTATGCTTGTTTTCTAACTTCGAGCTAGTTATGACAATTCACAAACATGCTTAGATGTACAGCTTTCATGTTGGGAGTTTTGTGAAATATTGCGTTTTGGCCGGCGGAGGTGCGCCACCGCCTGTGGCGGCGTTCTGGTGGCTTTCTAGCCATGTAAGGAACTATTTTTGGTATCATATATGTTCTACTCGTTGATACGAGCGTTTCGATATATAATATGCAAATTTTTGAGTTCGTACGGATTTGTTATGATTTTTACGGTTTCATAACGGTCGATTTATTCGATCCGTGAGGTTCGAGCTTCCGATCAACTTGTGGGTTAGTCATATCGATCGTGAAAGTATTCCGAAGACTTTGGGAGGTCTCGGATGTGGTTTTGCCTCCATTGACGCCACTTTGGGGATTTTAGTTCAAAACAGAGGTTTCAGACTTAAATCGTTTGTGAATTATTACTAAGTTGAATCCGTATGTGATTAGGTACTTGACGTTCGCAATATCCTTGGACGGTTAAATTATGGTTGATCTTCTTTGTTCTGTATTGAAGATGCAGCAGAAGTTTCGAGGTGAGTAATCTCACAAGGTTCGTTATGAACGGAATTACCATTATTGTTTTGGCGTTAATTATTTAACTGCAAACTATAGTTGATATTAGTAGGCATTCCTGAGCGAATGACTATGTATATATATATATATTTACGTGAAATATATATATATATATATATATATTCTTATGGATGATGTGTGATGAATAATATGCATGATGGTGTTCATATTATTATTGAAGCTGACTTTTCAGGAAACAATATTGTGGAAAAATATGTTTTCTATTGTTTGAAAAGTAGTGAATTTGATGTTACATGTTTGAGTCAAGCGTGACTCATTTTAGATGTATTGGTCTTTGTACCAACGGTCACAGATGGTGAGCAGAGATTGGGAAAGCCGAAACTAGATGTTTGTAACGTTTCTAGGTCGGGTGTGACCTACTTAATGTTTGACTTTAAAACCAGACAGGGTCTAAAGATCATATGTCACAGATGGTGACAGGTTGCAGATGGTGACCTTAATGTTAATTCTAAGACCAGACAGGGTCTGAAAAACACATGTCACAGATGGTGACAGGTCGCAGATGGTGACCAAGGAAGGAATATGGTAATCACCTTCGTGGCCGGACGAGTGGTTACTATTTCAGTAGAGCTCTAGTTTGTCTGTATTATAGCTTATGGGGGTAACGGTCGAGGTTGCTGGAGACTCATAAGTATGTCGTTTAAAGGAGAGTTCAGAGTGTATTCTTCCTTTATTGTCTAGATGAGACTTGAATTGCTTCTTGATGGTTAAGTTAGTAAATAGAATATTGTCACAGCGGTGACTTGTGTTGTCCTTTCGGTGGAAAGGATATGGAGGGTTTTGAGGAATCATGGTTGCATGGTTTCCTTAAGCTGATGTGTGTGAGTTGTTGATTGATGTTCATGAGTTACTCATACGAGCTTTCATAAGCTTACCGAGTTTTGTTATGTGGAAACCCGGTGCACCATTCTTTGGTGTAGGGGTTAATCCTGCATGTCAGTGTAATCGTGGCTGAAGCTGAGGTAGCTTGTTGGTAGCAGAACGGGTAGGAAGCAAATTTTGTTGGCTTTACCATTGTTATGACTTCCGCTGTGTAGTAAGCTCTGATGAGCATTTGCGTTTTATTTTGTGATGACAATTTAATTCGTAAGTTTTGTGTAATATGTGACTCTGTGGAGCAAGTCAATATTGGAATTGTAGTTTTAGGGCATCAATATGTACTTGGTTTAAAGGGAAGATGTCTCTATGTATTTTGTATTGATGGATGAACGATCGCGTATATATAATTATGAGATTATATATCAATTTTTATTGTGTTAAAAATTAGAGGCGTGACAAGGCTAGTTTTAGAATTTTTTAGCCTAGATGCACAAAACAATATTTGGCCTTGACATAGCAACAGGCAGTATATTGCCTTTACTATTTGACATGCTTCTTCTTTTTTATTTGTTAAATTAGGTATTTACAAACAGAAAAAAAAAACTATGCTTTAATTATTTAAAAATAAATAAATCACCATCTACTCAAGGTTGTACGTACTAAACTCAATGCTACATTTTTACCACTACTCTGTACAATCATATCTTTACTATACTCACCGCTACATTTACATTTTGAAAATTGGAATTGGCACGCCTCTATAAATAATTTTAGGGTTTTGACCATTTACCCTAATTCTATGGACTTTTATCCCTATTACACAACCTACTTGTTTTTTTACCCACTTACCCATAAAGACTCCAATAAGTTATTCCCTAATACCCAATTAATTTTTTTTTTTTTTTTTGGTTTTTTGTTTATTTTTGAGACTATTTTGCCCACACCCCTTTGTTACATAGAGAGAGAGAGAGAGAGAGAGAGAGAAAATGGAAGAGAGAGAAGCCATAGAAAACTTTGTTGAAATTCGGTCACTAGCCACAGGAATCCGGTTATCGATCGCTGGTCGGCGAACCTCTCTGAAAACCTCGCCGGATGTCCCCAAAGAGGTTGTCGGCCGAATGTCCCCAAAGAGGTTGTCAGTCAGATGTCTCCAAATAGGTTGTCAGAGATATCATAGGTCACCAGAGAGGTTTATTGCCCCTAATAAACCTTTATTGTCCCCCAATAAACCTTTATTATCCCCCAATAAACATTTATTTGAGGGCAGTAAAAGTTTATGAAACCTCCCTGGAGGTCCCCAAAGAGGTCGTCGGAAATCTCATAGGTCGCCAGAGAGGTTTATTATCCCTCAATAAACCTTTATTGTCCCCTAATAGCTTTATGTCACCGGAATGAGAATTAATCTCCATAAATTAGACAAATAAAACTTTGATTAAAAAAAAAAAAAGGAGATTAAATCAATTCAAAACATTTATTGAGGGGGGGGGGACAATAAAACAATTTTTTTTTAGGTTTAGTCACAAACCAAAAGATTTAGAGAATAGTTGACCACAAAAAAAAACATTTAACATCAAGTTGAAAAACATGGTTTAAGGGGAAGGGAAAATTTCACAAATGGTCACTCAACTATAACTCATTCGACACTTTGGTCACTGAAGTTTCAAATATATATATCACTTTGGTCACTCAACTATTATACTGTCAATCACTTGAGTCATTTTGTTAATTTTTTTCAATAAAAAAAATTATAAAAAATACTCTGTGGGTGACTTAAGTGATTGACAGTGTAATAGTTAAGTGACCAAAGTGATATATTTAAAACTTTAGTGACCAAAGTGTCGAATGAGTCATAGTTGAGTGACCATTTGTGAAATTCTCTCTTAAGGGGAAACCAATTATAGCTTGTCTCTTTTGATAAGGAATAAATTAGAAAAAAAGAGATAAACCAAATATTGGAGATATCGTAGCTACAATATAATTTTGACTGCAATTTCAGAATAAACCCAGTGCCCAATAAAAAGAGACTAGTTATAAGCATCATTGGCGCAACTCTTGTCCACCAACTCTTGTTTGACTGCAATATTTCCCACATCATAATTCTCAATCTCCAACTCCAATGTCACCTTCTACTTCTCATAAAGAAAGAAAAATAAAAACCCTCCACTTTCACTTCGACTCCCCTCTCCTTCGCAAACCCTCCATCTTCGACCATGGTTCACTGCAACCAGACCCACCTTACCTGTCGCGCCTCGCCGTGCCTCCGGTTCCACCGGTTCTACCACAACCTTCTCTTCTCGTGGCCGTCGATCTTGACGAAGATCAACGTGTACTCCCCTATTTATATCTAGTATTCGTTGTTCAACTCCAACCACATAGTCGGCTTGAGTTTGGTGTCGTTTATGATGGTTCCGTTGGAGGAGTAGTTAATTAAGGTTTTTCTTTTCCGATCTCGCCCACGATGATGGCTTCCAATTCGTTGCTTCTTCATCAAAATCGATAAGTTCACCGGCGCCGACTAGTACTTGAACGACTAGGAAAACGACTAGTGGTGGTGATATTGCGGCAGACGAAGGAGACTTCAGAATCTTCTGCGACTTTCAGAATTGTGGTGGTGGTTGATTTTGCAGAGAGAGAGAGAGAGAGAGAGAGAGAGAGAGAGAGAGACCGATCTCTCCATTTTGCAGAGAGCCAGAGAGAGAGGAGAGAGTGGCATGGGCAAAACCGTCATTTTATGATTGAATTGGGTACCTGAGAGGCTGAGAATTAGAAACTGTCGCTAGATTAAGTGGAAAAGCTTTAGTCCAAATTTGGGCATTGGGTCAAGACCCCAATAATTTTTTAATGAATATGTGCATGCCACGGGGTGAGGTTTGTAAAAAATAAGGCGTTAATTTCAGTCCACCTAGCCAAGTATATATAGATGTGCATATGTTAGGTAAGTATATACAAACCGAAGACCCCACCACAAAATGAAACCCAACACTACTCTCTAAACTTGCAGTGTTTAAAATTGACCCTGCTGCATGCACATACTTTTAATGGACAAAGTGAGATTGTGAGAGTTGCTCTTCCACCTTTAATCCTTAAAACTAAACTACCTAACATAAATTGACCATAGTAGTCAATTTATATTTTCTCGAACTTTTTGGTTGGTTTTGAACATCCTTTATGCAGTCTCTATATCCTTCATAATAACCACCTTTATGCAACTTTGATCATCCAACCTTGTGTTTTTCCCCCTTTGAAAAGTTCAAGTTTCTCCCTTTCAAAAAAAAGTTCAAGTTTCTCTTTGCTTTTAATTGTTTGGGAGTTTCTGTCGGACTAAAATCGACCGAGTTCAAGAACTAGGTAACAAAATTCAAAACCCACATTTTTAGAGTAGAGTTGACCAATTACTTTGTTTCATTTTTTACTCGGACCACCTAACTTTGACTCTACAAGTTTTGATTGTGTTTTTTCAGCGTCTTTTCCGCTAGTCTGAAAAGCACCCGCCAAACAAGTGGACCCCAGATACGTGGCGCGTCCTCCTAAATTCAAATCGTTGACTCCATTTTTACTGAAATCAAATCATTTTCTTCTAGATTCTATTACTCCGTCGGAATCACTTGCGTTTCCCGAAATCCGGACACGTGGACGGTCATGACCAGAAGGAACGAAACGAGGGGGTACACCAGACGTCGTCGTTTCACGTTGTTGTCGGTTTCAAATGTCAGTTAACAATTATTAGTTAATCCGCTGGGTTGAAAATTTGTCGTTTCGGTCCAAGTTACCGGCAACATAGTCCAAAGTTCAGACTTCAGACTACAAAGTTTGACACGGGCTTTGCACGTGGGAATTCACGTGCATGCAGGCAACGACTCTTTAAGGACCACCGTCATTAGGAGTCCAATGGATTAAATAAGCAAAGGGACAGTCCCAACCCAAGACCTTAACGTACGATCGAGCATAGGACTATGGCCAACCGTTACAGGGTAGTTCATAGAAATTAAAGTAAATTGTTCGTCGAATTGCTTTAAAGAAGTTATAATACAGAAAAATGAGCGAGCAGAAAAATGCAAGCCGGGTTCGAACTTCTAGCATGTCTGCAGTGACATATATTAATGCTGCAAAGATTATCTGTAGTCTCTTTGATGATGTGGTAATTCAAGTTGTGCAAGGAAAAGGGCCGAGAAAAAAAAACGCTTGCATAGAAAATCAAACAACAACGGCCCTAGCTAGCTAGCTAGCATCCAGCGTGCGGTGCATTAACAGAATTTGGGACTGAATAAAGATCGACTTCAAAGACCAGCCTCAAAGACCTTGATGTTAGGTTTGGTGCCTATCTCTCTTTTGTAGATATATTTTGCATGACATGAATGCATGGTATTAATGGTTTGTGTATTCAAGGTGACAACTTATGCATGGAAAATTGAGTATAAATGAATTATCAAATTGGTGCATTGGGAATAAATGCATGGTTAAATTCATGATGGACCTTTTAGTCTTCCTATGGAGTTAATGAAGGAGACGGATGGTTGATTCATAAATGGGCATTTATGAAGTGAGTCTAGAGACTTCTATCAATGGCTATAAATGAATGAAGCTTGTGTGGAGGCAAGTAAGAAGAGGACAAAGAGCAACTCCAAGGGTCTTCAAGATGTAGAAGATACGGGGAATTGTGTTCAAGGGCGTGTATAGCTCTTCGGGTAGACTGGTAGAGTGATCTTCTAAGTTGAGAGAGGGTGTACAAGGGGTATCCTTTTGGATACGAGGGGTTGGATTAGGCATAAACTTGAGCGGTGTAATCTTGTACTTGTGTAATTCTCTCATTAGTAAAGGTGAAACTCTCTGAGGACGTAGGCAAGGATATTGGTTGAACCTCGTTAAATCTTGTTGTCTTCTTGGCTTGGTTATTTCTTTTTTCTATCTCTACTACTTCTTCTAGTAATTGCGTGGCGGAGGGATTAATTTCCCTAACACTTGATACCATAATACATTGTCCAGTAGCTGCTTCCTAGTCGTCGAGTATCTATTTCTCCAAATCATCGATCAATGGATGATTTAGTTCGCAGGAATAAGCTTGACATCATCTGTTTCCGCAGATTCTCCTGTAAACCTTTAAATCACTTAGGATGGATTACTTATACTTCTGCACATGCACAAAGTCACGTCTTCAATTTCACAACAATAGGTAACATGGCAACAGCTGATTCAACCACATTAAGCACCTTTCCAACAACAATCGGCTACTCATCTGTTAGGGACAAGCATGCTGGAAAGAATTTCACTGATGATGAAATAGTACCACTTCCGGATCGGATGACAGCAAAGCACGAGGGACCTTAATGGTTTCTTGGGTTTTTAATTGTGGAATGATCGTTGGAACATCACTGTTTCCACTGTTTTCCATTTTCCATGCCATCCGAATGATTTTAATGGATCACTTGTACATTATAATTGACTAGAAGAACAACAGGTAATCAAAGAAGGCTGGACCTTCAGGTTTTTGTATGTGAATTTCAAACGGAAGTCGAGTATGTCGACCAATTTCAATTCAAACAAACCAAATAGTTCGTCTTCATCCATCGCTTCTTAGCCACTTTCCATTTCGGCATTTCCTCAGTGAATTGATCATCAAAAGGGTATGACCAATACTCTTGGGATGGGCCGGCTTGAAGATGGAATTTGTGAACAGAGTGACGGTATCTATAGACCAAATTAGTTAGAGCCACAATAAAAGGGCCAAAAATATGATGATGCCAAGCCCAATGGGGTGGTGTGGCACACCTATAGACCTACATTAGTGCAGTAGCATTTAGATTTTCAATTTTTCAAGTCCATAACATTACACCTATTCATTCATTCATTCCAAAAAAAAAAAAAAAACATTGCACCTATTCAAACCTCATAGATCTATCACAGAAAAAAGAAAAGAACAAAAGCCTTAAATCATATTTACAATCTTACAAAGATACTTGTAAACAGAAAAAACCTGTTTTGACATCAGTGTATCACTGTATTTGGCACAATATTTAGCATAGATTTCAACATGATAAATTTGTTTGACCAATATCTTCTTTTATGTGAGTAATTGACTAATTGTACAGATACTTTTTAGGATTTTGCTAGCGTCATCATCAAGTGGTTTGCATTTGATTAAGAACATGAGTGTAATAACTTGAACACGGCACAGTGCAAGCAGGGTTAGCTACGTTGGGTCACACGATATGATCAAGGGTCAGGATCATGGGACATATAAGTTTACACAATTTTTGACACTTTTTATAGGTCCTTAGATTTTAAACCCTTTAATGGTGAAAATTAATTGTGTGAATGACGTTAATTGTGGCATTAAGTTATTTCACAATAAAAAAATGAGATTAGTGTTAAAGTAAAATGACAATTGGAATTGGTGTACTCATTTCATTTCATAGTCCCTTTATATAAGGATCGAATTACAACGGAAATATCGATTACATTAATGATACTAAATGCTGATTGATCCGTAATTGCGCTCATTGATGGTAATCATTGATTCCTTGATTCCCTCTCCGTCAGTCGCTTTGACGAAGGCACACAATGTGTTTTTCCTTTAACACTCCCCCTTGTGCTAAGTCAAAGACGAAATTGTGCATGAGTTGTTGCCTCACTAAAAACTTTGCCAAGTAACAATAAAAACTTTGTGGGACAAAAAATAAACCTTGGTCAAAGGAAAAGAGCACAACGCATCTTCTACATTTGAGAATGATATGTGTGTGTTAGACTCCCCCTGACGTTTACACCTCCCCCTGATCTTTACATTAATCAAGTGAGGTTGGAAAGTCTTCGCATTCCTATTCACATGTTTCTCAAATGTGGCCTTGGGCAATGATTTGGTGAACAAATCTGCCACATTCTCCTCAGACCTTACTTGATTCACTTGAATCTTGAGGAGGGCCTGTTGTTGCTGATTGTAGGAAAACTTTGGCGATATGTGTTTTGTATTATCACCTTTGATATATCATAGCTTCATCTGTTTGATGAAAGCTGCATTATCTTTATAAATGCAAGTAGGCTCTTCAGTGGTAGAACTCAAACCACTAGTTCCTCAAATATATGTAATGATAGCTCTTAACCATATACACTCACGAACCGCCTCATGTAGAGCAATGATCTCTGAGTGGTTCGAGGAGGTAGCCGTAAGGGTTTGCTTGGTTGGTTTCCAAGATATCGTCGTGTTCCCAATGGTAAATACATAACCAGTTTGGGGACGACCTTTATATGGGTCAGAGAGGTACCTAGCATCAGCAAAACCAACCAAAACGTCATTTGGCGTTTCGGTGTAGTGAGTGGCGTTTTCGCTATCAACATTTCCTTTAGGGATTGCAGTTCCATATGCGGTCCCTCTTATCTCTCTGTAGGGAAAGAACAGTCCCAAGTTAATGGTTCCTTTTAGGTATCAAAAATTATTCTTGATACCATTCCAGTGACGCTGCATTGGCGCTGAGCTAAATCTAGCTAACAAGTTCACTGAGAATGCAATGTCTGGTCG